>OY821517.1:54583715-54941215 GCA_963682025.1 Cordilura impudica
AAATTTACCCATCAAAAATTCCATGTAGGGTTTCTCCACGAGACGCAAAAAAATTCAATACAAAATTTTCAATACAATAAAAAAATATACATTTATTTATAAAGTTGTATGGAAATGTGAAAAATTATGCTCTAACTAGCAAATACAATCAAAATATGCAACAGTAGTCTACAGTAGAATAAATAGGAAAATATTTACCCTCTAACAGAAATCCTTAAATAATCACAATTGCAATAAAAAAAAAACAATAAAAGATTCTTGTAGGTCAAGTAAAGGGTGTGTTTTTGGAGGTTCACAACTTTAAGTTGGTAACACTACTTTATTTGATAATAGATTTAACAGCTGATAGTTGCTTTTTGTTTAGTTTGATTTGCCATTTCATCATGGATAGACTTACATGAAAGCAACTTGTTGAAATAATAGTTTTGTTCGTCACATTTATCGTGCACTTCGTCCATTTTATGGTAGTCATAATCGTCCATCAGAGCGCCTAATTCAAATAACTATGAATTGTTATTGCACCACGTTTACTCTTAATGATAATTTGCATTCCATAAGACGCCAAGCTGTAGCCGCTTTACAGCAAAGCATTGAAAAAGAACCACATCAATTTATTCGGAGCCGTTCTCAGCAAATGGGGATGTGTCCATTGAAGGATTTTACGAAAGGATCTTGGTTCAAGAGCTCTTAAGATTCAACTTGTGCAAGAATTAAAGACAAATTGATATTGATCTTGATTTTCCATATTAAATTTTGTTCAGCTTTGAAGCTCATTTTTGTTGAATGGGTTGAATTCGGAGTGATATAATCCACAAGTTTTTGTCCAAGCGCCATTCCATCCACCAAAAATTACTGTTTGGTGTGTTTTATGGGCCGGCGAAGTCAATGCTCCATATGTCTTTCAAAACGATGATGGGCAGCATGTTACTGTCACCGGTGAACGGTAAAGAGAAATGATTACAAGTTTTTCGTACGTCAATAAGAAAACGGAGCTACATGCCAAACAGCGCACTCTTTAATTAATTTATTCAAAGAAACTTTTGATGAGTGAATAATTTCACGTAATGTTCAAGCGCTCACCAAGATCATTGATTTATTCCCAAGTATTAGTTTCCTTAGGTTTTTCTACACCGTTACACCAGATACAATTGAATACCTGAAAATTAACATTCGTCGAGTAATTCGCGAAATACGGCCGCAAATGCTGCGAAAAGTATGTGAAAATTGGAGTTCAAGATTGTGCCATGTACGCGCCAGCCGTGATGGCCACATTACCCAAATCATATTTAAACATTAATGGCATAAATTTATCAATCCAATTAAGCCAGTTTAATTGATATAGAAAATATCTTGCTTTGTTATATTTCAATTTAAAGTTCGGTAACTCAAAAAAAAAAACACTCGCTACTTCTCTCAGTTACAAACAGCAGCCCAAAATGCACGATCGGTTTGCTAACAAACAAAAAAACAAAAGAAAACTTTTTGTGTCCCTTTCTATTCAAAGAGTTGAGATCATAATTGATTAAGAATACTCTTATTAAATGTTTGGGATACAAAAGCAAAATGAACCGATAATGATCTTTTCGTTGACAATGACAACGGAATAAGTCGGATTTAGAAATTCACTAAACTTATAAACTATCGGTGAAAACAATTAGGGCAATACAGCAATTAGTTTATTTGGTTTTTTTTTTTATTATTAAATATTTAAAAAATAATTTTTTTTTTTTTTTTAAATCAAAACAATTTTATAATCACTAGTTTTGAGCAGCTTCTTGACGTTTCTTAATGTAGTTTTGTACCTTTTCGCCAATGACTGTATTCATTAAACATTTATGAACATCGTAGGCCGCCACGTCATTGGCTTTATCAGCTTTGGGAAATTTAGCAATGCATTCTTCGGCCAATTTTTGAACTTCTGCTTCTTCCATGTCCATTTTAAATTGTTTGGCAATACGATCGGCATGATAGCCCTCGTGTGAACAGAAAATACCCATTTTCTCAGCAGTACAGTGAAGATATTTACGAACTTCTGGTTCGTTGGGGAAATTGAAATTTTTCATTGCTGTCATTTGTTCGGTGGAAAGAGGAAACTCCTTAAGGCAGTCAGTGCGAATCTGTTTAAGATCTTCACCATTTTTAACAGTCCATTCGTCATCAGCGGCGACCTTTTGTTACAAAGAATAAAAATAAATTACAAAATAAAACTAATTTATCAAAGTAAAATCCTACTTACACAAGCGATTAAAACTAAAATGGTTGCGAATACTTTCATTTTTTTTTAATAAAACACAAAAACAACCTTTTAGAATGAAGATTTCAACTAAACTGATTTTGTTTTGAGTGATCATTTATATATAAATTTCAATTTCTAATTTTTCTTAAATCATCACACATGCATAATTATGAGTATTTAAAATTTCTTTGTGTGAAATTACGACTTTCTTTAGGGTCTAAATGCCAGCTTAACACATGCACAAATGATCTAGTTATCGTACTGATAGTGGCCAGTGTTCAGCCGAATATTCGGCTGTATTTTCTTTGTAAATATTGGTGTATTTATATTTTTTTGTGTTTTTTCTCTTTATCTCTGTAAAGTTCATTTTAAAGAAATTAATAAAAGAATTTCATATATTTTGTTTAATATTTTCAGGAAATATGTTTAGGACTATAATTTTGCTACAGAAATCAACTTCGGTCAAACACTACTGATAACATTTAGATTGAATTGAGTGCTTCTCTTTTTTGTTTTTGTTTTCTTGTTTTTGTATGTTTTTAATCTCATATGTATAGAAAAAGTACATATTTAAATGCAGATTTTGATAACATTGGTTTGTTTATGTTCGGAAAACTGACTCGCTTGTAAATAAGAGTTCAAACCATTGTTGTTGTTGTTACTGTCGCAATACTATGCCGAACGATGTATAAGCAATTTTATATTAAATAATCGGAATAATCATTTTGAAAGCTAGAAAAAAAAAACATTCTGGATGAAATTTAAAATTGTATCAGTTTTTATACCCTATAATGCGTGTAATGAGTTTGTACTGATGTTTGTAACAATCAAATATATTTGACCCAGGCCCACCGTTTGTGCGTTTGTCTCTATGTGTACTTATCCTTCTGTGTGTAAATGTAACTTTGTAATCAAACTACAGGTCGCAAATAGAAAAATATTTTGATGAAATTTGTCCGCCAAAGGACGAACGATATCTGAGTTGGAGAAAATTTTTCCACATTCAGACCAAGACCCCATAAACACTTTAAGATAAACAAAAAAACAAAACTATTCTCAAATTTGGTTGGTATATGTTTTTGAGTAAAATAAGTGACTTTATTAAATATGAAATGATCGGTTCACTTTTTGACTTGGTCCCCATAAAAAAATAAATATCGCAACTATGAAGTCAGCAAAGTTGGGTCTACTCGTAAGACCATTTCTCGAAACACATGGTATAGGGTATAGTAGATTCCTTGTTATACTCTAAAGCACTATGTGGGCCAGGGTATAAGAGTTTGTGGTGATGTTTGTAACTACCAAAAATATTTAAGCGCCCCGGTAGGTGAGTAGGTAGCGTGCTCGCCTATCATGCGGGAGTCGTGGGTTCGATTCCCACCAGAGGCTTTGGTCTATCGCTGCAAAACTAGCCAATTCCTGCTTATCCCTGGACCCAAAATTAGAATCTGCAGACAAGCCACTCGGATTCGCGGAACTAGGCTGAAAAAAAAACTTCTTTGTGGCCTTCTGTCCTTCCGTCTGTGTGTCTATGTAAACCTTGTAATCAAATTACAGGTATCAAATACGAATATATTTTGACGAAATTTGGTATGTAAACTTCTATCGACCACAGAACGAATGCTACTGAAATTGGTGAAAATCGGTGCATGGTTATAAATGAAGGTATTAGGTTAGGTTAGGTTGAGAAGAGGAGCCATGTATACACATAGCTCATATCCGTTTTACCCGGATATACACTTAAGCCAGAAAGTCAGCTTGTTGTGCGCTCTACGTCTCCATATTCATCCGGTTATCTACCCCTATATTAACTTAGAAATTCGGTTTCGTTAGCAAATTTCCTGAGTGTTTTCCAGCGTATCCAACTAAGACCCGCTAGGCCTCGTATGATGTCGTCGGATAAATGTTTTACCATTATTCCCGCAAATGCAGGACAGTAACAAAGTTAGTGTTCTAGAGTTTCGTCATCCTCTCCACAAGCTCTACATGTGGCCAATTCCGCCCGTCCTATACGGTATAGGTGAGCCCTCAGTTCAGAGTGCCCAGTGAGGATGCCAATAACCCTACTAAGTTCCCTTCTATTCAGACTAAGGATTTCCCTAGGCCTCGAAGTATTAGGAGTGCCCCATAATATCTTTGTAACATTACCCACGTCATTTCCCTCCCAAATTGATGTATGCGAACTGGTCGCCCAGTCCGAAAGTTTCAATTTGAGAGACTGGAAAGGCATGGGGTTTTCCAAATTGACTCCCTCTAGGATAGAACCTTTTCTGGCCAGTTCGTCTGCAATCTCATTTCCCATTATACCACTGTGTCCTGGGATACAAACGACTTCAAGTCTACCCCTTGAAATCTCCTCCTTACACGTGAGGACAGTCCTTTATCTAGTTTTATTCCTGGAAGGTTTTGTAGAATATCCCTATACTGAAGGATGTGTTCGTCAACACTTCCGCGATTCTATCACAGCTAAAATCCACTGTTTTGAATCAAGGTATTTGATCCAAAATTGTTTGGTGTCTGATCATATGGTCAGTGATGTATTCTCCTGTTACCCTTAATCATAGCATGGCCAGAGCTGCCTTATATTTAATTCTGATCTCCATCGGGTGTATAGATAGAATTGTCTCTAAAGAACTCGTAGATGTAGTCCGTATTTCACCTCTGATTCCTATGCAGCAGAGGCGTGTATCTTTTGGAATGGTTTAGTATAGCATTTCCTGTTCATTGAATTGGTCTAAGGACGCTTGTGTATAGCCAATGTGGCATCCTCGGGTTTAAACCCCCCCCCCCCATTTTGTACCTATAGTTCTACTACAAATGGTGAGCTTTCGCGGCCCTGCTCTCAAAATGGTTCTTCCAAGTGTATTTCCAAGGTATTTCACCGTTTGTGTGATTTTGCCCTGGAAGCGCGATTCATCGAAGTCGACTATTCTCGTATTCCTAGTAAAGAGGGCATATTTCAGTCTTCTCCGGGTTCACATATATTCCCCTCGGTTGTGCCCAGGTAAGGTAAAGATTGAGTCAATTTTGGATTTTATACGTTTATTACATCCATTAATCAGTAGTTTGACAATAAGCCCTATAGGGCAATACTTACTCATAGCCCCCCATAACAAGCTGCTTCCCGATCTTCACTTAAAACTATCAAAAAACAAAACTATTGCACAGATTTTTCTCAAATTTGGTTTGCATATATTTTTGCAAAAAATAAGAGACTTTAACAAATATGGTCAGGATCGCTCCAATTTTTGACGTAGCTCCCATATGAATATAGCATCCGATATGAACTTTTTCATATCCGCGACAGAATAATTGATCAAAATGGCACTCAAATTTGGTTTATGCTTATTTTCTATATTCAGTTAGTTGGAGCTGCGACCTTTTCTCTAAACGCATGCTATAGGGAATCTTATAGTCGGTGGAAACCTACTATATTTTTACTTATTTCGTATGGGTTTATATTATATTGAGACATTCAATTGCAATCAGGTTCTTTAACAATGTTTTTGCTTGATATAAAGCAAAAACAATTTCATCTTCAGTCTGCATAATGTGTTACTCAATCATCATTGACTGGTAAAGATTAAAAATGGAATTTTTTGTTTAAGAAAGTAATAATAAAGGGTAACAAAATGTTTTTTTTGCATCCGCTAAGTGTACTAATATTGTACTTAGCAACTTAGAAAGTTATAGTTGGTCAAGTGCCACTATTTTATACCATTTATCTTGAGTTTCGAAAGAATCTAAGGTGCAACCATATTGAGGTCGGTCGTAATTGGATATAGAAAAAAGCATTAACCAAATTTAAGATTTATGAATTTGTGGCCTGCAAAAACGAACTAGATCGTTATGTCAGTAATATTGCGCAAAAATATTTACAAATCAAACTTGAGTAAAATATATGTTATTTTATATACTCTGTCTGTAATAATTAGATAAAAATTCGGACAACATAAAATATGCATCTATATCTGTAATATTAATAGGCAAGGCGATTTCTTGTGACCGATATAAAGACTGTATTTAATAACTGATTTTGACCAAACATACTTCATTTGAAAGGTATTTTTTTTAGCTGTCCACCAGATTTACAGATTTGCAACATCTGGAACATTTTTTAGGAGGAATGCTAATTTAAAGTTGCTACTAACACATACATAAAACATGTACTGTGTGTGTTTATTATAAATATCAAAAGCCTTGTGTTGAATTGTGAATTGGATAAAACTGATTAGCGTACCTTTAGGCTCCTTTAAAATTAATTAATAATGTTATTAAATTAATTTCAATGGTGCGTGGTAAAGAAGACGAAGAAAGCATATATTTCAAAAATTCATAACTACACTGTATTCTTATTCGGACCGGTTTCTGGCATTTCAGCCTTCATCAGCGATTTATTGAACATTGTGATAATTGTTATGTTATAATTGAATAGATTGTTTCTATATGAAATTTTTCTAATAAGGGCGGCCGTGAGGTTCGAACCATGAACCTTCACATACACTCGTACTTGCACTTTTTGGTCAGCGCTTTAACGCACTCACCTAAATTCAGGTCTACGAGCAGTGTGGTTAGAATCAGTTTTCGTACCATACAGCTTTTACTTCGTATTAATTTCAGAAGATACAACTCTGTCCAAACAAACAAACAATCGTTATTTTTGAATTTTTTTAATATTTTTTGCATATATACTTCTAATTTCCACTATTCTCAGTTTCGTAAGAGTTGTCATATGTGATGTACGGTTTTGTACATACTACATATGCACTTTACATATATTAATTAATTTTATTTAAAAACTGGTGAATTGTGAATTGGCTAAAATTGATTGAAGCGAAAAAACCTTTAATTAGACGGTCCACACAACATCGGTTTTATCCTATTATTCTGAATTTTAAAAATTGCTAAACCGGAATAAGTTTTTAATCAAAACTACAATTGTTTTAGAAATAATTAATTAAAAAACCAAAATATTTTAATAGGGAATCTTTTCATATAAGGAAACCTTTTTTACAAAATAGAAAATAAATTAAATACGTAGCTATTTGTTCCTTTTACTTCTGCGAGGAGCATATGGAGCATATAAATTAATTTTCATTAATAATAGTCTAATTTTTAAGTATCTTTTTATTTACTGTTCGAAGAGTTAATGCAGATTTACAAAGTGGAATGACCTTTGTAAAAAGTATAATTGCAAAGTCTACAGTAAATTACGTTATAAATAAGTTTAAAACATCAGCAGGAACTGTATAAGCAATTCAGTCTGGAGGCCGACCAAGATGCACAATCACTATGGATGATAGTAAGAGAATTAAAAAAAAAACCTACTAAGTCTGTTCGAAATGTTAAAATCCAACACAGCTGCTAAAAAACCATTTATATCCAAGAAAAACGAAAAAGCTCGACTTGACTGGACTTGAGATCAATGGAAAAGAGTTTTGGTTTTAGAAGAATCCAAGTACAATATGGTAAATTCGGATGGAATAAGAGTTCGGGGGCCACAAACAAACGCTTACAACCTCAATACTATCAAGGTACTGTAATGGTGTAATGGGTTGCTTTTCGGGATAAAGTTTAGGAGCTTTGCCTAAATCGAGGGAATAATGAATAAAAACATGTATCACAATATTCTGCAGCAAGTTATGTTGCCACATGCCCGAGAATAATAGCAGACTCCTTGGATATTCAAGCATGACAACGACCCGAAACACACGTAAACACACGTGGCTGCAACAGCAAAAGGTCGCCGCCGGATTCTATAGAAAACCTAAGGGAAAGAATAAATCAAAAAATCAATCGGGAAGAACTCGGGGGAAGCCCAACTAGCAAAGTCCAGCCCTCGAAATTCGAGTGCCGATTCTAGGAAATTTTATTTTTTCATTAAATAAAGACCCAATTCGCAAACCAACACAAAAAACAAACTCATTTTATTACAATCACATTAACAAATTTAATAAGCACACACATAGCATTGCATAATTTTATGTATGTGTTAGTAGCAACTTTAAATGCAATTTAATCAAAATAAAGGAAAAATGTAAAAAATCTGTAAATCTCAAAACGCCTAAAAATAAATACATTTTAAATAATATATGTTTGATCAAAATCGGGATAAAACGGTAGAACAAAACGTCGGTCACAAGAAATTTCCTAGCCTATTAATATTATAGATTAAATTTTTTTTAAATTCTTTCTTTTAACTCATACTCTCTGTCTGTCTGTCTGTCTGTCTGTCATGGGTCAACCCCATTCCCCCTTATTCAATTGATCTGAAACTTGGTCCATACACTTGCTGTGAAAAAAAATTAACTTTAACTTAGTCACGCACAGTCACGCATGGTCACGTACAGTCATGGAGAGACTTAAAACGAATTTCGCCTCATCCAATTAATCTGAAACTTGGTCGATATACTTGCTGTAAAGAAATGTTAACTTCGACATAGTCACGCACAGTCACGCATAGTCACGCACAGTCACGGAGTAATTTAAAACATATATCCACTTATCCGATCGATCTGAAACTTGGTTGATAGACTTGCTGTGAAAAAAGATTAACTTTGACATAGTCACGTACAGTCATGGAGAGATTAGATCCTCACTTCCCCTCATCCGATCGATCTGAAACTTTGTCCATTGATTTGTTGTGGCCAAAGATTAATTTTAAGATAGTCACACACAGTCACGCACAGTCACGGTGAGATTCAAAACTCATATGCATAAGGAAAGAAAGAGTTTTAATAAAAACTTTGTTTTTATGGGTTAGATTATTTATTAGAAAATATTATATTAGAAATTTATTTACGATATTCATAAAATAAGCATTCATACTTTTTATTGGAATGCAATTTTTCTATGAAAGCAAGACAAAATATATTTTATTTCAAAAGGAGTAAGTATTGACTTTTGTTCAGTTAGTTTTGGAAGACACTGTATGTCGCCGTCGAACATAAGGAACAATAATATCATTATCGTAGTCGTTGTTGACAGATATCGATTACTATTGTCCACTTGGTATTTTCAAAGGCGGATTCAGGCGTCGATGTATTGAAGTAACTCTCTTCTTGTTGACAGAATCTTTGACAAAAACAGTGTTGCCATAATTTGAAATTGTAAAGTTGCTAAATTGCAAAAAAAAAAAAAAACAAGTAAGAAAATTATAGTCGGTTGAGACCGACTATATGATACCCTATACCATGCGTTTAGAGACCCTATCTCTTAGGCCCAACTAACTGGATATAGAAAATAAGCATAAATCAAATTTTAGTGGGATTTTTATTAATTTTTTTGGCTGCAGATATGAAACATTTCATATCGGATGCTATATATATATGGGGACTAGGCCCAAAAATGGAACGATCCTGACTATGTTTGGTAAAGTCTCTTGTATTTTGCAAAAATATATACAAACAAAATTTGAGAAGAATCAGTGCAATATTTTTGTTTATTGATAGATTTAAGTGTAAATCGGGAAGCAGCTCTATATAGGGCCTATGACTAAGAGTCGTCCCAGGGATCATTTTTAGACTACTCATTAATGGATGTAATAAACGCATACAAACCCAATTTGAGTAAGATCTATATGACAATTTGGGTCTTATGGCAATTTATGTCGATTTCATAGGGGTCATTTGTATGGGGGCTAGGTCTGAACATGGAGCAATTCTCACCAATTTCAACAGCATTCATCCTATGACCAATGAAAGCTTACATACCAAATTTCATCAAAATATATTCAGATATGCGACCTGCAGTTTGATTACAAAGTTTACATGGACACACAGACGGACGGACGGACGGACATCGTTAAATCGAATCAGATAGTGATTCTGATTCGATCGGTATAATTAAAGATGGGTGTAGGTCAAATATTTTTGGTTTTACAAACAGCAGCACAAAGTCATTATACCCAAACCACATAGTGGTATAGGGTATAAAAAGATGCTAAAACGTACTGGAGTCAAAAAAAAGATGGTAATTTTTTTTTTCAAATTTCATTACCTTTATATTGAAAAATTAAATACTTATTAATAAATTCTTTGGTTTTAAATCGAAAAATTAATATAACACATAAGTTTCGATTTATATTTTTTAAATTTTAATTAAAATTATTTTGTATTTCATCTGTAATTTTTTTAACATCAAATTGAGTTTTTTTTTAATTTTAAATGAAATATTTTTAATTTTAGAGGGATTTTTTTTTTTTTAATTTCAAATATAACAGAAGTTACATTATCAAAAGATACGATTATATTACAATAATCGGTATATGGAATCTAGTATTTCTGTGATGTCTTCATCTTCAAGTTCTTCTTGGCTCTGATATTTTTCTGACGATCGACTTTTATCAACGACATCGCTCGGTATATTGTAAATGTAACAGCACCCATTTTTTTCAATTTCAAATTTTCTTTTATATGTATTACAGACATAACAACTCGGATTTTATTCCGTTCAAAGTTTGCTTTTAACTAAAGCCATTAAACTAAACAAACGTTCAACTTCGGCTTTTGAGAAAGACAAAACTAATAAAGACAATACAAATATTGATAACTCTTTAAATGGATTTTCTCCAATAGAATTTTTGTTAACTTCAATCCATAAAGAGGTTGTATTCAGTGTTGTATCCCAATATTGTTCTGTCATATAACTCCATTGGATTTGAATTTTTTCTGTTTCGGGTGATCTAAATTTAAACTCTTCTAATATATTCGTTATTGGTTCTTTTACACGATTTTGTACTGAAAATTTTGGCAGTTTTTTAATACAATAATATTTTTTTTCAATCGATTTTTTAATTCATTAAAAACTGTTATTGGTGGTTACATTCTTCTATTTCAAAATGTTTTGTACACAAAACACACTTTGAGAAATTAAAACATATCAATACCATTAAAATTAAAATTGTATATTGAAAAATAATGAAAAAAATCAAAAAAAAAAAAGATGTTTAAAGCAACTTTTTATTAATAAAAGATGCTAAGTTAGCATCTAGCATCGTTTCATAAATTTTGGATGCTAAACGACAAAAAAAAGTTGCTAAATGTAGCAACTAAAATGCTAAAATGGCAACACTGGACAAAGACTCAAATAAAATTTGCTGCCGTTGAAAGATGAAAAACAAGTTACAACCGCTAAACGGTATGAATAACACAGAGCAACAACACTTAATGGTAGTAAAACCCTATACTCGGTTTGGCGATTTGGTGACAAAATTTTTTTTTGGGCCTCAAAATATTCTGAAACATTCGCAAATTCGTTTGTCGGCACTATAAGTCGATCTCATAAGGTTCATTTGTTTGGAGACTAGTTGTGAACAAGCACCGATTTTCATCAATTTCAATAGCGTTGTGCAATGGCTGATAAAAGCTTGTTTATCAGATGTCATCGAAATATATTCACATTTGCGACCTGTAGTTTGATTGCAGTTTTGTATGGACACACAGACGAACAGACAAATGGACATCGATAAATGGATTTAGAAAGTAATTCTGAGTCGATCGGTATAATAAAAAGTGGATATAGGTCAAATATTTTTGGTTGTTACAAATATCAGATCAAGTTGACTAAACCCTAACCATATAGTATTAGGGAATAATAAATAAGTTTATTTTTTTTACTAATTCGTAAGCTTATAATAAATACAAGAAATCATGCTAAAGTAATTCACTCTATTTAATAAGAGTATGAAAAAAAAAATATTTTTGAGGCTTTCAAAATAACATTTATTTATAAATTTCTTAGAGAAAAAAGCTGCAAAAAATATTTTAAAAATATTATATGCAAAAAAAGGTGAAAACTTCCAATTAAAGTAAATGAAGAATAAAAATCCTCAAATATTATTATATTAGAAGCAAGTGATCGCCATTTGACAACAATAAGTTGACTATTGTGAAAAATTTAGTTTTTTTTATACATATCGAATCACATTGAGGTATAAAAATCTATTTATATATTGATGCCCATTACTGACATTCTGAAAGTGTTTAATGCCGGCCATACACTACACAAGTTCAGTGCTCAAGTCTGATTTAAGCAATACCGCAAAAACGGAAAATCGCAAAAACACAAAATCGTAATATCTTAAAATCGCATACGAAAAATCCCGAAAACGCAAAATCGCGAAACACAAAATATTTTTTAAAATAAATGTTAAAAGAATTTAATTTGAAATAAAAATGACATGCATATTACATTATAGCATTTTGCTACAGTCGCTACAACTAAGTAGTAAAAATAAAGATGGTGAAATATGACGTATTTGACTATTTTTATATGTCAAAATTCTTGGCTATTTTTAAAAAGAAAATTTTTTTTTAACTAGCTTTAACTAGTTTTCCTCCATCAAATAATTTTTTTCATTTGGCGATAATATATTCGGCACATACCAATTGATGTTTGTTTACCTATTATAACGATTTAAGAATTAACTTTCAATTGTGCCACTCATCACTTAATTTAGTTCATTGCATGGCAACATTATCCATTTAGCTGCGACACCTGGTTGTCAATACGATAACTATGTTGGTACAAGCAACTGGGTTTATGTATTTGCTAAGATTATTTATGTTACATTCACACTGCTAACACATGACAAAAACATATTTCCGGGTTATGTTACTTTTAAGTTTACATTTTTCATAAATCACTGTTCTTATCCACAAAAATCTTTGAAAGGACAGTAGAAAATTTGAATGATTTTTTGTAACAAGGAACAATCAATGTTCTGTAAATTAACAATAAATCTATTAAAAGTTTCGTTGAAAAAATATACAGCTTTGAACATCCAGAAACTTTTATTTTACTTTTTGTTTAATTAAAGTAACTTTCTTCTTTGTGTTAAATACAGCATTTATGCCAGTCAGACTGAAGTTATATAATATTAATAATTTTTGATACCCTATACCACCATGTGATGTGGGTATAACGATTTGGTGCTACCAAAAATATTTGACCTTTTATTATACTGATCCACTCAGAATCACTTTCCGAGCCGATCTGGCGATGTCCGTCCGTCCGTCCAAGAAATCAGGCAATCAAACTACAGGTATCAAATATATTTTGATAAAATGTAGTATTAAGCTTTTATTGACCATATCGACCCCTTTGAGACCGACAAAAATGGTCGTAAGCTCCAGATTTGCACACACAGTGGGTGAGAATACATTTTAAATTTTTATAAAATTCTGAATTTGCATATGTTATTTTAATAATTTCGTGTCAAGTCTTAAAATGATCACTCTTTGCTGTGTTCTCTATCGAAAAATGACAAATTTGTTATAAAAAATTCAATTAAAAAAGTATGTAGATAAATAAAAAAAAAATTTTTAGTGATGCCAAAACAATGGAAACTTTTAAATTTTTGCGCCAGAGTTGATTAAAGCAATAAAAAAAAGAAGATGGTATGAAAGAAAACTATAAAATCTTAGCTTTTATTTAAATATTTATTGTTTGAAGTTTTCTTTCGACTATTTTTTTTTAACAGAATTTTATTTTTCAGTTTTCATAATCAATTTTTCATACGAAGTTTGTGTTGTGTAATCGAAACATTTTATTTTTATATGGGCATTTCCATAGTAACGGGTGTGACAGATTTAGCGAATTCTTTAAATTTCTCTAAAACATTCAACCCTTCGACAACAGTGTTGCATATTTTTGAAGCGTCCATTTTTAAAGTATTGCTACAATTTCAAAGAATGCTTTAAAAATTTCTTTTAATGCCTTAAAAACTTTCAAAAGGAGGTAAAGGGTGTGACGTTATAAAATGGGGTTTTTATGTTATTTGTGTTCATTAATAGATTCTGTAAAATTTTCCAGGAAACATATAAAAAGAAGGTTTACCCTACATATGTAAGGAGTATTCTGACTAAGAATAGGTATTTACTTACAATGTAGCGGTATTCATATGTGTTTTATACCAATTTACAAAGGTAACGGGTGTGACAGAAAACAGTAGCGGGTGTGACAATGTAAACTGAAATAAGAGTTGTATGAGGAAAACGAGTTTTTTTTAAATATATTAAATATAAATATGTTAAATATATATCTATATATTATATATATATATGATTCCAATGTGCTCCCTGTACTTCATCTTGATACATTAATGCAAAATTTTCAGCGAAATCTATTTGAAGAACGGTTTCTCAGAGGTTCAACATATCTTTCGTGTAATGAAAATAACTGCTTTGGGATTGATGTATAAAACAATGATTCTTGAACTTAAGAAATTGAGCCCCAATATTTTCAAGAACGGCTTGTAAGGTTCCTTCTCCAACTTTGATTTGAACACGCCCTTCACTTTTCACCCACTGCTTCCAAGACAGGGGTGCAGTTAGATTGCATTTAGTGCAAGAACCAGCATGTAGTCTTCACTTTCTATGTCGCAGCACAATTTATTAAAAAGCTCTTTCGTGTTGCTAGGTAGAATAGGAAGTGCTTCAGAAGCTGCTTTGAGAAGAAATGAGAAATTCGCATGATAAATGCAGATGCATAGATTAGCTGGTGTTTGGGAAATAAGACGTATGTGCTTTGGGCGATTATTATAAAACAATGACTTTCCGATATTTACGCCCGGATTTTCCTCTTTAAAACGCTGTTAAGGCTCTCCAACAGTCATTACAAGATATCTGAGCTGGATTTGTTCACCGTTTATTCTCTTGAAGTCTTTCCTGCCCGGTGTTTGGTATATATCATCTCTAAGAAAGAAGTTTTCTACATTATGTAGTTCTTTCATCGAGAAATTTCCCTTGCTTTCCTTCGTTTTTACTTGAAGTCCAACTTCTATTGCAAGTTTATGGACCGCTGCAATTTTTTTCGATGGACTTTTGGGAAGTTTTTGCTTGATTCTGGTTACTGCCTTTTTCAAAGAACGATCTGATTTAAAACTTCCGAGCAGTGATGATGGGGGAATCGGTGAAATATTTTGTGGTACCTGTCTCCTTTTTTGCCGTGACTTCCTTTGGCGCTCGCAGGCCATTTTACGTTCTTCTTCCAAACCTCTTCATTTATTCTGTTTTTCTCAAACTTCCGCTTCTTGTCTCTCTCCCTTTCCTCTTCCAAATGAGCCTGATACCTTGTTGTGCTCTCCTTTAATAGTTTCATGTGCTTGCGCATTTTACTTTCAACCTCCATAGCTGTAAATTTAAACGATAAAATGAACTATTGGCCCAAAATATAATACAAGAAAATGAATTGGTAACGGGTGTGGCATCGTTTAAAATATAAAAAATACCAACTCCGTCACCCATACTCCAACTAGGTTTTACTTTATTATTAAACGGAATTACCTTCTTACTATCTGTAGGTTAATTCTTTGTTAAATTCTATTGCTAAAAGATAATGTAACTTTTTGTAGTTTATCGGTAACGGGCGTGACAGTCTAAGGTTAACTTTGCAAACGTCTGTAAAAATTTCAAGATATAACCTAAAGCATTTTACTTTTTATGCACAATAGATAAAATGACATACTATCAGCTGATGTCTATTTGTGCTGCCACATATTCAAAAACAGGATGTAGCGAAACTCAAAAAAGTGATAATATTTTTGTCTGCGATACGTTTAAATAGTGTCTATTTCAAAATTACTTTGTAGGCAAACCATATATATAAAGGATAGATATACTTATATATGTTTTAATAAGAAGTACAAAAATGTTTTGAAGTGTACTTTTTTTTACGGGTGCACAGGGAAATGCCCATATATTTTTTTTCAATACTTGCTGATATGCAATATATTTCGTTTTTTCATTCGGTGCAAAAATTATAAAATATTTCGGACTTCTTACTCTGGAGCAAGTAACATATATCTGCCTATGAGAAAAACATGGATTCTCTAAACTAAGTCCTGCACCAATCCTGCAATTTTTGATCTTGAAGATTTTTGTTTTTTTTACGATTTTTGTTTTTTCGCGATTTTCGGTTTTGTCAATTTTTGAATTGGCGAATCCACCCATATTTTCGGCGACTACTCACATTGATAATTAATAATCTTGCCAAAAGATTCAAGACTGTTGCTTTCATAGTACTTCATATTTTTTGTTCAGGAGTTGTCACGACTTATCTGCCCATTTTTAATCTGAGTACATAGTTAAAAGTGTCAAGGCTTTCCCTTTTATAGTGCTCCAGTTATATGATTTTAAATATTTACTTTGTATGGGCGGTGCCACACCTACTGCTCCGTTCACGCTCGTTTTTTGTTCGATTAATCACATGAATAACTTATGGACGCAAGCAAAGTCCCAAGGCTCTCACTATTACAGCACTCTAGACATATAAAATTTAACAATAGATGACTTCAGACAAATTTGCAAAGCTGTCTCTCGAGATATATATTGATTTATTACTTTGTATGGGACGTGGCACGACCCTTTCACCGATTGCGCTCATTTTCGACATGACAACTAAGATTAATAAGAGGTGACCTCACACAAAATTGGAAAGCTCTTCCTGTCATAGTACTCAAGATATATGGTATTAAAAATTCGTCTTTTATAGGAGATGCCACGCCCAATAAGCAAAAGAAAATTTTTGAGAAATATTCCTTGAATAAGAAATATCATAAAAGAGGTGCGGTGAAGACAACATCATTAAGGCGGCAGGGCACGTAAAACAAATCAAAGGCAGGATAATTTAATAATTTAGAGTTTAAAAATTTCCAAAAATTTTAGCTAAAGAAGATCACTTCTGAAAAATCTGAAAAAGATATGTGCTACAACTGGTTCCCAACGAGCAATTGAGGCTGGTGTTATCGTCCTGTGACGAAACCACTGACATCAAAGAAAAATCATCTGGCTCACATAACTTTTGCTACAGAACACATGAACTGGTCAAGGCGGAATTGGAATACTGTTCTCTTTTCAGATGATGCCAAGTTAAATTTAAGAGTCTATGATCGAAGAACGTTTTACGACGATCAAAGGGAAAAAAGACTAGACACAATATATTAAAATAAACCGTTCAGTTTAACGGCAGCCACATTATGGTATGGGATTGCTTTTCGGGCTAAGTAATGGCTCCAATTCATGTAGTAAAAGATACTCTACCCCTGGTCTGGAAGCTTCAACATAACAATGACCCAAAATACACCTACAAAGTTATACCCGAATGGTTACAATCTAATGCAGTTAGTGTTTTGGAGTGGCCAGCCCAATCACCGGATCTTAATCCATTAGAAAATCTATGGGAAATTGTAGATAGAAAAATACAGACACGAAATTACATAAACAAGACAGATTTCATAGAGGCTGTCAATTCGGAGTGGCAAGAAATTTCAGTGGCAAAAATTTCAAAATTTTGGTGTATTATATCCACAAATCAGTAGCCAAAAAATAAACCTTGTTAGACAATTTTTAATCATAGCCCCCATATAAAGCTGATTCCCGATCTTCACTTAAATCTATAAAAACAAAAAAAAAAAAAAACAAACAAAAAAACAAATTTGACTTACATAAGTTTTTTAAGAAAAGTGACTTTACTAAACATGGTCATGATCGGTATATTTTTTGACGTAGTCCCCATATAAAAATAACTTCGACCATAAGGAAATTAAACTAGAAAAGCCCTAGATATTCACACAGTAGATGTTGCACTGACTCCTCCTCGTCCACATCCATACGATGTCTACAGCCTTCTATGATGCCTATGCGTTCGGCCATCCGCCCTATTACACCGTTTCCAGTAAGCACTCCTATATGTAGGCTATTTGCACCTATGCCAAAACCAAGGTCGTTCACCAAATCCCAATGACAAGGGCTATATGATCTGGTATATCCGGCAATAAGTCTATTGTATACATCTCGTCATTCCATTTAAGCTCAGGTACATACCCGATAATATGCGACAACTAAGATAAAGGCTTTAAAATACTTATCAGTGTCAATTTTGCACTTCACTGATTCGTAGAGGCTTATATCCATCCAATTTCGGAACTCGAAATAGTATTTTCTGGGTAATTCAAAAGGCTTATCAATTCCGTTCAAAAGTTTAGAAGACTTCTACGATCTTCTAACATTCTTAACAAAAGATTATGAAAACATTGCATAATCGACATATAGATCCATCATAATTTTATCATAAATTCCATTAACTTCTGTTCAGTTTCTAAAGATTTAAAAATTCTGAATACATCGTGACCTTAAGACATATTAAGGTCTTAAATTTGGAAGACTCTTTTATAGAAAATTCCTCATCATTAATGAAAATATTCTTAAGATACTGATCTCTATATTGCGATTGAAATAAAAATTGCAACACTGCTTTCATAAGTATATCAAAGTCAAAGTCAAAAGTTGTTAGTTCTGTTTATTTGAGCAGCTGTCATTATTTTTCGAACAAAATATTTTTTTTTTTTTTTTTTTTTTTGAATTATAAACGTTTTACCATTGACACATTGGGAATTTATCTTGCTATGCAACGCAAAGACGGCAGTATGGCAACTACAAGTGCAAGGAAAAGTATTCGTACATTTATAATTAGGGGAATCCCACGAATAATGCAACGATGTACAGATCTGTTACATCAATTTTATTTTAGTAGAAAACAAATTTGTTTGTATAAAGTTGATTTGACTTACACTGCCTTTGGAAACTATATTTTGAGATGATTTTCAAAAGCTAAGAAATCAGTGCTGACGAGAGAAAAATTATCCTAAAGCTTTGCAACGAATTAGTTGTGATTATAAGCAGCAGCCACTCCTCAGTGAAATACGTCGTTCAAAACTACGAATCCACCAATTCTATTTGCTCAAAACCTCGTTCTTGTCGCCCCTCCAAAATAACTGAGCACGAAAAGCGAACTATTTTGGCTTCAGTAAAACAGAATCCCGGAATTACTGCTTCTCGAATTAGTGCTAAAATCAAAGAAAAATATTTTTAAAAAAATTTGTAGCACGTAGAAAACCATTCATTTCTGATGTTAATAGACTTGAGTATGTAAACAACGCTCCAGATCTTTGGAAATGTGTTTCAGTTTCAGCATTAAAGGAAAAAAGTTAGTTTATCGAAAAAGTGCAGAACTGCATTAAATAAAGAAAATGTTTTGACAACGGTTAAACATGGTGGAGGTGGCATTATGGTTTGGGGTGGTATGGCAGGCAACGGGGTTGAATTTATAAACATTTTAAAACAAAATTTAAAGCAAAGCGCACAACAACTGGGCCTTGGAGAAGATTTTGGATTCCAATAGGATAATGATTTAAAACATACGGCGCACAGTGGCTCAGAATCGTTTGTCGTTGGCCAAATATCCATAAGATTTGATCCAATTGAGATATTTTAGTTTTTTTCCTTAAACTTTTCTCCAATTTCATTGGATTAAAATCGGTTTAATAGTTGTTGAGGAATTCAAGGTCAATGTTGAACTATTAAATTTTGTTTTAGCAATTTTAGCATGAAAATGTGTGTGTACTTAGAATACTTTTTAGAAAAGTTTTCCCACTTTACAAAATTAATAATAAATATTTTTTGTCAGCAAGTTTTTCTTAATTTTTATTATAAACAATAGTAAATTGTAAATACAATTCTTTTAGTTGGATTATTGTTTCGAAATGTTTAATATTCATTGCTTTATTATTTATGTCCGCCAATATAAAGGGTCCGCCAAATAACTTTTTTTTTTTGAAAATGATATAAAAAAAAAACTACTGAATATTATCTCAAATTTCTTTTTTTATTTGAACGCACAATCCTTCCGGTTAATAATGGAAAATAATTTCATTTAAATGGCTGCCTCGGCTGGCCATGCAGTAGCCTACACGATCGGTCCAATTTTTAAGCACATTATCGATTGTGTGCAGCTGTATTTCACCAATGGCTTCACGAATATTGTCCTTTAAAGCGTCAATTGTCTCTGGCTTGTTGGCGTAACACTTATCTTTGAGGGCACCCCACAAATAATAGTCCAACGGTGTCAAATCGCAGCTCCGAGGTGGCCAAACGACATCAGCTCTGCGGCTGATAATGCGATCTTCAAAAACAGGGCGCAAAACATCGAGTGTAGCTTCGGCTATGTGGCACGTAGCGCCGTCCTGTTGAAACCAAATGTTGCCAATATCCTCCCCTTCAATTTTTGTGAACAGAAAT
Source organism: Cordilura impudica (assembly GCA_963682025.1). Taxonomy (NCBI): domain Eukaryota; kingdom Metazoa; phylum Arthropoda; class Insecta; order Diptera; family Scathophagidae; genus Cordilura; species Cordilura impudica. The sequence continues at coordinate 54,604,029 of OY821517.1, forward strand.
TCGTTCAACATGGCCCGATAACGATCGCCATTGACTGTAACGGCCACTCCTTGCTCATTTTCGAAGAAAAATGGACCAATTATGCCTCTGGACCAAAATCCGCACCAAACAGTGACTCGTTTTGGGTGTATCGGCTTTTCAATGTATGCGTGCGGGTTTTCTGTGACCCATATGCGACAATTTTGCTTGTTTACATACCCGCCAAGATCAAAATGAGCTTCATCTGAAAAGATGATTTTTTTGGCAAAATCGGCATCTTCTGTAAGTCGATCGCAGGCCCACTTAGCGAAGCGAAAACGCATTGGATGTTCAGTTGGCTTCAACTCCGGAACCAATTGGACTTTGTATGGCGTCATATCAAGGTCTTTATGCAAAATTCGTCTCAATGATGCCTCCGAAATGTTCAATTCTTGAGAACGACGGTGAATTGATGTTGATGGCGCTTCACGCACACTTTCTGCCACAGCAGCAATATTCTCGGGTGTACGCACTGTTTCTGGCTTTTCACAAGATAACGAACATACGGAGCTGACGGTGCTTCTCTTCTTCCAAAATCCGTACGAAATTTTCGCACACATTCTGCAACATTACCATGATTTTCAAAGTAATGTCGCAATATTTTCCAGCGTTGTTCAAGCGTATACACAACCATATTCGTTCAGCGGAAGGATAAAACTAATTATCCGTCAAATCAGACATGAGCTAAGTGTTACCATTCACGAAATAAGCACTAGTTGAAAAAAAAAATGTTAGATGGCGGACCCTTTATATTAATCTTCTCCATTATGAAGGATTTTATGGAATACTTCTTGCAGTTACCTTGGCCTAATCACTAAATTTTGAAGCGTCAATTTGTTGATTGAACGCAAGTACTTCGGTGATTGTTTTAAATATTGAAATAGGGTTAACACCAACACCCGTTATTTCAGATGCTGTTTCGGGGTTTAAAATGAATCCTCTTGCGGTATTCCCATCATTCGTGTTGTCTGAACCTTGTTTTGGTTGATCTATAATCAACCCGCATTTCAGATAGTCACATTGAAAATGTTTCTTCTTTAAACTTAATAACTCCTTGATGGTGTCTTTGTTTCTTATTGATCCTGTAAGTCCGCAATCCAAATCATAACTGATTTTCAGTTTGTATTCCATAAATCGTATTCTTGTATGTAGCGGTGATAATCCAAATCCATTGCATCAGTATTATTTACTGATTTTCAGTAAATAATAATATCACAGCTAGATGAAATCTCAATCAAAGCCTGACCTACTTGTCCATCTATCATTGTAAGCACTAATTGGTAGCTTACTTCAATTGTCTCCCCGTCAATCCCTAATTCCAATGGCTGTGGTGTTCCTTTTTATGGTATCATGAGTTTCCTAATCATATTCAAATTTGATTGATCTGCAGTATTTCGTGAAAGATGGTGTTTGATTTTTCCAAATATCCTCTCTTTGCATTGTACTGGTCGAAGGCTCTGAGTCTTTCAAATTGTTTTTAAATCGCAATGGTGATACCATTGCAATAAAGAGTTATCTTGCAGTTTCCATATTTCTTCAACTCATTTCCTTTAAATGATTGCAGCAAGCGTTGGGCTGTGTGATCCAGTAATTGTACCTATGCTGAAATCCATGTGAAATAGTTTCCATTGATGGCAAGCAGTCCTTTTTTGCAGCACTACAGATTTGAGCCTTTATCTTTCGCGCGCAGTCTTAGCTGACTTTTGAAATGCAGAAATAATGATAATGCCTCTTCAGTTGAGAACTGTTTTCCTCGCTTGGCGTTGGAATATTTTTAAGAATCCGTCTTGTTCTCATTGGTCTAGCGACAACAATTTTTTCAATGATATTCACTTTTATTATTGGTTTTGTGATCGCAATAAATGTACGAAACAAACTTGAATATTTCCACATCAGATTTCTTCATTTAAATAATCTATAATATTAATAGGCAAGGCGATTTCTTGTGACCGATGTAAGTTTCACAGTTTAACCCCGATTTTGACAAAAAATTTATCATTTGAAAGGCATTTCTTTTTAGCTGTTACCCAGATTTACAGATTTTCATCGTCTGGAATATTTTTTTGGAGTTATGATCGTTTAAAGTTGCTACTAACACGTACATAAAATTATACAATGCTATGTGTGTGTTTATTAAATTTGTTAGTGTGTTAATGTGTTGAGTTTGTTTTCTTCATTTAAAATGAGTTGAATTGTGAAGCATTCCTTTAGGGTCTTAATTAAATGAAAAATAAAATTTCCTAGAATTTGCACTCGCACTTCGAGTGCTGGAATCTGCTAGTAAATAATAATGTTTGATTAATTTTATTAAAATTAAAAAAAAAAGCTCTATGAATATAAAAGCATGTATAGGCTTAAAGAAGACACCTTCACCTTTCCCTGTGTAGTTCAGAAACCTTGATCTTTTTTGGTCGCCAAAAGTTATATTCGTCTAAAATTTAAATTCGAGAAAAATATATTGCTTTACGAAATATTTTGTAACACACCACATATAAACGTTGCTGTTGTCAAATAAAATGCTGTCAACTTTACAGAAAAGGGCGCAGCTTTTAGCTGGTGATAGTTTGTGAGGAGGCATAACTTATTTTTGATAAAATTTAAAAAACAAATCTGTTCTTAAATTTTATAAAAAGTTTGTATTTCTGTAGCAATTCCTCGCCCATAATTTTCATCACTTTGATCCAATTTTTTTGGCTGCCTTAGTTCTGATATGTTTGCCATTAAGTGGCAATAAAATCTTTGACAACAAAAAATTTTGGTTTTGGCCAACGAGTTAAATTCTTGAGCCACTGTCCGGCACACAATGTCAAAGTGTGGTTGCTCTACAATATTAAAAATAAATTGAAATCACCACCCCAATCACCCGATCTTAATCCTATAGAGCATTTCTGGGATCTACTGAAGCGCAGAATCAATCAACATAAAATAATCTCAAAGGAAATTTTGAAAAGCGTCAATTTAGATGATTGTGGTAAAATAAGTAGAGATGATATATTAGTTGGTTACGTAAATATCAAATCGGCTCACGGAGGTCACTGATATCCTACAAGTTACTTAAGCATTATTTAATGTAAATTTAGCTTTTTTGTATTAATATTGCAAATGTGCGAATACTTTTTCTTATGAATTGTTTCTCTTTCTTACGATTTTTAAGTACCTCCATAATTTTGATTAAAGACAATAAACTTTGTGTGATAGTTTTAATTTTAGGTGTGTACGAATACTTTTTCTAGCAAGTGTAACTATTTTAAAATAAAACTTTTAATTTAAAACCTATTATTTTAAGAGCGACTTTTTGGAATGTCAATTAAACTTAGTTTAATCAAACTCAGGTTTTAAACTCTTTAATCTAATAAATAGTTTAATGTTTAATCAACAAAGTTCAGTTAAACTCACAACTTTCAATGATTAGTTGTAAGTGTTAAAAATAAATCTGAGTTTAACTAGTTGGAGTACTGTTGTTTAAGTGATAACCCACATATTCGTCCTATGTAAAACAACTGCAGATTCTATTACAACAATGTTTATATAATGTCATAGAGGAATGCAATACTAAATATAATACTTTAATTTAAGTTCTAAAGTTCAATTTAATGGGTCAACCCATTTTTTTTTTAAATTCTGATATAAAATGTTTAGGCAACAAAATATAAAATAGAAAACTTACCGGCAGCAAACTAACATTGATGTTATTATCGTGACGACAAGATTAACACCTGCAAAGAAAAAAAGGAACGAAAGAAAATTGAAACTTTAATAATAAAAGTGTATCGATTATTGATTTCAGTATCATAGTTACAACATTCTAGGCCGGATGATTTTTTTTTTTTAGATTAAATAAACTCAAATTACAAAATTTCTACAAAAGGTAAACTACTGACACATTAATAAGGATATTTAAAGTGAGTGAACCTCTTGAAACAAGTCAATATGATATCGGATTTGTTCAGCAACAACAGAAAAAAGTCTTTCATTGAAATATGAAACCCACAAAACAATATTGGTACTCTGGAACAAAACATTACGGAAGGAGGTTAATGATAAGTAAAGTAGCACTCTTTTAATCGCCCATTATTTATTAACAACAATGTGACCAAATGTTTTTTAGTTTTTTTTTCTTTGCTTTTTTTCAACATTGTTCGGTGCCATAATAATAAGGGGTGTTAATTTTGAAATATGTAAAATGTATGAGTACTTATGTATAAAATACAAATAACAATACTTAATAATAATTTTTAACAAATAGTTGTATAATTTTTTATGAAAGAGTGTCAAAAAATAAATGCCAAATAACAGTTTCCGATTACAATGTACGAGGACAAGACATGAGTGTCGTAAATTATACTCGTACTTTTGTTGCAATTGAGATGCTAATCATAATAAGTTGTATAGTTTTTTTTTTTTTGCTTTTTGTAGTTGTTGTTTAAGTATAAACAATGTTGCCGATAAACATCGTCATCATTTACCAATGAGTGTAGCAAAGGAAGTAAAGTTTGTGCAATACTGCCCAGTAAACAATTTTAGTGTAAAAAAAATCATGTGAGTCCGATCACAGGGGAGATGTGAAAACATCTAGTAATTAAAGATTTTTTTATGGGACTTTTTTAAAATCAAACAGAAAGCGTCATCTATGTATCACTTGTAGCAATCAACTGCAGGGGCTCTGCTAATATAACAATATTTATTATTATTTATTATTTCAACTGGTTAATTTTTAATTTTTCCTTTTTTATTTTTTATTTTTAATTTTTTATTTTTCTTTTTTAAATTTTTATTTTTCATTTTTTATTTCTCACTTTTTATTGTTCATTTTTCATTTCTTATGTTTCATTTCTTTCTTTCTTTTTTTATTTTTAATTTTTTAATTTTTCAGTTTTCATCTTTCATTTTTAATTTTTTATTTTTCTTTTTTCAATTTTTATTTTTTATTTTTTATTTCTCATTTTTTACTTCTCATTTTTTATTTTTCATTTTTCATTTCTTATGTTTCATTTTTCATTTTTTATTTTTCATTTTTCATTTTTAATTTTTCATTTTTCGATTTTCATTTTTAATTTTTCATTTTTTATTTTTCATTTTTCATTTTTTATTTTTTATTTTTTATTTTTAATTTTACATTTTCCGTTTTTCACTTTTCATTTTTTATTTTAATTTTTCGTTTTTCATTTTTAATTTTTCATCTTAAATTTTTTATTTTTTATTTTTCATTTTTTATTTCTCATTTTTAATTTTTTATTATTCATTTTTAATTTTTTATTTTTCATTTTTTATTTTTCATTTCTTATTTTTCATTTTTTATTTTTCATTTTTTATTTTTCATTTTTTATTTTTCGTTTTTCATCTTTCATTTTTAACTTTTTATTTTTAATTTTTTATTTTTCTTTTTTCAATTTTTATTTTTAATTTTTTATTTCTCTTTTTTAATTTTTTATTTTTAATTTTTCATTTTTTATTTTACATTTTTTATTTTTCATGTTTTACTTTTCATTTTTTATTTTCCATGTTTTATTTTTCATTTTTCATTTTGTATATTTCATTTTTTATTTTTCATTTTTTATTTTTCATTTTTCATTTTTCATTTTTTATTTTTTTATTTTATTTTCATTTTTTATTTTTCATTTTTTATTTTTCATTTTTCATTTTTTGTTTTTCATTTTTTATTTTTTATTTTTAATTTCTCATAATTCATGTTTTATTTTTCATTTTTTTTTTTCATTTTTTATGTTTCATTTTTCATTTTTTTATTTTTAATTTTTGTTACATTTTAAATTTTTTATTTTTCATTTTTTATTTTTTATTTTTAATTTTTCGTTTTTCATCTTTCATGTTTAATTCTTAATTTTTAATTTTTTTTTTTCTTCAATTTTTATTTTTCATTTTTTATTTCTCATTTTTTATTTTTCATTTCTTATGTTTCATTTTTCATTTTTTATTTTTCATTTTTTATTTTTCGTTTTTCATTTTTAATTTTTTATTTTTTATTATTCGTTTTTCATTTTTCATTTTTCATTTTACATTTTTCATTTTTCACTTTTCATTTTTAATTTTTCGGTTTTCATCTTTCATTTTTATACCCTATACCACTATGTGGTTTGGGTATAATGACTTTGTGCTGCTGTTTGTAACAACCAAAAATATTTGACCTACACCCATCTTTAATTATACCGATCGAATCAGAATCACTATCTGATTCGATTTAACGATGTCCGTCCGCCCGTCCGTCCGTCCGTCTGTGTGTCCATGTAAAGCTTGTAATCAAACTGCAGGTCGCAAATATGAATATTTTTTGACGAAATTTGGTATTTGATCTTTTATCGGCCATGGGATGAACGCTATTGAAATTGGTGAAAATCGGTCCATGTTCAGACCTAGCCCCCATACAAATGACCCCTATGAAATCAACATATATTGCCATAAGATCCAAATTATCATACAAATCTTAGTCAAATTGGGTTTGTATATATATATTATATCCATTAATCAGTAGTCCAAAAATGATCCCTGTTGGACAACTCTTAGTCATAGGCCCCATATAGAGCTACTTCCCGATCGTCACTTAAATCTATCAAAAAACAAAAATATTGCACTGATTCTTCTCAAATTTGGTTTGTATATATTTTTGCAAAATACAAGAGACTTTACCAAACATGGTCAGGATCGGTCCATTTTTGGGCGTAGTCCCCATATAGATATCGCATCCGATAAGAACTTTTTCATATCCAGTAAGTTGGGCCTGAGAGATAGGGTCTCTAAACGCATGGTATAGGGTATCGTATAGTCGGTCTAGACCGACTATAATTTTCTTACTTGTTAATTTTTTATTTTTCATTTTTTATTTCTCATTTTTCATTTTTCATTTTCTTTTTTTCATTTTTTATTTTTTATTTTTTATTTTTCATTATTCATTTTTCATTTTTTATTTTTTATTTTTTATTTTTCATTTCTTATTTTTAATTTTATTATTTTTCATTTCTTATTTTTAATTTTATTATTTTTAATTTTTTATTTTTCATTTTTTATTTTTCATTTTTTATTCTTCATTTTTTATTTTTAATTTTTTATTTTTCAGTTACTTTTTTATTTTCATTTTTCGTTTTTCGTTTTCACTTTTCATTTTAATTTTTCATTTTTTATTTTTCTATTTTTCATTTTTCATTTTTATTTTATTTTTTAAATTTTTATTTTTCATTTTTCATTTTTTATTTTTCATTTCTCATTTTCAGAAAGGTTATTACATATCATATTTTTTCAGCAATGCAATCAGAAGTCACACCGATTTTGTCTTACGGGTCACATGTTGCGCTGTTTTTGTGATTGTATTGTGAAATAGAAATTAACCCCCTGCGCGAATAGATGTTTACACATCAAAAAACAAAAGTATTATATACAACACAAAGAAGCCATGGTAAAATTGATTACTATATCTGGTTTTGAAAATATAACTAGAATTGAAAGGTCAACCCTAGCTGAAAGTTAGGCGGACAAGAGGACAAATGAGCTTGTTTAATTTTCTAATACGTAAGGATTTCATGGAAATAGCAAATGCTGACAATTAACACCACTTGTTATAAAGTACAATATTATTCAACATTGTGCAAAATTTCGTCTGCTTTTGGATTCTAAACTTATGTTCAACATTTCCTCGAGCATTAGCAACATAAAATTTTTGATCCGGAGACTGCCAAAAAAGTTAAAAGGAAAAACGAGTGTTAAAATTTTTTCGATCTCACTCCTTAGATTAAAAAAAATTAATATACACCCACGATTGGGAAAATATGTTATGGGTAGGAGGAAAGAGTGAGTAGTGAAAAGTTTATTCCACATACGGCTTGTGCGATCCACTGGACAACAGACTGTAAATGGATGAAAACTACTAGAGGAGCGAGTGGTACGTAAAAAAACTTGGGCTCTAGGAACGAGTTCACTTATCACAGCAGAACACTCCTAATTGTCATATCTGTAATACAGTGTAACACAACCCACATTCTGACGATGCTCCAATGCGGCAATAAAGTTGGATACCATGCATTGATTGATAAGCATCACCGCCCTCCTTTGCATACGGTCCCGAATCTTGAAAAATGTGTTTATTCCAAAGGACATCACACCGAATTTTCATGCCCAGAACATCAAGAGTGTCTGATGCCTTATTATCTTATCCACCCATGGATACGGACAACACTGATGACTCCATGGCCCGTCTGTTGGGTCAATAAACAACATTTGGTCTCACGAGCATTAAAATCGACGCTATTTTCACTCGACCCCATTCAGAGGTTCGCAAAAGATCTTGAATAAGTGTTTCATTCATACATTGCCTCATGCCCCCAATCTCCCTAAGGCTTGGCCTTTGATCGAATGAATACGAATGACAACTAATGCTTTCATCTGCAAAAGAGTAGATAATATTGGAAGTTTAACATAGAAGGTCTTTAAGAAAAATAAGAAAAAGTGTTGGAGAAAGAACAGGGCCCTGCGGTATCCCTGCGTTTAACTGAAACTCTTTGGATGAAACCTCATCTAAAACAACACGTATAAGTCTCTGGTGCGTGCCTGTTTTGTTGACTTAACCGCACGGTGCTCTTAACACTGGGTAGAATACTATGCATCCGCCAACGCCCGCCTTAAGACGAATGACAAACTAGAAGAGATGTGTTTGGCATGCAAATCACCCTTCGTTGAAGGGTCGGGTCGATCTAAAACTCTGTTGTTCTACGGGTTGCCACACACGGTTGAACGCAACTCCACGACGACCTGTGTTCTTCCCGCGATTGCGAAACTCCCCAAAGGTCCGTTCGCAAAAAAGCCATTTTGAGGATTCATCATATCATTGTCGATCATCAAGAGTACTTGCACGACCATACTACTTTCTGACACCTCATGACAACACTCTCGTCTACTACGCTCCTTCTTCCTGTTACGTCTATTATACCTATGGCTGTACATGCCAGATGACATCGACAACTTTCCCAAGTCGTTTTGCAGCTCATGTCACATTTCATCTAAATCACTCCTTCTTCCTGCTACGTGCATGCCAGATGACATCGATAAGTTGCAGAACTCGTTTTTCAACTCGTGGCTTGTGGCTGACTCAAGCGCCCTTGGACTCGTCTTCAACCAACACAATTGCCTACTACTCTTCCTCGCTCCTATCTTGTCAGTGGTAGCTGACGCAAACAGCCCTGGACTCGTTTTCAACTCATGTCACATCATTTCAACCCTCTCGTCTACTACAATCCTTCTTCCTGCTTTCTCTATATATATTCTTTCCGAACTCATTTTTCAACTCATGTTGCATCTTATAACACCTTAGGATACCTGGGACACTGCACATGGCATATGACAACCATTTCTCTGGAAGGCTTTAACTCCTCCACAGCAGCCAAATGTTTTGTGTGATCTTGTTCGCACTGCCTCCGATATAGGCAAATCCGTAAATAAACCTCGCAGGGCATACGGCTTACCTGTGGTATCTTTTTAGCGCCTTTGGTTAGGCTTCATTACCAACTTGGTCAGGTTCGGTTCCTTCCAGTTATCCCCCAATCAGAATGGGACTGGTGGCACGTATGTCTCTGGTGATTAACGTGAGCTCCTGCCTTGAAGACTTATCTCACGGTGACTAAACATAGGACGCAAACTATGCGTCTGTCCATCGCCCCGCCATAAGACGGTAGCAGTCTAGGAGAGATGTTACGGGCATACTCTGCACCTTTTGTTAAAGGGTTGGGCCGACCTAAAACCCTGTTGCTTTCTGGGTCGCAACACTCGGTTGAACGCAACTCCGCGACGAGCTGTGTTCTTCCCGCGATTTTAGGCCACCACAACCACCACGAAACTCCCCCGAAGGACCGTTCCCAAAAAGTAATTTTGAAGATAATTTTTTACCCAGAAAATCTGACACCTCTATTCAACCAACAACACTATTATATACACAATCCTTCTTCCTGCTACATATCTGTCATCCCTATGAGGTGACATCAATAGCCCTCCGAATTCAAGTTCAACTCATACACCTTCAATCTACCAACGCTCCTGTATCCAATTCATCCATAATGCATCCTGCCCGGGTGAAAGACAAGATACACATGGACTCCTCTTCAGCACACCCAGCACTTTTAAACACTTGTCTACCACCGTTCATAACTATCGCCACTGAGGACGTCCGCTTAAATAGCAAGAGTTACGGTTCGACTAATGTTCCCTTAAACCGTACCAACAATTTATGGGATATGGTCAACCAACTCTTCTAAAGGGTCCGCCAAATAACTTTTTTTTTTTTGAAAATGCTATAAAAAAAAACTACTGAATATTATCTAAAATTTCTTTTTTTATTTGAAAGTACAATCCTTCCGGTTAATAATGGAAAATAATTTCATTCAAATGGCTGCCTCGGCTCGCCATGCAGTAGCCTACACGATCGATCCAATTTTTAAGCACATTATCGATTGTGTGCAGCTGTATTTCACCAATGGCTTCACGAATATTGTCCTTTAAAGCGTCAATTGTCTCTGGCTTGTTGGCGTAACACTTATCCAACGGTGTCAAATCGCAGCTCCGAGGTGGCCAAACGACATCAGCTCTGCGGCTGATAATGCGATGTTCAAAAACAGGGTGCAAAACATCGAGTGTAGCTTCGGCTGTGTGGCACGTAGCGCCGTCCTGTTGAAACCAAATGTTGCCAATATCCTCCTCTTCAATTTTTGTGAACAAAAATTCGTCCAACATGGCCCGATAACGATCGCCATTGACTGTAACGGCCACTCCTTGCTAATTTTCGAAGAAAAATGGCCCAATTATGGGTGTATCGGCTTTTCAATGTATGCGTGCGGGTTTTCTGTGCCCCAAATGCGACAATTTTGCTTCTTTACATGCCCGCCAAGATCAAAATGAGCTTCATCTGAAAAGATGATTTTTTGGCAAAACCGGCATCTTCTGAAAATCGATCGCAGGCCCACTTAGCGAAGCGAAAACGCATTGGATGGTCAGTTGGCTTCAACTCCTGAACCAATGGGACTTTGTATGGCATCATATCAAGGTCTTTATGCAAAATTCGTCTCAATGATGCCTCCGAAATGTTCAATTCTTGAGAACGACGGTGAATTGATGTTGATGGCGCTTCACGCACACTTTCTGCCACAGCAGAAATATTCTCGGGTGTACGCACTGTTTTTGGCTTTTCACGCTTTGGTTTATCGATCAGGATGCCAGTTTCTTTCACTTTTTCCACAAGATAACGAACATACGGAGCTGACGGTGCTTCTCTTCTTCCAAAATACGTACGCAATTTTCGCACAGATTCTGCAACATTACCATGATTTTCAAAGTAATGTCGCAATATTTCCCAGCGTTGTTCAAGCGTATACATAACCATATTCGTTCAGCGGAAGGATAAAACTAATTATCTGTCAAATCAGACATGAGCTAAGTGTTACCATTCACGAAATAACCACTAGTTGAAAAAAAAAACGTTAGATGGCGGACCCTTTAGGTAACTTTAAAACCACCTCAGCTAGCTTCTTATATGTGTGTTATTGTTCGGATCATCTCCGTCAAGGGAATCCAGGAATCATTTTCTCAGGGTATCTGACTTACCCGTGGTACCAATTTATAGCTTTTGGTGAGGCTGTTTATCATAATCAAATCAAGCTACTACCAGTTATCCCCCCCAAATGATAGCACTGGTAGACTTAGCTGTAACCATTAGCCGCTAGGAATAATCACTAGATAAATCTAGCTTTGCCCAGCGTTGTCCGGATGTAACCACGAGGAGATTGGTTATGGGCCACGGGCTTTACCCCGCCTACACTCAACTTTACTATCCAGTGGCACTTATAAAGTCTCTTTGTATTTTGCGTCCACCGGCGCCCCGCTATAAGACGGATTGCAATTTATGTTTTAGGCAAAATCTCAACACTTGCTAAAGGTTCCCGCATTTGGTTAGCCACAGCCACTTCGAAACTCCCCTGTGGGACCCTTGCCCATAAAGTCATGCTGAATTTTCATAACGAGTAATCAAGTCTTGATAACTCAAGCCAGAACATACACAACTTCCCACACTCCTTGTCCTTGAACCTTAATCCATCAGTATCCAATTCGTCCATAATGCCATCTTGTCAGAGAACTACTTCCTACATGATCCGCACAGATTGTCATATGATCCCACAAGTACTCTGACTCAGACATTACTGGACTCCTCTTCAACTCACCCAACACCAAAACACTCTTGTCTACTAGACTATTCACAGCTACCTCCACTGCACATCAGTTTCAATAGCATCTAGAATAGGGTTCGAGTCATGCAACCACCAATCCTGTATATGTTCTCGCTCGAATCATCTTAATCAAGATAAGCCCGATAATCAGTTCATCTGGGCTAATCCTGACTTCCCGTAGTACCAATTTATAGCCTTTGGTCATGCTTAGTTTCAGTTTTCTCTGATACTGATACCGCCAGTTATCCCCCTTAAAAAGTATAGCAATGGTCACCCTGACCATAACCAATTAGACGCTAGAAATAATAACCAGAATTAACTGGCTTTGCCTAGCGTTGCCCAGGAGCACCACGAGGAGATTTGGTTATAGGCATATCCGTTGCATCACCGTTTCCAGACCTGATACAACTTTGCTTCCAGGGGCACGTATAGTATGATCTCTGATAAAACTCGATATATATCAAGAGAAATCGTTACCAACCCCAAAAGCAATTAGTTTTGACAAGAGTGCGCTGTGCCACAACCGATGAAGATATTGACATGAAATTTGGCAAAGTTAAAAAAACAGTACCTCCAACTCGAAAAAAAAAATTGTTTGATAAGCCCGCGTAGTTCACCTTGGCACACTTATTTATACATATTTTGGGGGATTTTTTAGCAAAGTTTTCATATAAAAAAATTTTTTCAATCATTGCAAAAAATAAAAACTAAACACTATTATTTGTTGGGTATGCGTGCTCTAAATGTTTGTTTGGCCTAATTTAACCCTCATTTTTGGTTTCTTCAGAAATTCACACCATTTTTTTTTTTACAGGCAGCCAGTCGAACAGAACAGAAAGAGTACACAAATTGATTTTTTGAGTGTACGCATATTGAGGAAACAGTTATCAAAAAAAAAAAATAATTTTTAATTGTATAATAAAAAACACAACAACTACTAATAATGGGGTACAATTACTAAAATTTTCATTTTGTGTCATTTGTCAGTAAATATCATACATGAATGAATGAATGACTGAATGGGATGATATGTGCGAGTATTATATAATTTTGTAGCCCTATTATTATATACATGTGTCTGACTATTTCAGGCTTATTTAAATGCAAGTAGAGTAATACAATGTATGTTAAAAAAGTGACCTTTAGCCTGAGGGATACAATAATAATAACAACAACAACATCCAGAGCAACCCCAGCAACAACTTAATGTTGTTAGGAACATGATGATTCACAACCACGATCCAGCTGTGAATTTTATTTGATTTTTATTAGATTTTTAATATTGCAACCAGGGGTTGCAGAGTTTGAGAAGAGCAACAAAAAACAAAAAGAAGACTGTTTAAAAAAAGATATACTTTTTTTTTTGGTTTTAATTAAATGAAGCCATTTTTTATTCATCTGTTTTTTTTTTTTATTTAAATATTTAGGTTACCTGAAAACGAATTTTTTATAGATATCTAAAAAAAAAAAAAGAAAAATTCTATCATATCTCTGTCAGTTGTATTCAGTTACATTTTTGCCCCCCATCTTTGCAGTTTATGAAAGCGAATTATAACAAAGAAGCTAAATAATAGCGCTCACTTGACTATTTGGTTAATACTTGCACATATTTATTATGTAATTGCGTTATAACTCTGATGTTGCAACATTTCAGATAGTATTGTTCTGCAGAAGAAGACTTTCTCATGGCCATAGAGAAAAAAAGTACCTTTTTTTATTTGCAACAACGCGTAATTGATACTTTTTCTATGTGTATTTACGCGTGGAAAACATAATATCGTTTATTATCCTGTCTGTTTCCATTGTTTTGCCTATGATATAATGATAAAGAATTGGTATCCATCTCCTTTTCATTTTGATGATACAATAAAACAAACAAACAAAAAAATAGCTTTTTATTTGCACTGTTTCGACGTTCCGTACTTATTTCTTCTATTCCATTCACTGTTTATTTGTTTATTTACTCTTCTGCGGTTCAAAGATAAATATCAAATGAATTCTACTGCTTTGATAAGCAAACCATTTAAACCACCTGCTTGTTTGTCGGTTTATTTGCTCCTTTTTACTCATCATCATCATCATCGACATCATAATTTTTAAGTAGCAGCAACAGAGCCAGTGAAGGATAAACACTTTTGTCCTTAAATTATTATTTTCTTGTATAGAATTGTGTGTTGTTTTCACAGCTAGTGATTTTCTAGTACCGTGGGAATCATTTGACTTTATATATGTATTTGTTTAAGCAATCAATAAATATACTTTAGTCTCTAATAAATATAACAAAACTGATGATCTTTTGTTTAAGAAGTTTTATTTTAAAATGCGAAGCTACACCAAAAATTCAAATAGAAAACATTTTAGAAAATTATAAGATAACCTATAGGTTGCGTTTAGAGAAATGGTCTCAGGTCCATCTAATTGGATATAGAAAATTTTTATGGGAACAGGGTCTGAACATACGCCAATTTTAATTTTCTTGAATTTCAAAAATGTTCATCCTATGGCCGATATAAGCTTACATATATACCAAATTTCTTCACACAAGTGGACAGAAGGAAGGACGGACGAACATCGCTAAATCGATTGAGAAGTGATTCTGCGTTGATAAAATATTTTTGGTAGTTACAAACATCAGTCCAAACTCATTATACCCTGACCACATAGTGGCATAAGGTATAAAAATTCAGCTAACTGGAAACAACTGGATGCGAATAAATCAGACACAGATGATGCTTAATTTCAATGTTGAACGATGCTCTCTGAACTAACGAAATGAAATAAAAACAAGTAAGAAAATTATAGTCGGTCTAGACCGACTATACGATACCCTATACCATGCGTATATAAACCCTATCTCATAGGCCCAACTAACGGGACATAGAAAATAAGCAAAAACCGAATTTGAGTGGCATTTTTATTAATTTTTTTGGCTGCAGATATGAAAAAGTTCATATCGGATGCTATATCTATATAGGGACTAGGTCCAAAAATGGACCGATCCTGATCATGTTTGGTAAAGTCTCTTGTATTTTGCAAAAATATATACAAACAAAATTTGAGAAGAATCAGTGCAATATTTTTGTTTTTTAATAGATTTAAGTGAAGATCGGGAAGCAGCTCTGTATGGGGTCAAAGGGATCATTTTTGGACTACTCATTAATGAATGTAATGAATGCATACAAACCCAATTTGAGTAAGATCTATATGACAATTTGGATCTTATGGCAATTTATGTCGATTTCATTTGGGTAATTTGTATGGGGGCTAGGTCTGAACATGGACCGATTCTCACCAATTTCAATAGCGTTCATCCCATGGCCGATAAAAGCTTATATACCATCAAAATATATTCATATTTGCGACCTGCAGTTTGATTACAAGCTTTACATGGACACACAGACGGACGGACGGACGGACGGACATTGTTAAATCAACTCAGAAAGTGATTCTGATTCGATCGATATAATTAAAGATGGGTCTAGGTCAAATATTTTTGGTTGTTACAAACAGCAGCACAAAGTCATTATACCCAAACCACATAGTGGTATAGGGTATAACAAGAGTGTTGAATTCGGCTATGCCGAATCTTTTATACCCTCCACCTGGGTTTTACATTTACATTTACATCTGGACCTATTGAACTATTTAAAACAAACTAGTATAGCCCAGCACTCGCAGTTCGAGTGCAAATTCTAGGAAATATTTTTTCATAAAATTTGTGTCATATCTATCCACTGTAAAAGTCTTATATCAATTTTTCTAGTCTTTCGCAAAACAAAATACAGTGGTAACCCTCTTCGTGTTATAAGAGTAGCTTCTTTAGAATCCACTAAAAAGACATATTTTGAGTTGCACCCAAAAACCTTGTTATTTTTGATGATCACTGAAAAAATCGCAAAAACAACTATTGTTGTATACTTATTATTCGCAATTGTTTACAATGAAACAACCGCTTTTAAATTTTATAGTAAATATTAAAAAAAACCAGTTTTTTGCCTCTACTGAAGAAAATTTGTAAATTTACTTTAAAGGTACAGGTGCGATATATAAAAAATTTGTGAATATTAAAATGAGCCTAAAGGTATGTTAATCAATTTTAGCGATTCACAATTCAACACAGAGCGTCTGATATATAATTTAAATTATTCGCATTAACAGGGCGTAACGAATTATTATAAATCTGTGGTCACAAGCGATAACCGGCTAAGTCGACTTAAGAACGATTTGACTTATGTACGCTATCATATTCTACTAAAAACGCTTTATATTAACGTGAAATCCCCATTTCTCTAACATTGTCTAATAAAAAGTTATTAATGAAAACATACTGACCTAAGTCGTAATGAAGCCGCATTACATTTATATAAAAAGTAATTTTTCTCGAAAGCATGGTATTCGACGATTTGTGTTATCTCTATCATGTTCTACTAAAAACGCTTTATATTAACGTGAAATCCCCATTTCTCTAACACTGTTTATTAAAAGGTTATAGATGAAAACATTCTGACCAAAGTCGTACTGAAGTCCCATTACATTTATATAAAAAGTTATTTTTCTCAAAAGTATGATTTTCGACTTAGGCGGTTAATGCTTGTGACCACAGAAATATTTTATTTAATTTAATATATTTTTAAGACAAATTGAACAAAAATTTGATCATTCTCAGCTTCTCCTCCATATGAACTATAACTGTGCCAATTTTCACAGTCCTCCGTGCCCGCATATTGCTTAAAAAGGGAACTAAAAACTTACCATCACTTATTAATATATAGATGTAAATAAAATATTTTAAAAAGTAAGCAATTTGATAAACTTAGTACGAAATTATCTATAATATTAATAGGTAGGGCGATTTCTTGTGACCGATTATTTGTTCCACAATTTTCTCCCGATTTTGACCAAACATATCTCATTTGCAAGGTATTTCTTTTTAGCTGTTCACCAGATTTACAGATTTGCACCATCTGGTAATGCTGAGTAATGCTCATTTAAAGTTGCTGCTAACACATACATAAATTATACAATGCTATATGTGTGTTTATTAAATTTGTTAATGTGTTTGTGAGTTCGTTTTCTTCATTCACAATAATAATTTTGTTGAATTGAAAAATAATTTTGAACATAAACCATTCGCAATCGATATTTAAAAATTGTTTAATTGTGAATTGGCTAAAATTGGTTAGCTTACCTTTAAAGTCTTATTAAATAAAAAAAATAAAATTTCCTAGAATCTGGACTCGAATTTCGAGGGCTGGGATCGGCTATTATAATAAACACACTGAATTTTTGGCATTTTTAAGATGTGTCTCCATATTCCTTTGAATATGAAAAAGAGGCAATATTTATATGGGGACTAGGTCGAAAAATGGACGGATCCCGACCGTATTCGGTAAGGTCACTTATTTTTTGCAAAAACTTTTACAAACCAAATTTGAGAAAAATCTGTGCAGTATTTTTGTTTTTTGATAGATTTAATTGAAGATCAGGAATTAGCTTCATATAGGGCTTATTTTTGGACTACTGAGAAATGGATGTCATAAAACCAATTTAACCGAGATCTGTATGATAATTTGGATATTATGGCAATTTAAGTCGCTTTCATAGGGGTCATTTGTATGGGCACTAGGTCTAAACATGAACCGATTTTCACTAATTTCAATATCATTTATCGTCTGGCCGATAGAAGCTTCTGTACTAAATTTCATCAATACATATTCATATTTGCGACCCGTAGTTTGATTACTCACAGACGGACGGACGGACATCGCTAAATCGACTCAGAAAGTAATTCTGTTACTATTTTATTTAATAAATTATTTTATAAGACCCTAAACGTATCCTTACCAATTTTTCCCAATTCACAATTTCACTCTTTTTAAATATCGATTGCGTTATTGGTTTTGATTCAACGTAATTATTATTGTGAATGATTTATGTCCAAAATTGTTTTTGAATAAAACACAATTATTATTTTGAATTAAGAAAACGAACTCAGAAACACATTAACAAATTTAATATGCACACACATAGCGTTTTCTAATTTTATGTATGTGTTAGTAGCAACTTTATATATATGTTACTCTAAAAAAATTAAAAATTTAAAAATCCGTAAATCTGGTGGAAAGCTAAAAAAAAATACTTTTCAAATAAGATACGTTTGGTCAAAATCGAGAGAAAACTGTGGAACAAATCATCGGTCACAAGAAAAATGAAATTTCGTCATAATTTTTCAAAACGTCTTTAGCTTTGGTTAACTGTGTTTCAATTCCATATCTTGGCACAATTATGCCCGACTTACCCCATTTTAAATACCAACTTCCTCGAAATAATGACGCACAATATTATCTTAATCTAGCCCAGGTATACGGCTTATTTTGTGAATGAGAAACGAACAGACGGACGCACAGACGAACATCGCTATACCGAAAGTTTATTTTGCGATATGTTACAAATAGAATGGCAAACTGACACATACCCTCTGAACGGGGTGTGTGTAGGGTATAAAAATACTTGGGATAAATGATTTTATTTCCCAACATAGTCTAAGCTCGAAAAACTTTTCGCAGTAACACTCAATCCCGTTTGCAATGAAAAACATCGAACTCCTCAAAATAGCAATGAACCGCAGACTCTTGCATTTTCTGTTTTGCAAATATTTTACTACGTAATGATGTTTTGAATTTTGGAAAGGGAAAATAGTCCTTAAGTGCCGAACAACCAATTAGGATACCTGATGAGGCATTTCGAATTTATCTCATTGATTTTGGTCATCGCAATGAAGGATATGTGAGCTGGTGCATTGTTTCTTTTTCTCGATTCATCCATTCGAACAAGTTCACCGTTGGTTGCCGTTCCTTTTTGAAAATAACACTGAGCAATAAAATTCTGGATTTTAGGGTGGAAAATACTGGACGAAATGTAAAGGGTTGGTAAATGAAATCAGCGCTGTAAAGCTACAGTCCCTTTTTTATAGACATTTCAAGGTTTTTATAACCTATACCACTATGTGGTTTGGGTATAATGACTTTGTGCTGCTGTTTGTAACAACCAAAAATATTTGACCTACACCCATCTTTAATTATACCTATCGAATCAGAATCACTATCTGATTCGATTTAACGATGTCCGTCCGTCCGTCCGTCCGTCTGTGTGTCCATGTAAAGCTTGTAATCAAACTGCAGGTCGCAAATATGAATATATTTTGACGAAATTTGGAATTTGATCTTTTATCGGCCATGGGATGAACGCTATTGAAATTGGTGAGAATCGGTCCATGTTCAGACCTAGCCCCCATACAAATGACCCCTATGAAATCAACATATATTGCCATAAGATCCAAATTATCATACAAATCTTAGTCAAATTGGATTTGTATGTATATATTACATCCATTAATCAGTAGTCCAAAAATGATCCCTATTGGACAACTCGTAGTCATAGGCCCCATATAGAGCTGCTTCCCGATCTTCACTTAAATCTATCAAAAAACAAAAATATTGCACTGATTCTTCTCAAATTTTGTTTGTATACATTTTTGCAAAATACAAGAGACTTTACCAAACATGGTCAGGATCGGTCCATTTTTGGGCCTAGTCCCCATATAGATATAGCATCCGATATGAACTTTTTCATATCTGCAGCCGAAAAAATTAATAAAAATCCCACTCATATTTGGTTTATGCTTATTTTCTATATCCAGTTAGTTGGGCCTGAGAGATAGGGTCTCTAAACGCATGGTATAGGGTCTAGACCGACTATAATTTTCTTACTTGTTTTTTTTTTGCCGGTGTATGCACAAGTTTTTTCCGGTTTTTTATACCCCATACCACTATGTGGTCAGGGTATAATGATTTTGTGCTGCTGTTTATAACTACCAAAAATATCAGAATCACTTTCTGAGTCGATTTTGCAATGTCCGTCGGTCCGTCCGTGTGTCCATGTAAACTTTGTATTGAAACTACAGGTCGCAAATATTAATATATTTTGATGAAATTTGGTATATAAGCTTTTATCGGCCATAGGATGAACGCTATTGAAATTGGTGAAATTCGGTTCATGTTCAGACCTAGTCCCCATACATATGATCCCTATGAAATCGACATGAATTGCCATAAGATCCAAATTATCATATAGATCTCAGTCAAATTGGGTTTGTGTGTGTTTATTATATCCATTAATCAGTAGTCCAAAAATAATCCTCATAGAACAATTCTTAGTCATAGGCCTCATATAGAGCTTCTTCCCGATCTTCACTTAAATCTTAAAAAAAAATATTCCACAGATTTTTTTAAAATTTGGTTTGTATATATTTTTTCAAAGTGGCTTTACCAAATATGGTCAGGATCGGTCCATGTTTCGTCTTGTCCCCATATAAATATAGCATCCGATATGAACTTTTTCATAGCTGCTGCCAAAGAAATTAATAATAATGCTACTCAAATTTGATTTATGCTTATTTTCTGTATCGAATTAGTTGGACCGAAGAGATAGGGTCTCTAAACCATGGTATAGGGTATCATATAGTCGGTCTAGACCGACTATAATTTCTTACTTGTTTTTATTCAAAATATTGGCCATCGGCTTCTACTAATTTCGCCCAACGTTAAGGTAATTTATAAATACCATGGCAGAAAAACTGCTTGTCTTTTGCGGCAAAGCCTTCATTGAGCCATTTTCGAACTTCCTCGAACGTGCTGATAGGCTGCTCTACGAGTGCGTCCCCACGGATGCCAAAAAGGGATAGTCAGATAGCTCCAGATCTAGAGTACGACGGGAGCGGAATGATGTCCCATCCAATCGATTTCAAGACGTCCTTCACAGGTTTTGCTGTGTGAGACGGTGCATTATCGTGTAACAGAATCGCTTTGCCATGTCTTCTAGCCCATTCCGTTTGTCTTTCGATTAATGCTTGGATTAAATTAACTTATTTGTTGGCGATAGCGTTGTTGTTGTTGTTTCGCCGGCCTTCAAAAGTTCATAATACTCTAACCGCTGTGATCCCACCGAACATAGAGCATGGTTTTCTTGTCGAAGCGATTTGGTCTTGGTATTGAAGTACCGGCTTCGCCAGGGAAAGTCACTAATTTTACCCTTCGGATTTTGAAAATAAATAAATTTTTCGTCACCCGTCACAATTCGTCACAAAAATTATTCATTTTCATGGCATTTCAGCAGCATTTCGCAAGTCATTTTGCGATTTTCTTTTTAATATCGTGCAAATCGTCTGGGACCAATTTACCGAGTTTATTGAACTTCCCTATTTCTCATAAGCGTCTACTGATTGTTTCTTGTGTCGCATGTCATGTTTCTGCTAATTGCCGATGAGTTTGGGTAAGGTCATCATCCAATAACTCCTGAAATTTCTTGTCTTTGAAACCACCACTTTAAAATTGTCGAAACCATGTCTCACATGTTGTAATCGATGGAGCGTGTTCACCACATTCTTCTACCTTTGATAAGAAAAACAATGCGTGCCCCAAATGTTCTCCTTTTTCAGGCACAAAACCCGACTTGATATCGGAACGAGAACACAAAGACGCTAGTTTTGGCGGACTCAACTTGTGTATATCCATAGTCTAAATATCAGATGAACAAAATGACGTATGTGTCAAATTATTCTCATGATTTTTGTAACTCTAATGAAAGGTATTCCGAAGATCTATCTAACAGATTTGCGCACAAATGTTGCATATTTCTCCAGTTATTGAGATTTGAACTTGGGAAATCTTAATATTAATGTAGAAGATTTCTTTTGTTTTTCTACGGGACTTAACATCTTCCGTATGAACTTTTAGTTTTTGGCGAACTCTAATAAAATTGGCAGAGGAATAGATTCACGGAACAGGTAACCCCTTTTGGTATTTCTTTTTTCTTTTTAGGGCTATAATTATCTTTGATAATGATTATATATACTAACCTAATACAATCATGCAGCTAAGAAATCATATACCTCTAAAAATAACTGGATTTCATATCTGAGATTAATTTCATATGGGGACTAGGTCAATAAAATGGAGCTATCAGGACCATATCTAGTAAAGTCACTTAAAATCTGTGCAAAATTTTTGTTTTTTGATGAATTTAAGTGAAGATCAGGAAGCAGCTTTATATGGGGACTTTGGCTGTAAATCTGAATTAATCTTATATGTATATATTAATCCACGAAATTTTTTTTTTTTAATTTGAACCTTGAAACGTCTTGAAACGATGTCGTAAACGAGTACTTTACAACTCCATGTACGGAAGTCATTGAATTTATATTTAATTAATTAGTTGTATACTCGTAACTTCTTGGTGGTCTTTTCCAAAACGTACGACAAGACACCCAACCACTTAAGAAATCATAGAAATAACAAAAACATTTTTCTAAGTGAAGAGCATGTACGAGTTAAAGTAAGTAAACAACAACAACAACAACAACAAAAACAGCATCCAAATACAGCATATCAATCTGAAATATTGTGGACGCACAACATATGCATTGGCTACTTGGTGCAACATGGTAGCAACTTATGCAAATTAGTTAAAGTGACAATTTAACTTCTTACACTTTAGACTATTCTGTTTGGCTAGACTGTAAGCTACAGCATGGAAATAACAGTCAACAAATATTGACTGGGGGAAAAAGTAATTTCGTACAAACAATATTTTGAATAGATATTTTTGCAATCTTTCTGGGTTGTTGTTAAGTTCTAACTGAATTTTTATGCCGTTAAATTTCAAAATGATTAAGTTAAAAATTAGTGGAGAAGATTGGGAGAAGAAAATAAAAAGAAGAAAGAAAAAATTCAAATTATTTTAATTTACTCCAAATATCTGTTTTACTACGATTCTATAGAATACCCTGCCCGATGGCAAGATCTAACACCACTTGACATTTTCTTATAGGGACAGACACTGGAAGATTAAAAAGCTGTAATTCAGGAAGAATGCACACAGAATTCTAAATTAGATGTTTATTAAGTTTTTGAATCAAACGCCTACCGCTGTCAGCAGTGTATTGACCAGAACGGTAAAAATTTAAAACGTTTGCGGTAAGAGGAAAAATTATATATTTTATATAGATGCATTTGGCATCTAATTTAATGCGAATAAAAACTGAAATTATAACATTGTGCAACAATAATCATGAACAAAACTATATAAAGGAGTAACTAGAGACCGTAGCATAAAATAGAAAGAGTTATTGTAAATAAATAAAAATTGGTAGAATATTACATTTCATCAAATTAGGTAGAAATTTAGGTTTTTAACAAAATTTTTAAATACCACTCATTTATCCCTTTCAGACCTAGATAGCAAAACGATTGTGGTCAATAAAAAATTCTTTTTAGCAAAGTCTACTTTAATTTTTTTAAATTCTCTTTTGCGTAAACACCACGCAAGACAACTCATAATCACTGGACACCGGTAAAAAAATTCAGAAAATATGTATTTATTTATATTTTAAACACCTTAAATCAGATTTCACAATCGATACAGCTAGGTCTGAAAGGGTACTCAAACATCACATTTTCCGATACTGTACTTTAATTACAGGACACAAAATAAAAAATTACATCCACATTAGTCCAACAACGATTAAAATTGACTACATTTTTCACACTACAACTTCTAATTTTCCAATCGCAACGAGGCATTGTTGTGCTTTTGTATATCCATTTTTTAAATAAAAGAAAAAAACTAAAAAAATTATTCAATTGTTCTAAATAAGTATTTCAATAAGTATTCCAAATTTCGAAATCAAAAAATTTTGTATTTGTTGAATGATGATGTATGAATAATCGATAAATCAATATATACTAGTGGAGCCCAGCACTCGAAATTAGAGTGCAAACTCTAGGAAATTTTATTTTTTCATTAAATTTTTTTCTTTCAGTGTAAATTTCTATTTCACAGTACAATCACAAAAACAACGTAACATGTGAAACGTAAGACAAAATCGGTGTGACTTGTGAAATGTGTGAAAATGAAAAATAAAAAATGAAAAATAAAAATGAAAAATAAAAAATAAAAAAGAAAAATGAAAAATAAAAAATTAAAACTGAAAAATGAAAAACGAAAAATGAAAAATAAAAAATGAAATATGAAAAATAAAAATGATATATGAGAAATATAAAATGTAGATGAAAAATATAATGAAAAATAAAAAACAAAAAATGAAAAATAAAAAATAAAAAATGAAAAAAAAAATGAAAAACGAAAATTTGAAAATAAAAAATGAAAATTAAAAAATTAAAAATATAAGATGAAAAATAAAAAAATTAAAAATAAAATATTTAAAATTAAAAAAAAAAATAATGAAAAATCAGAAAAGATGAAAAATTAAAAATAAAAAATTAAAAATTAACCGGTTGAAATAATAAATAATAATAAATATTTTTATATTAGGAGAGCCCCTGCAGTTGATTGCTATAAGTGATACATATATGGCGCTTTCTGTTTGATTTTAAAAAAGTGCCATACAAAAATCTTTAATTACTAGATGTTTAAAAATCTCCCCTGATTTTTTTTTTTAAGTTTATATAGGTTTATAAAAAAATGTATAAACATCTAAATAAAACTCATTAAATTGTGAATTTTTAAATAAAATTCATTAAATTGTTAATAAATAATTTTATAAAAGCCTAAGGTATGGTAATCAATTTTAGGCAATTCAAAAATCAATACAGCGCGATTTAAATGTACCCTATTTTGAAACCATCAATAATAAATGCACAGGCGATGAATTGTGAATTGGCTAAAATTTATTAGCATACCTATAGGTTCTTATAAAATTATTGTTATATATCTTAAACACATATACATAAATTTTATCATTCTGCACTTCTCCTCCAATATGAACTATAATGCTGCCACATTCCACACTCCTCTGTGCTCACATTTTGCTTAAAAACTGGTCGAAAGATTTACCTTCACGTATTATATTAATATATTTTTTCGCACTTACGGTTCCATTAGTGAAGTGAATCTGATCGTCAGCATTTGAGGACTTGCATCCCCATACTAAACAGTGCACTTTATGAATAACCCTTTTTCTGACATCACCGATACCTAAGTAAAACTTAGATTCGTCGCTAAAAATAATAGTGCCTTTGCACCCAAGTACAACTATCCTTTGGCCAAAACACATGTTTTCATTTGAAGCGCATTAAGTACGCTCTTTTCTTTGGCCTAAAAAATAATTGAATTTTAAACAAATATTTTTCGCAACACCAAGTGAATGTAGAACTTACTTTATAAAAACCATAATCTATATCTATCATTTGCTGACGCGTCCGTTCACATTTTACGAGTTTTCCAATTGTTTCAGACCAGATTTGCTAATGCTTTTGGTTTATTTAAAGTAAAAACACTTGATCTTGAGCCTGATTAACTTCTAACTCAATATTAAAATGATAAAATAAATGATTAAAATATATTTGCAAACATAGAGTAGAAAAAAATTTTATAAAATCTAATGAGCATTAGAGTTTTCAAAACATTTTGTTAAAATATGTACAAATGAACTTTATCAAAACAAAATAACTTTTCAGAAAAGTACAACTAGACAAACACATTCCTAGTATGTGGATTTATATTGGTTAAGGCTCTCATAAAGACTCATATCTTTTTTTTAGAATTTTGTTTTTCTCCCATCCAATATTAAACATAAGTAAACAACTAACATGCTTGTAGACAATTATTACAGTAAATTGCTTGTCTTAATGTGATTGTGCGTTTGTATTAATCGATACTCTTAATGGTGCTGAGGAATCTGTACGATGGATGGCAGTAACATCGAAGCTATGTGTCGTTTCTTTCATTGTATTGTTTATTTTAAAGTAAAAAACAAAAATAAGACAAGAAGTGAAATGAACTGGGCGGCAAATTATTTTTTTTAATATTCCAAAGCCACACAAAATTTAAAAAAATATATACAGAAATATTGAAAATCAACAAAACGAAAAACACGTTTAATGAAATTCAAGTACAATTGTCGGATATTTATTTTTTAACAGAAAACAAAGAAAAGTATAATTTTAATAATAAAACTGAATGCCAAGATCATGCATGATGATACATGCGCTTACATATGTACATATAAACATTAGGGTGGCGCTTAATTTTAAATTGGTTGGTTAATTAAAATAAATGGATTCTTGTTGCTTTTTTTTCCATTTACATCAGTATGTATAGGGTATATATGAGTTTGCCATTCCATATGAAATAACGAGAAAAAATCTTGACATAAAAAATATATTTATTCTTGGTCCTTATAACAAGCAAAGTTTATACATAACAATGTCCGTCTGTCCGTCTGCAGCCATTATGATCTAACCCTCGACAGGTTAGTTCGGTTGCTAACTTTTAGTGAAAAAGATTCAATGACATCTTGAGCAGATTGATATTTCAAATCATCAAAATGAGTTCAACAGATCCCGAGATTTCAATGAAAATATAAAAAAAAACTTTTGAATATAAGATTTTTCTATGTTGTTCTTGTTATTGTTGTTAGTCACAATTTTTTAATTTGTGTGTGGTAGCTGTAAATTTTGTTGTTGTTGTGGTCGTTGTATTGTACTTCACGTGATATATTAGACTGGTATTGCTACACTTTTTTAACGTTATCGGGAAATAAATACGAAAAATCGCCAATATAAAAGAAAAATAATAACAAAACAGCATATTTTCTTAAAAAAGTACGTAATTACACTGGTCTTCAAATTGAAAATAAAACAAAAAAATTTTTGACTGCAGAAACGAAGCATTTTTTTTATCTAATCTGGGTGCGCTTAATTCGAATCTGGACATCCCGTCTTGTTAGTTTTTTATCGCATGCTGGCAATACTGTAAAACAGTCAATACTGACACAACAATTTCACAATTATTAATTTGACGGAAGCCCATATTCATTCTAAATCTTCATAATAGTAGCGTTTAAGCATGTAAGGGAGATCGTGTGTCACTGATTCAAGCTATTTTTGATTTGTGTGTGGTGAATATTTGGTTGGAAAAAAGGATATGCAATATCAGAATCACTAAAATATGCATATTTACATTATTTTGGTTTTGCTGTCAGAAACATGGACAAACCGTGGACATCGACAATGTTTTGCATTAGTTGCAGAACTGTTTTATATAAGTGCTCAAATGGCAAGAAGATCTATTTAGATTTCTCAATTCCACTACTTTGGAGACTCAAGCAACCACCAAACCGATTGTTATTTCCGTTTAACAAATGTTGCTGGATTCAATATGCAAAATCGAAAAAATATTACTTACGCGGTTTCCAAACCAGTTCAACGTCCACCATATGATCCATTACCAGTCATTTCCAGTGCTACGAGCAGTCAGTCCGAAACATCTTTCACCAGCAGTGATAGTTTGTATGAGGCTGATGATGAACGACATTTAGTGACTCAAGCTGAACTGAATGATCTAATTCGGTATTTACACTTAACGAAGCAAGACGTAGAATTGCTAGCTTCACGCATGCAGGAGTGGAAACATCTTGCAGTTGGGATAAAAGTAACAATATATAGAGATAGAAGCTTGGAATTGGCTGCATATTTTGAAAAGAAACACTCTATTCATATGAGACTTCATATGACAAAACTGAATGGAGATTATTTATTGATGGCTCTAAGTACAGTTTAAAGACTCTTCTTCTTTTGCATAATGGGAATGAAAAACCATCCATACCATCCATGATCCAACTGACGTTCTTCTTCCACCGCTGCACATAAAATCGGGCATTTAAATATTTGTTAGCGGTTTTTCCTAAACCTTCATATGCTAAAATAAAATAAGGCATATTTGTTGGCCCTCAGATCAGGAAGCTATTGAATTTACAATGTTTATTGGAGAAAGAATATGCAGCCTGAAAATCTTGCAAGAGCATCGTGAACAGTTTTCTTGGACACAATAAGAGTTCAAAAGTTTAAAAGCAAGGGCTGCCAGACCTAGTGAATTTTTTTTTGAATGTTATATACATTATTATTTTCCTTTGGTTGTTTTGAAGTTAGTTCAGTTAGTTCCCTCATATAGAACAACCACTTAGATCAAATTACAAAAAAGGCCACCAGGGCATTATAGGCCTCTCAAAGGCTATTTGCTGTTGCATTGTGGCCAAAGGTTGAGCAAGTGAATGCTAAGGGAATCCTGAACAAGGTGTACCGCATTGCCGAGGCGAACAGATGCTATCGGCATCATGCTTAACATCACACCATTGCATATTTCGGTCAACGAAGATGCGTGCATGAGTACCGTACGACTTCAGCATTTTAGTAATTTTAAGGACGGTGACCTAAAGGGTTACATGAGAGTCGCAAGATTCTTCATCAACGACCCGGTAGCGAGGGTCACGGGCAGAATGCTACCAAGAAAGATATATATTAGAGAATTTAAAACAATGATATTGGAACAGAGCTTATGGACCAGTAGGAACCAAAGCAGGGTTCTCATGTGTGGTTCACAGATTAGAATATGCCGGGTGCGGGCATATTCGGTCCCAATTTTCAACGTGCCTTACCCATGGAAAAATACCCATTCATTTTTCAAGCGTAGGTCTTCGCTATTTATGTATGCGTGACTGAATGTCTTAGAAGAAAGACAAAAAGGACACTCATTTACATACTATCAGGCAGTCAGGCTGCACTAAAGGCAATTATGTCCTAAAACGTGACGTATATATTTGTATTAGATTGCATCGAAGTGCTCAACCAATTAGGTAGATGCAACAAACTAACTTTATGCTGGGTTCCCGGACATAAAGGACACGATGGCTACGAAAGGGCATATTGCCTAGCCAATCGAGTGGCCCGACGTCCTCACATCAGTCCGGAAGCATTCTGAGGTATTCCAGTAGGATACATCAAGGAAAAAATGAAGAAGTGGAGGGAATCACAAAATGCCGAACACTGGAACAAAGGTCCCGGCCAACGGCAAGCTAAGAGATTTATAAGTTCATCAAGTGTTCAATCGGAAAGATTGCTTTCCCTTGATAAGAAGGACTTAAGGACCTTGACGAGATCCTTTATTGGACACTGTAATCTCAGACACATGTAGATTCTGCGAGCAGGAAGTGGAAACAGCAGAACACATTCTCTGAGAATTTCCAAAACTAAGTGGTAAAGGAACCCTTGCACTTGGAAGATACATTGTATCCCCCTAGGGCATATGGTATATCATGCAAAGCAGGGCTTTATAAGGAGCCTTAATCCTTGGGACAACCATGGGCTGCACAAAAGATCAAATTGGTCGCAAGGCGTTCAGCCTTCTTAAACTAATCTAATCAAACCTACAAATAGGATAGTTATCAAAAATGTCATAAATGTTCACTTAAATGCTTAAAATTGTTTAGGTGTCCGTAAATGTATTCTACCTAATATCAGCAAGTAAAAATGCTTTTTTTATTTTTTTACACTGGTAGTGTATCAAGGATTCGGCACGGCGGAATTTAACGTTCTTCTTATTTTTTTTTTCTTCATTACTTTCTTTTTGTAATAAATATAATAAACAAAAAAAATGCGAATCCGATCACAGGGGAGATGTGCAAACATCTAGTAATTGAAGATTTTTTATGGTACTTTTTTAAAATCATCTATGGATCACTTATAACAAACAACTGTAGGGGCTCTGCTAACAAAAAAATATTTATTATTATTTATTATTTCAACCGGTTAATTTTTCATTTTTCTTTTTTAATTTTTATTTTTTTAATTTTTCATTCTTCATTTCTCATTTTTAATTTTTTTATTTTTTAGTTTTCAGTTTTTATTTCTCATTTTTAATTTATTATTTTTCATTTTTTTTTTCATTTTTAATTTTTTTTACTTAAAATTTTTAATTTTTCTTTTTTAATTTTTAATTTTTTATTTTTCATTTTTTATTTTTCGTTTTTCTTTTTTTATTTTTCGTTTTTCATTTTTTATTTTTTATTTTTCATTGTTCATTTTTCATTTTTTATTTTTCACTTTTTATTTTTCATTTTTCATTTCTCATTTTTAATTTTTTTAATTTTAAGTTTTCATTTTTCATTTTAAATTTTTTATATTTCATTTTAATTTTTTTATATTTTTTATTTTTCATTTTTCTCTTTTTATTTTTCATTTTTCTTTTTTCATTTTTCATTTTTTATTTTTCGTTTTTCATTTTTTATTTTTCATTTTTCATTTTTTATTTTTTATTTTTAATTTTTCATTTTTGATTTCTCATTTTTCATTATTTTATTTTTATACCCTATACCACTATGTGGTTTGGGTATAATGACTTTGTGCTGCTGTTTGTAACAACCAAAAATATTTGACCTACACCCATCTTTAATTATACCGATCGAATCAGAATCACTATCTGATTCGATTTAACGATGTCCGTCCGTCCGTCCGTCTGTGTGTCCATGTAAAGCTTGTAATCAAACTGCAGGTCGCAAATATGAATATATTTTGACGAAATTTGGTATTTGATCGTTTATCGGCCATGGGATGAACGCTATTGAAATTGGTGAGAATCGGTCCATGTTCAGACATAGCCCCCATACAAATGACCCCTATGAAATCAACATATATTGCCATAAGATCCAAATTATCATACAAATCTTAGTCAAATTGGGTTTGCATGTATATATTACATCCATTAATCAGTAGTCCAAAAATGATCCCTATTGGACAACTCTTAGTCATAGGACCCATATAGAGCTGCTTCCCGATCTTCACTTAAATCTATCAAAAAACAAAAATATTGCACTGATTCTTCTCAAATTTTGTTTGTATATATTTTTGCAAAATACAAGAGACTTTACCAAACATGGTCAGGATCGGTCCATTTTTGGGCCTAGTCCCCATATAGATATAGCATGCGATATGAACTTTTTCATATCTGCAGCCAAAAAAATTAATAAAAATCCCACTCAAATTTGGTTTATGTTTATTTTCTATATCCAGTTAGATGGGCCTGAGAGATAGGGTCTCTAAACGCATGGTATAGGGTATCGTATAGTCGGTCTAGACCGACTATAATTTTCTTACTTGTTTATTTTTAATTTTTTATATTTCATTTTAAATTTTTCGTTCTTAATTTTTTATTTTTCATTTTTTATTTTCCGATTTTCATTTTTCATTTTTTATTTTTCATTTTTTATTTTTTATTTTTTGTTTTATTTTTTATTTTTATTTTTTAATTTTTATTTTTTATTTTTTATTTTTCATTTTTCTCTTTTTATTTTTCATTTTTCTTTTTTCATTTTTTATTTTTTATCTTTTATTTTTATACACTATACCACTATGTGGTTTGGGTATAATGACTTTGTGCTGCTGTTTGTAACAACCAAAAATATTTGACCTAGACCCATCTTTAATTATACCGATCGAATCAGAATCACTTTCTGAGTTGATTTAACAATGTCCGTCCGTCCGTCCGTCCGTCCGTCCGTCTGTGTGTCCATGTAAAGCTTGTAATCAAACTGCAGGTCGCAAATATGAATATATTTTGATGAAATTTGGTATATAAGCTTTTATCGGCCATGGGATGAACGCTATTGAAATTGGTGAGAATCGGTCCATGTTCAGACCTAGCCCCCATTCAAATTACCCATATGAAATCGACATAAATTGCCATAAGATCCAAATTGTCATATAGATCTTACTCAAATTGGGTTTGTATGCGTTCATTACATCCATTAATGAGTAGTCCAAAAATGATCCCTTTGACCCCATATAGACTGCTTCCCGATCTTCACTTAAATCTATTAAAAACAAAAATATTGCACTGATTCTTCTCAAATTTTGTTTGTATATATTTTTGCAAAATACAAGAGACTTTACCAACCATGATCAGGATCGGTCCATTTTTGGACCTAGTCCCTATATAGATATAGCATCCGATATGAACTTTTTCATATCTGCAGCCAAAAAAATTAATAAAACTGCCACTCAAATTCGGTTTTTGCTTATTTTCTATGTCCAGTTAGTTGGGCCTATGAGATAGGGTTTCTAAACGCAAGGTATAGGGTATCGTATAGTCGATCTAGACCGACTATAATTTTCTTACTTGTTTTTAATTTTATTTTTTATAAAAATAAAAAATCTTATTTTCGATCTTTATCATTTTAATGATTGAGTTTGAAATTATTCAGGCTAAATGTAAGTTTAGCAAAAACAAATTTTTTTTCTTGTTTATTTTTAATTTTTTTTTTTCATTTTTAATTTTTTATTTAAAATTTTTAATTTTTCGTTTTTCATTTTAATTTTTTATTTTTCATTTTTCATTTTAATTTTTCATTTTTCTTTTTTTATTTCTCGTTTTTCATTTTTTATTTTTTATTTTTCATTCGTCATTTTTAATTTTTTATTTTTCATTTTTTATTTTTAATTTTTTATTTTTCATTTTTATTATTTTTCATTTTTCATTTTTGATTTCTCATTTTTCATTTTTTTATTTTTTATTTTTAATTTTTTATATTTCATTTTAAATTTTTAATTTTTAATTTTTTATTTTTCATTTTTTATTTTTCGATTTTCATTTTTCATTTTTTATTTTTCATTTTTTATTTTTAATTTTTTATTTTTTTTTTTATTTTTCATTTTTCATTTTTTATTTTTTATTTTTTATGTTTTATTTTTTATTTTTTATTTTTTATTTTTTATTTTTTATTTTTCATTTTCACACAGGTTATTACATATCATAATTTTTTTCACCAATACAATCATAAGTCACACCGATTTTGTCTTACGCCTCACATGTTATGCTGTTTTTGTGATTGTATCGTGAAAGAGAAATTTACCCCCCTGCGCGTATAGATGCTTACACATCAAATTTTTTTCTTGGTAGTGAATGCATATTTTCATTCATCTTAGTGCATATTTCCAGTTCTATTCTCCATATTTTCCATTTGTTTCTGCATAAAATTCGCAGCACTACTAATAATAAATCAAAGCCGTTAACTCAAAAAGTTAAATGGCACCATAATGTTTATATACGTTGTTTTATGTTTTTTGTAGTGGCCAATGTATCATCATCCAGCCATCATTCATCGATACCTATCGAAAACAACAACAATGCCTACGGGAGATAAAGATAAATGACACTTCTGGCCTTTTTGCTACTTTTGCCTCTTTTTATTGTTCACTCAATCGAACTGTACGTACTGCTGCTGCTTCTGTTGCCACTCCAAAATTGTTCAATCGTTGATTTAACTCTCTTTGGCCAATGGCCATTTATTGTGACGCAATTAAGACCGACAACAACAAAAATTACCAAGAATTGAAATCAGTTAAAAATTTGTCATTTGCTTGAGCAGCAACATAAACTTTGTTAAAATGTTAACAAATATTTGCTGTTCATTGGCCGCGTTGTTATTTGATTAAGACCGTTTCGTTTGACTTTTCGTAATTTAGTATTGTTGTTTTTTTTTTCTATTGATTTGCAGTTTGTTGACAATAACAAGTAGCCAAAACCACCGAATTTGTTTAATACTTTTAATAATTTTGGGTATTTCATCAAATACATTAAATTGTTTCATGATCAGCTACCGGGTTTAACTTAAAGTTTGTGTTGTATTAATATTTTTCCAATGATATTTGTGTCATTGAATTTAAAATTGTCGATAGTGATGATGATATGGTGATTATTTTGGGTGGTCATATTTTGATTTCATAACTTGTTTCGATTTCTTTTTTTTTTTCATTTTAACAAATAAATAATTTAATTTTAAGACTTTGAAGTCTTAAAAACAATTGATAGAAAAGAAAAGGAAAGGTAATAGGGATACTACTAATAAGTATAGTTACAAAAGGTAATAAAGAGAGCTACAAACGATATACACGGTTCAAAAGAAAGACATTTATAAAAGAAAAATATTTTGCGAATTTAGTAAAAAAATTATTAGTAGAATAAGACAAAAGAAAGATTGATTTTAACTTATATTTTGTATTCTTAATGCAAAATGTCACTGTGTTCAGGATATAATGAGTTTGTGATGATGTTTGTAACTACCAAAAATATTTTGAGCTGGACCTTTTATTATACCGATCGACTCAAAATCACTTTCTAGGTCGATTTATTTAGATGAAATTTCGTATATCTTTAGCTTAGTGTGCAAACGTCACAAGTCCACTTTTTATGCAAATTTAGAACAAACAAAAATTCATTATTTACAAAAAAAAGGTTACCGTTATACGGTTCCCACTCATTGTTATGCAGTGTCCTTTCAATTGTCCACAAACCAACAAAAAAAAAAATCGAAAAGTACGTGATTAGCCCAGCTGAAAACAAATTGTTCATTTCAATAAGAGATAATCATGGATTCTGCTGATAACAATAGCACTAAGCGGGATTATTATGGTATTGAATCGGATGACGGAGTTACTTGTGTGGATTTAAAGCACAAAAGTTCGGGAACGCGTTAAACCAAATTTGAAGGCCAGAAAAAAACGTCAAACTAGAGCCATCGAGTGATTTTTGAGGAAGGCCGTTCTCAGTGCAAAGAAAGGAAAGTTACTGAAAAGTTAACGTAAAAGTGCAATCCGTGATATAAGATAATATGAATATTATTCCTATGCCGCAAATGATTTTTGACAATTTTTACACATTTTCAGGCCGGTACGGAGTCGCTGAAATCGCTTTTTTATAAAAAAAAAGATTATGAAACATATTTTTTTAATAGTGCGTATTAGAGGAGAAGAAATCATGTATATTTCTAACAAGTAAGAAAACTATAGACGTTCTAGATCCACAATGCGATACCCTATACCATGCGCTTAGAGAATTGGTCTTACGTCCAACAAATTAGGTATAATAAAAATAAGCATAACCCATATCTGAGTGGAATTTTTATTAATTTGTTGCCTACCGGTATGAGAAAGATCATATAGGATGCTATATTTATATGGGGACTAGGTCGAAAAATGAAGCGATCCAGACCATATTTGGTCAATCACTTATTTTTGGCAAAAACATATACAAAGCAAATTCGATAAAAATTTTTGCAATATTTTTGTTTATTTTTTTAGATCGGGAAGCAGCTTTAATGGGGGCTATAACTAAGAATTGTCCTACAGGTTTTATTTTTGGACTACTGATAAATGGATGTACTAAACACATACGAACCCAATCTTAAGGCAATTTAAGACGATCTTATAGAGGTCATTTGTGTGGGGACTAGGTCTGAACATGCAACTATTTTCACCAATTTCAATAGGGTTTGTCCCATGGCCGATAGAAGCTCATATA
Organism: Cordilura impudica; assembly: GCA_963682025.1. Taxonomy (NCBI): domain Eukaryota; kingdom Metazoa; phylum Arthropoda; class Insecta; order Diptera; family Scathophagidae; genus Cordilura; species Cordilura impudica. The sequence continues at coordinate 54,639,467 of OY821517.1, forward strand.
CCAAATTCCATTAATATATATTCATATTTGCAACCCGACATACAGACGGACGGACTCAGAAAGTGATTCTGAATCGACGGGTATAATAAAAGATGGATCTAGGTTGAATATTTTTAGTAGTTACAAGGATCAGCACAAAGTAATTATACCCTAACCACATATGGGTATAGGGTATAAAAACTACTCGGTAAATATTCTTAATCAAAACGGTTTCTGGCATTAAGCCTTCATCCGTGATTGTAATCTATAATATTAATAGGTTTGACGGTTTCTTGTGACCGATGTTTTGTTCTACCGTTTTATCCCGATTTTGACCAAACGTATATTATTTGAAAGGTATTACTTTTTAGCTGTTCACCAAATTTACAGATTTTTAATTTTTTTTCTTTATTTTGAGTAAATTGCATTCAAAGTTGCTACTAAAAGATACATAAAATTACACCTAGAACTGCACTCGAATTTCAAGCGCTGGAATCTGCTAGTTGTAATAATTGTTAGATTATTTATACATGAAATGTTTCAAATTATGGCAGCTGTGAGGTTTGAACCTGAGTCTATCTTACATACACTCGTACTTGCACTTTTTGATCATGCTCTTTAAAGTCAGGCATACGAATAGAGTATAGTGTGGCTAAGAATCAGTTTTCATACTTATAGCCTCTCGTTTTTATAATCTCAGAAGCTCCAATACTAAAAAACGTGACAATCGTTATTTTTAAATTTTTCAGATTATTTATGCGTTTACATATACTTCTACTTTCCACTATTCTCAGTTTCGTAAGAGCTGCTATATGTGATGTTTGGGTTTTACACTTTGGACTTTGTACTTATATTAGAGATGTTGCTAGAGACCACAAATTTTGATGTGTAAACATCTATGCGCTCAGGGGGGTAAAAATCTATTTCACAATACAATCACAAAAACAACGTAAGGGAAAATCGGTGTGAGGTATATGTAAGTGTATTGGTGCAAAGATTATGATTTAAATTTATTACCTGATTCAACAACCAACAGAAAGAGCCATGAATGTATAGCAAACAACTGCAACCATCAAGTATAACAACCATAGCAGTTGCTTGCTATACATAGATGGCGCTTACTGTTTGATTTTAATTGATGTGTAAATAGATGTTTGCATATCTCCCCTGTGATCGGGCTCACATAGTTTTTTTTATTTCAGTGTTCTGTGAAGTTGTTTGGGTAACGTTGTTTTTCGGAAAGTTTGCAATTAATACTATAATTAATATATAAATTTTGTTGTTGTTTTCAATGGTTCATTTATTTTTATATCATCAACACTACTGTGCAGTGGGTATATATCAAAGGGTATATTTGTAACGCATCGAAAAAAAATTTGATTCTTATAACAACTCGAACCTATATATGACCGTCTGTCCGTACGTCCGTCTGTCTGTCTGTTCAATTCACGTTCGTTCAAAAAATAAGCAATTTAATTGGTTAAACTTAGGATAAAATTGTTTGGCATTATTTCGGGCAGGTTGGCATCTAAAATGGGGAAAATCTAGCATCATTGTACCAAGATATGATCTAAAATATTGAGACACCTCTAAAAAAAAATTTAAAAATTAAGTGTGTTTTGTTGTGATAATTAAGTGTTAAGTTTATCAACTTGTTTACTTATTTAATTATTTTGTTTTCATTTGTAACAAATAGTGCAATAAGTCCACATGTTAATATAAACATAAAAAAAATTCTTCTACGTAATTTATTTTCACGGGACCAGAAGAGTACCAGTCTATTAATAAATATTCTCCCTATTAAAAATTATTAAATCCTATCTAAACGCATTTAGGTTTACGCCCAAATATTACCAAATTCTCGATTAACCCATTTGGATCCGGCGTACTCATAGGAGGACGGTTCTTTATATGCCCATATAATTAAGTTTGTGCACGATGTATTCTGTTTATAAACGAATTTGCATTGGCAGAGTGTGACTTCAAAATAAAAAATTAGCTTTTATGATTCAATGCTTAAAGTGATTAAAATTGTTGGTTGAATTTATTTCTTTGGTGACCTAGGTTATGGACCAAAGCTACGTAATTATTTTTTATATTTCCGTGGGTACTTTTATACATTTTCAGCCTGGTTTATTTACATACAGTATTTTTTTTTTCAAATTATCCTGAAATAGAAAGTATATGACAATGATTGACCGAAAGGGGACATATTTTAGTATGGTGTCCCCGAATGGGTCCAATGGGCAGATAGCTAATATTTTTTTTTTTTTACTTTTTGCAAATGTGTTTCGGGCACACAGCTTCTATATATATTGCAACACCTATAAGTAAATAACAGCAACTATATATATTTCATATGTATTATAGCAAGTTATCTTCAGTTAGGGGAATCCCCTTTGATTTGAATGTATAACAAGGTAGTTTTCAAAGTTGAAAAATAATAGTTGTCATAAGGTTTTCATACATATTGGTAATATTACTGACTTCTTAACAATGGCGAAGCGATCGTTTAACTTCTTAAATAATTATCGAGGCCTTAAGGAAGCTATTGACAGCATTTTTAACGAAGATGGTGATTATGATGCTAGTTATGACTTAGTGACGATTCCTCCCGACCCGAGTATTCTCACGGATGAAGAAGAAGGTGATGAAGTTAACATCCAGGAAACCGGTTTTCCGCGTGACATCCCAGGGAGAGTTGAAGGGATTGAGTATAGAAACAATAATGAATGGGATAGCAGTGATGATGAACCCTTACAAAGATACTGTAAATTGGACACGAAGGAACCACGTTGGCGTAAATGTTACGGTTCCTACACAAACAAGTCTTCAGGGGAAAACAACGTACAAAAGCGAAAAGAAAATATTGAAAATGAGCTCACAGGTCAAACACCAGTCAACATTTTTGAGAAACTTTTTGATGAAGAAGTTTTTGACATGATCATCCTGAACACAAAGTTGTATGCTTCACAACACAATAATCATAACTTCCAAATCAGTGTGAATGAGCTCAAAATATTTTTTGGTATTCTACTCTTGAGTGGATATCATTCACTTCCACGAGAGCGGTTATACTGGAGTCTAGATGAAGACTGCAGTATTGCAATTATTTCAAAAGCAATGTCTAGAAACAGATTTATGGAAATAAAAAAATTTTTGCATTTCTGCGACAATGAGGCTGCTTCCGGATCCTTCGATAAGATGTTTAAAATACGACCTGTTGCTGATTTGCTAATCAAAAAGTTCCAGCGGTGGGGCGTATTTCACGAAAATCTCTCAATAGACGAATCAATGATAAAATATTTTGGACGTCATTCAGCAAAGCAATTCATAAGAGGCAAGCCTGTACGGTTTGGATACAAAAATTGGATGATTGCAAGTGCAGATGGTTATTGTTATGCTTTCGGCGTATATTGTGGGAAATCAGCAGGAGAAACAAGTAATGAGCCGTTAGGATCGAAAGTGGTCAAGAACTTGTTGAATAAAGGAAATGTTGCACCACATGAGCATATCATATATTTCGACAACTTTTTCACCAATCATGTATTGCTGCGAGATTTACGTGAAGCTGGTTATCGTGCTACCGGTACCGTGAGGGAAAACAGAACGAAGAAATGTCCACTTGAGTCTATCAAGAATATGAAAAAGAAAGATCGTGCAGAATTGGACTACGATTTGATAAAGCCAATCAAATTTTGTTCGTGCGATGGCTTGACAATAGCGTATGTACCATGGGTACAAATTACGATTTTGTTTATCCCCTGGGCAAGGTGAAAAGATGGAGCACTTCAGAAAAATGGAAGGTAGACGAGAACATCCCTTTTGTATTCCAGAACTACAACAAGGGCTTGGGAGGTGTCGATCAAGCTGACCAATCAGTTGCAGTATACAGATCAGCTGTACGAGGCAAAAAATGGTGGTGGGTTATATTTACATATACGCTAGATTTGCCTGTGGCTAATGCTTGGCGTCTTCATCTGTTGACTGCCGGAGATAATATGGACCAGCTCCAGTTTCGCTGAAGTATAGCCAGAAATTACTTGAGATGTTTAGACAGTGAAAAAGCTTATGGTAGGCGGTGCAAGCCTTCATCAGGGGTGTCAGGTATGAATCTAGATAATGTTGGGCACTTCCCTCAAAAGCTGACAAGCCAACTACGATGCGCCGTATGCCACAGTAAAGCCCGTTGGCAATGTAAAAAATGCATCAAAACACTCTGCATCCAAAAAGGATGTTTTGAAAACTTTCACACATAAGCCCATTGGCCCCATTTGAGGACACCAAATGGTGGGAATTCGACGATACGGGATGCTTGGATTGGTTTACTGATAGTTCGTAGTTTGGGGATAGGCAAAGATAGGCAATTATACTTTACGGTAAGATAAATACTTAAAAGGATTTAAATAGCGCACATATTTTAGTGTTTTTCTAATAGCCAAGCAACTCTTCTGGGGTTGTCGTGATAGGCATATGCATTTAAAATTTCAATGGAATGTTTGGATAAACTTCAATAATGCTCCACGCGGAACATAGTAACTTAAGTCTTGACTCCCGGGCATGTCATCGTGAAGTTCGCAGACGAACTAGCCAGATTGGCCCCCTATATTCATATGATAGAAACTGAATAAAATTTAGGGTATGAAAAACTGTTTAACGCAAAAAAAAATCTATTTAAAAAAAATCTATTTAAGTTCTGTTAAAAAGAGAAACACATGAGCGGTCTCATTTACGCAATTTTCGCACCAAAAAATAGACAGTGCCATATGGCTGCCTATTTTTTTTTTTTTTTTCAAACATAGATATGCTTCTGCTCAGAACTATCCCCCATAAAATCTTGTAATCTAATGCCGTTTTCTTTTCTGACACAATATGTTGCATTTTATTTGCACTTTTTTCGAAAAATATATATTATCTTATATATCAATCGAAAGGTCTCAAAGTGCTGTGTTCATAAAATGCAAACAAATTTTGATTATTATCCTCTTTGTAGTCATAGGGTCAAAATATTAAAAAAAAAGGGGAACAATGGGGAAATATTTTTACACTATGACCTGAAAGAAGTCAATGGCTGCAATTTTTGTGATTTACGAGGGCTCGACTTTGAGACCTTTCGATTGATGTATAATATATATGGTTGCTCTTAATTGAGAATATATAAAAAAAAGTGCAAATAAAATGCGACATTATTTTTTCAGAAAAGAAAGCGGCTAAAGTTTTTCAAAATTGCTGTAAATGTTCTTATACACCCTTAAATCAGCAGTCCAAAAATAAACCTTTTTGAACTCTTTCTTTTAACTCAATCTCTCTGTCTGTCGTGAGGCAACCCCATTCTCCCTTATCCAATTGATCTGAAACTTGGCCCATAGTCTAGTTGTGACTATACATTAATTTTGGGGTAGTCACGCACAGTCACGGAGTAATCTAAATGACACTTCCCCTCATCCGATCGATCTGAAACTTGGTCCATACACTTGCTGTAAAGAAAGATCAACTTCGACATAGTCACGAACAGTCACGCATAGTCACGCACAGTCACGGAGTGACCTCGAGTTATTGAATCTCAAAGATAAATGCATTTGCGATTACATTTCTTAAATTTCAAAAACAACTTTCAATTTTAAATAAATTTTCTTTGAATTAATTGTTAAAAAAAATTTTTTCTTTATTTATTTTTTACAAATGCTCAAAATGAGAGCCATGCATGGTGGTACATTTTATGTACATATCGTCGCCTAATTTCAGCGGTAGTAACATCCAGCGTTATTTCTTCCTGAATGGTTTGAAAAGGCCACGTTTATTTTGCGTTTAAGTTGATTGCATGAAATTATTTCTTCATTGTAAACGAACTCTTTTGCCCGACCCCAAACATAAAAATCTAACGGTGTTAGATCCGGAGACCTCGGTGGCCATTTGATTGGTCCATTGCGTCCAATCCAATTTGTACCAAAACTACTGTTTAAAAAGTTCTTGACTACAATGCTAGAGTGTACGGGACAACGGTCTTGTTGAAAGGTAATTCCGGCTAATGTTGCTAATGGCAAATTATCGAGAGCGTCTCTAAGTTCCTTTTGGAGGGAATCCACGTACAATGTTGCATTTAACCGATCTGGTAAGAAAAAGGGGCCTATAACGCAATTTCCGATGAGGCCTGCCCAAACATTGAGACTAAAACGGTTTTGGTGCTTTTTTTTTGCAGTTTTTTGTGCGGATTTTCTTGCGGGTAAAAATGTATATTATGAAAATTTGTGATACCTTCTCGGTTGAATATGGATTCATCCGTCCATAGAATTTTTTTTAAAAAAATTTTCATTTTGTGTATCTTTCGCCAACATTAACGCACAAAACTCAATTCGCTTTTCACACCTGAGATTGTGGTATTTCCTTTGTTTTAGCTATTTTTCATACACTTGTTGTTGGGTCTTGCAACACAGCTGCCAAAACAGTTTCTTCTGCATTCTGTTGAAAGCCCCTTGTTCTGTCACCCCTGCATTTATTAACGCTACCTGTCACACGAAGGCGATCAAACGTACTGTTGAAGACGGTGTGGTGGGGAACATATCTTTGGGGGAAAGCTTCAGCATACATACGCTGTGCTGCCAATGAATTCCCATCAGCTTTGCCATAATAAAAAACGAAATCCGCATACTCAGAATTTGAAAATTTCATCGCGAATCGAATTTAAAGGTACACGAAAACAATGAAAAATGGAAAAAAAAATTTCACAATTTTTTTTTTTTTTGACACATAACTCAGATAAAAATGTTCAAAAAAAAGTAAATTGTTTTAAAATGAATTAAATGTATTTAGAAATGCATTATTTTTTGAGACGCTATAGCTCGGAAACGGTAGCCGTTAGAACAGTGGTGCTAGAACAAAAAATATTCATATTGATCCAAGCTATCGCGCATTTAATTTTTTCGGAAAGTTTTTGGAACACCCTGTATGTATGTATATTTTTGAGAAATATTTTGGAATTTACTAAATATGATCATGATCAATCCATTTTTAGACATAGTCGCCATATAAGAAAGTAACCGATATCAACTTTTTCAACTCTGATATATGTAAATTAAAAAAAAAAAAAATGCCAATCAATTTTACTTAATGCTTGTTTACTACATACAATTATGAAAACACAATCGGTCTGGACCGATTATAAATTTCCTACTTGTTAGTGTCTGCTTTTTTAAAGAAACTTTATGTTTGTACCTGCAAATGACAATTTACAAATGTTTGTCTTCTCCAAGAAAAAAATAAATAAATTAAATGAATTCTGTTGCCAAAATGACTTAAAGTTGAAACAAGAAACGTTCTAAAGAAAAAGCGAACAACAACAATACAGTGACCAGAACTTGCCTAAGAGAGACAACGAGAGTATATCATTTTAGCAAAACCAGGAATTTGGGTACTGTTGGATCTTGTACCGGTACCCGAATCATGTACCATTTGTGATTTAATCTACTCTAAAGAAATCCAAATAGAACAGTAATTACCCCCAGTTGGTAAGGTAAAAACGAATTTTAAGGAATATTAACAAATATGTTTGCAGTAAAAATGACAGGGGGTGTCTGATGGGTGGTACTAAAATAAAGGGTTTCATATATAAAATAAAAATTAAGTTCCATAAAATTTATTTTAGTCAAGATTCGATTAGGATGGGGTTCAAAACCGTGCAAGAAATGGTCCTTTAAAAAATTTTCAGATGGCATTTAAAATAAAAATAGTTTCGCTTTTTGATGAAGAAAATTTTAAAAATTAATTTTAAGGAGGGAGATCGAAACAATCTAACAAGAGCCCAACAACTCTCTTCTGGTCTAAGACCCGGAAAATGTAGATGATTTGCCTCCCTTGGTATAAAAACCACGGTATTGCTCTTCTACCAATGAAGAGTCTTAAAAACATCAAGTCGACCTTTCTTTCCTCCCAAATCATATTTGCTATCAATGACCAAATTCTCGTGATCGTTTCTAATAACATTGGAAACAGTTTGACGGCCGACCTTTGACTATTTGGCAAACTTTTTGTAGGAATAAGTTGGATTTTCTGGACTAAGTTCGTCACTAATTTTAATCAAACAAACAACAAATGAACAGGGTTGTCATTAAACATAATAACCGACATATTCTTCAAAGATAACTTGATAAAAAAAAATTAATGCTTGCGAAAAAAGTAAAGAGGAATAACTAGCAAACCCGAGAGAGTTGATGGTTAGAAACGCTCGAAACTCACCGAATTTTCGCAACAATCTTCATTAAATTATATCAAGCTTTTTAGAATCAGAAACCCAGACTTTCGGTTTAAAAAACACAAAAAAAAATGTTGCTGAGCTTTTAAGGTCATATACTCCCCTATGGTTACTATTTTGGGTTTCTTTTGAAAATAATCTCCGTCAATGACTTAGTTTTTCCATGCTAATCGTATTTCTGACTTTTTTAAAAAATTGTTGTTTTTTTTTTTCAAAACTTCAACGATATCTCTGAAACTTCTGGAAAAATTTAAAACCAATGTAAGAACGGTTTAAAGATAATAGTTTTGACGAGTTTTGGATTTTTTCTAATTGAATATGGTGAACGGGTTTCAAGTTATTTCAATATATGTAGTGGAAGTGCCTTAATTTTGGACATAATGATATATCGCGAAAAGTCGAGCTGATAGAAGAAAAACCAAGTGCAGATTTGGATTCAGCGTCCCAAATAACCATAAAAACAACATTCAGTTCTTAATCAACAAAACCTTGCTTCCTAGTGTTACCAATATCGTGGAAAGTATGGGCGGTACCACCAAATTCAAAAATCGTCAAAATCAAAATTCGACAAAACCGAAAATCTATGTTTTTCTCATGCAGCTTGCTCTACAGAAGGAATATCGAAAAATTTTATAATTTTTGCACCGAATGAAGAAACAAAAAAACTTTGTGTATCAGCAATAATTGATATAATAATAATAATAATAATAAATGCCCGTCGTTCCTATAAGGAGCATAGGGCCATAACATATCTGTTCCATTCAATTCTGTCCAACGCTAGTGCCTTAATCTCGTTCCAGCTCTTGTACATTCTGACAGCTTCCAATTCAATTTGGCGACGCCATGTGTGTGATGGTCTTCCTCTTCTTCGGCTACCTTGAGGGTTCAATCCAACGCCATTTTCTTCTAAGAATTTCATTACTAATGGGGGTTTGATTTGTTTTTCTCCATAGCCTTTCGTTCGAAATTGTTTAAGGCCAAAATATTCTTAGAACTCTTCGTAGACATCGATTTATAAACACTTGCAATGAGTTTGTATTATGAACTGCTGCGTTCCAAGACTCGCATCCATAAAGAAGCACGGATTTAATGCAAGAATTGAAAATGTTAATTTTTGTTCTTTTTGACATGTGAGGAGATCGCCAAATGGGATTTAAGAGACCAAATGATCGCTTACCAAGATTAATGCGACTCTGTATATCATTACTGGAACCACCCGTTGTTGTTAATAAACTAACCAGGTAGGTGAATTTGGAAACATCTTCTAACACTATATCATTTATGGGAAACGTTCTGTTGTTTGAAGAGTTGATGCGCATTACCTTGGTCTTTGCTATGTTTATTTTCATACCGGCTTTTTCTGCTTCTTTCTGTACTGCTGTGATCTTTGCCGCCATGGCGTTGTAGTTATGTGAAAGCAGACAAATGTCATTAGCATAGTCGAGATCCTCAAGCCTTCTATGAAATCCCCATGAAATTCCTCTTTCTTCACGGGTTGCTTTATTCATGATGTTGTCTAAGACTATGTTGAAAAGCAGGGGGGACAAAATGCAACCTTGCCTCATGCCAGTATTTACGGTAAATCTATCACTCACGCAACCTTCATGCATCACTCTGCAGCACACATTATTATAGAGGGCTTGAATCAATGATATAATCTTGGTGGGTGTGCCTTTACATGCGAGGGCATTCAAAATAGCCGAGTGTGAGAGGGTATCAAAGGCCTTCTCGAAGTCTATGAAAACGAGGTACAAAGGGGATCTCCACTCGACGGACTGTTCTATTATAATCCGGAGGCTGTTCACATGGTCTATGCAGGATTTTTGGGGTCGAAAGCCAGATTGTTCATTGCGAGGATTTGAAACGAATGCGGCTGAGAGCCGTTTGTTTATAACTTGTGTTATAACTTTGTTTGCTATGTTGATGAGTGTGATACCACGCCAATTTCTACATTGAGATAAGTCTCCTTTTTTTGGGATGTTAATGATTAACCCTTCCTTAAGTTCATCGCATAGTTGATTAGTCCTCCAAAATTCCTCAATAATTTTATACATAAAACGGGCGCTTGTTTGTGGTGCTGTTTTAAAAAGCTCGGGGGAGATGTTATCTTAAGGGCAATTATGGATTCTATAATTTCGGGTATATCAGGGCATTCTGTAGGTATATCATTCCTTATATCGTGGTGGTCGCAGTCACAAGGATCGTGCTGTATGGATACTGTATCTGACAACATAGTAGAGTAATGTTGCAACCACAATTCCATTTGGCCACTTTTTGATGTAATTATTTCGCCGTTGTTGGATTTAAGAGGTTTTGCCGTTGTAAAGTTCTTCTGAGTAAGTTTCCTGGTTATATTATATAGAACCTTAGTACGGTTATTCACAGATGCGATTTCTGCTTCTCTAGCAAGATCATCAAACCATCTGTGTTTGTCATTACGTGCATTTCTTTTCACACTCTTATCAATAGTCCGGTATATTGTGCGTAACCTTAGTTTTTCATCGTGCGTCAATGCAGTATTTATTTGTGCTTTTGTATTCCTTCTTTCAGCAATCAAGTCCCAGGTAGTATCTGAAATCCAATGCTTCCTATTGTTGGTTTTGAATCCTATATGCTTTTTAGCAGCCGATGTAAAACATTCTTCTACCGTCTTCCAGCCAACTGTGGAATTTGTTTGTAAGGCTTCTAGAGAGGTTCTTAATGCTTCAGAATAGGTGTTCAGTATGGTTGGATTTTTTTGGTTTCTTTACATCAAATTTTCGTTGTACTTTTATGATACTCTTTACGGCAGCAACTTTCAGACGGATTGTGCCTATTAGAAGATGATGGTCGCTATTGCAGTCGGCGCCTCGTTTATTGCGGACATCGAGCAGAGATCCTCTCCATTTTCTGCTGATTGCTATGTGGTCTATTTGGTTTTCTGTTTTGTTGTCTGGAGAGACCCAAGTGATTTTATGTACCCGCTTATGGGGAAATAATTGATATAAAAAAAATTTAAATAAATAAAATATAATATCTTATGGCGTTTTCTTTTCTGACAAAAAATGTCGCACTTTTTTTTGCCCTCTTTTCGAAAAGTGCATTTATTTATATATTCTGAATTAAGAGCAACCTTATCTTATACATCAATCGAAAGGTCTCAAAGTCGAGCCCTAGTGAGTCACAAAAAATTCCAGCCATTGACTTCTTTCAGGTCATAGTGTGATAATATTTCCCCATTATTCCCTTTTTTGAATATTTTCACCCTATGACTTCCAAGAGGACAATAATCTAAATTTTTTTGCATTTATAAACACAGCACTTTGAGACCTTTCGATTGAAATATAATGGTTCCTCTTAATTCAGAATATATAAAAAAAATACACTTTTCCAAAAAAGGGCAAAAAAGGGCGACATTTTTTGTCAGAAGAGAAAACGGCATTAGTTATACAATACAAATTTCGTAGAACTTGGAGCACGACAGGGCATACCAGTATCAAAAAAAAAAATAAATTTAAATAAATCATTCTACTAGCAAACCACAAAGGGTTGAGGGTTCAAAACCTCAAAAAATCACCAAAATTTCATGAAATGATATTAAAACATTTTAAATCGTAAACCCCGGACATTTTGTTTAAAAAACAGATCTTGGCCAGCTTTTGGTTACTATTTTTGTTCACTATATTGGTTTTCATTTGTAAATTATCATCGCCAACGACTGATGTTACGAATCAGATATAGGCAAAAAGAGGCTAATTTTTCCATCTTTGAAAGGCTAGTTGTAAGAATAGCTGCCTCCTTTTACTTTCTTCTCTTACCTTTATATTACATTTTTATTGTTCTTGATAAAATTGTTTGCTTCTGCAAACTAAGGGAATCCGGTTTTGAGGCCTTATCAGAAACGGGTTCAGTTTTCGTTAAATAGACGTTACCCGGGTACTTGAGCAACGGTTCTTAAATAAATACTGTTTTTTTTTTTTATATTTTTAAAAGCTACATACTAAATTTAATGCACTTATAGAAAATTCCAATAGTATTTCCAAAAGTATTTTCAAAAAAAGCGACTAAATTGAAATCAGAATCTTGACAAAATATAATTCCTTTTGGCAAAGTTGTAAGATTGTACACAAAAAAAGAGAGAAAAGAAACGCTTAAAAATATAATTTCACGCCATGTTTAACACAACAGACGATAGACAGCAACACAATACGCAATATGTAAATACACTATGCTCGTAAATATTCGTTAAAATACATTTTAAATAATTATCCTTACAAAATAAATCTTCAAAGGGACTTCAAGGATTTAGCTAAAAAATTTTTAAATAAATAAATAAATAGATATCAGAATATATAAATACATTCTTTTAGAATACGCAAATGAAAGAAATTGCATTCATTCGGGAATGAATTTTATGTTAGGAAGTGAATATCTTAGCACTCTGGACTTATAAACCTAAGATTTATATGACTAACCCATTGAGAAATGCTGGCATTATAATTTTTAAATTAGTTTTTATCACAATTTTAGTCTAAGCTAAATTAATTAATTTCAACTTGTCATTTAACAAACTTTTTCCAAATTTTACTAGATCACAGTGTGCGATGTGGCAAAAAAAAAATAGTGTAAAATTTACAACAGACTTCATTGTAATTTTTGTTGTCTTCCTGTCGAATAAAGGAAGTGTTGAGCGGAGTAAGGGGAGGCATTCATTTTTAGTTACTTGTAAACATGCAAATTCTATTGTACCACTCCACTTCATTTCGTTCTAAGCTCTGACTCGTTGCCACATTCTGAGAGTATGAAATAACAAAGGAACAACAAGGAATCTGGCAAGAAGAATCTTTTCATAAAACATTTAACTGAATATAAGAATTACAAGAAGAAATGTTAAGGAGATAAGAAGAAAAACAAAAACAAACAAAAAAAGCCCAACGAAATCTTAAGAATTACATTGTCAAGTTGTAGAAATGAAATTTTTTACTATAAATTTTTGACCTGCTTGTTTTTTGTGCCGGCTGTATGGTGAGTTTGTAAGTATGATTTGTGGTATTTTTATAGAGAGCGGGGTGGGATGCTTTTAAACGGATATAAAACAATATCCGCTTTAAAGGCTATGATGGCCATTGTTCAAAAGTATTATTAAATATTGTATTCGTATTTTTGTGTTTACCCAAAGAAAAATTCATCCAACAGCATTTATCGTGACTTTTTACATTGATATTGAAATCTTGTAAAATATTCTATTTTCTTTGTGAGTGAGATGAGCTGAAAGGGCGGCGCGCTATTTGACTTGACTGTTGCTTTACACTTGAAATTAAATTAGTTTTTTATTTTATGTCAAGAGTCATTGATGTAAGTACGAGTACATGTGTATTTGACACATTAAACGTTTGCGATGGATACAAAGAAATAAATTTGAAAAACATAAACAAAAGCAAGTAAGAAAATTATAGTTGCTCTAGACCGACTATGCAATACCCTATAACAACTTTGCTAAGGCAATAACAGGATATAGGAAATGAGACTTAATCAATTTTTTGTGCTGATATAATGAATTTGTGGCGTGCAGATATGAAAATTTTTATATCTGATGTTATTTTTGTTGTGGGGACTTGGTCAAAAAATTGGACCGATTATGATCATATTTATTAAAGTCACTTTATTTTCTCAAAAACTTATACAAAGCAAATTATAAAACAATCTATGCAATATTTTCGTTTTTGGAATGATTTAAGTGAAAATCGGGAATCAGCTTTATGTAAGGACTATGATGACTAAAAATGGTGTTACAGCACTCGAAATTCGAGTGCAAATTCTTTAAATTTTTTTTTTTCAATGTTTTGTTAATCTATATATATAAATAAAAAATTTATGATAATAAATAATTTTATTAATTTTGGGCAATTCACAATTCAACACAGGACATGTGATATACAATTATAATGAAATTCGATGAATTGTGAATTGCCCAAAATTGATTAGCATACCTTTAAGCCCTTACAAAATTACCTATTATTAATATTTTATTTCATTTAATTTAATATATTTTTAACACATATTATACATAAATTTTAAAATTCTGCACTTCACCTCCATATGAACTATAACTATGCCAATTTTTATACTCCTCTGTGCCCTCATTATGCTTAAAAAGAGAAGAAAACCTTCACGTATTAGTATATTGATATGATAATCTGGATCTTACGACCATTTTAGTCGGTCTGATCGGGGTTGATTGAATGGAGGTTAGGTATGAACATATACCGATTTATGCCAATTATAATAACATTCGTCCTATGGTCGATAGAAGCTTATACAGAAAATTTCAGCAAAATATATCTGTTTACGTGAGCGTTTGAGAGGCCCCACTGTATCTAACTGATGTCATCATGTCATACTTTTTTTAACCGCGATTGTATTCGTTTTTTTTATCGTTGTTTAACTTTTTAACCATAAAGATCCTTTTTTTTTTTTGTATGTGTTAAATTGTATGGACATTTTGTTGTTTCTACATTTGTAATTCAAGGAAAGTAATCTTGAAATTACTTAGAACGTTTATACAAAAACCTTAATTTTTGTGTTTTATTTTGTTTTACTCTTTTATTTGGTAGCTTGATTTTTGGTTCCAGCCCCAAATTCTGCTAGTGAATTTGACAATATCCATATTGTACAAGTTACAAGTTCACTGACGGACGGACATCGCTAAATCGACTCAGAAAGTAATTCTGCTGAATCTATCGGTATAATGGAAGGCGAGTCAAGGTCAAATATTCCTGGTAGTTAAAAACATCAGCACAAGTGCTATAGGATATAGAAATAAAAGTATTATTGTTAACTGATGAGAAACCTTGACTGTTATAATCCGTAACCATTTATGGAATAAAATTGAGTTTTCCGAATAATGTATTTAATAGGTATATAGATAAAACTAAAATTGGAAATATGTACTCAGGTTGTTCGTACTATCTTCTGTGTAAGACAATTTTCATATTCTTTTCTTTCTAATGATTGATTAAGCATGAGTTGAAGTAGTAGACAGAAGGATGCTGAGGATGAACAGGTCGTGTGGTTCGAAAGTAGATACTCCATTTAGCATTGTCTTCAATTTGTTCCATTTTTTTTTTTTTTACATTACAAAAAACTTTTCTTTTCCATTATTATATACACACATGATCTGGAACCGAACCAAAACTAAAATTTATAATTTCGTAACCGAAATAAACTGGGAATACATTTTTTAGAAAACCATTTTATTTATTTTTGGTGATTTTCGGTTTTGGCAATTTTTGATTTTTGGCGATTTTTGTTATTTGCGATTCTCGGTTTTGGGGTCTTTGACGTTGGCAATTTTTTTTTTTTTTTTTGTTGCTATTTTTGATTTTGTCGATTTTTGTTTTTGTATTTTTATTATTTTGGCTATTTCTGATTTTAGCGATTTTTGAATTTTATCGATTTTGTAATTTTATCGATTTTGGGCTTTAGCATTTTTTGTTTTCTGTGATTTTTGATTTTGGCGACCTTTTATTTTAGCGATTTTTGTTATTTGCGATTTTCAGTTTCGGAGATTTTTGATTTTGGCGATCTTTGTTTTTCGCGATTTTGTTATTCGCGATTTTCACTTCTAACAATTTTTGTTTTTGGCGATTTTTGTTATTTGCGATTTTCGATTTTGGCGATTTCTGACTTTAACGATTTTTATATTTTTTTGATTTTTGATTTTGGCGATTTTCGATTTTGGCGATTTTGTTATTCGCGATTTTCGGTTTTAATGATTTTTGTGTTTGGCGATTCCGCCCAAATTTTCCACGACTACTAACATTAGTAATTAATGTACTTGTCAAAAGTTTCAAGACTGACATTTTCATAATACTTCATTTTCTTGTATAGGAGGTGCCACGCCCATTGGTCCGATATCGCCCATAATAATTCATGAACTCAGACAAATTTGCAAGCCTTTCACTATTCCAGTACTCCAGACATATGACATTATATATTTACTTTTACCACTGAGCTTATCCCGCCCATTTTTTTCCGATAAGTAACATTGATAACTTATGAATTCACACAAAGTCCCAAGACTTTATCTAGTACTCCAGTTATATATCAAATACTTTCGTTGTATGGGGCATGCATGCCATGCCCACTGGTTCAGTCGCGCCCATTTTTTAAAGGACTACTCACATTAATAACTCATGAACTCACACTAAGACCCAAGACCTTATCTGTTATAGTACGCTAGATATATGACATTAAATATTTACTTTGTATGGTGGGTGCCACGCCCATTGGCCCGATTCTGCCCTTTTTTTTCGCAATTCTTCAAATTAGTTTAATATGTATATGTACATAGTTTCAGAACTCTTGCTGTCGTAGCACTAAAGATATTATATGTTAAAAATTCACTTTATATGGGAGGTGCCACCCCCATTTGAAAAATCCAAAAATAGCTTTTTTCCTTCCGGATAGGCAGTAACCTACTGTAAAAATTTTAAGACTATCGGTCCAGTGGTGTAGCCTCCTATAAACCACAAACAAACGTACAAACAAACATACAAAACTCCATTTTTATATATAAGATAATACAGCTATATAATAATATAATACTAACAGATTCCAGCGCTCGAAATTCGAGTGAAATTTCCAGGCAATTTTTTTTCAACTTAGCCAATTTACAAACCAACACTTTTTTGGCTTATTATGATTGTGAATGAAGATATAAAACTCATTAACAAACACATTAACAAATTTAATAAACACACACATAGCATATGTATAATTTTATGTATGTGTTAGTAGCAACTTTAAATGCAATTTACTCGAAATAAAGGACAACATTT
Source organism: Cordilura impudica (assembly GCA_963682025.1). Taxonomy (NCBI): domain Eukaryota; kingdom Metazoa; phylum Arthropoda; class Insecta; order Diptera; family Scathophagidae; genus Cordilura; species Cordilura impudica. The sequence goes on from OY821517.1 coordinate 54,656,513, forward strand.
AAAAATCTGGAAAACAGCTAAAAAGTAATACCTTTGAAATAATGGTCAAAATCGGGATAAAACGGTAGAACAAAACATCGGTCACAAGAAATCTCCTAATCTATTAACTCAAATTCACACTATTCAATATACCCGATAAGTAGCGCTGGGGTAGAGATATTTACGACAATGTGGTTTTACTTGTATATAATTTATATACTTTGGAATAATCACAAAAATTTCCGACAGGTGGCATTGGTTGTCCTACAAGACTATTTATAGATTTGCATACATTTGCCATTTGAGTGTTAGATATTTCATTGTACTATAGAAATAAATTTGCCCAAAAACCGAACTTAACTTTCAATAAATTTTAAAACGGTAATGTTATGGATTATCATAAAATACAAATACATATTCTCAATGTAATATTACACTAAAAAATAATATCTCAATTCGATTCCCGGCACAAATAACCAAGGTTCAGAAAAAAAAAACACATGAAACACACAATGTTCTGTTCTAAAGCAGCCAACACATATTTTTATTTTCATATCAATTATGTGTGTTTCTAAATTTTGTCAATTACACTACAATTTCACAATTAATAATTTGACAGAATCCCACATTTATTCTAAATCTTCATAATAGTAGCGTTTAAGCATGTCAGTGAGATCGAGTGTTACCGATCCAAGCTATTTTTGCTTTGCGTGTGGTGAATATTTGGTTGGAAAAAAAGGATATGCAAAATTAGAAGCATTAAAATATGCATATTTACATTATTTCTGTTTTGCTGTCAGAAACTTGGACAAACTGTGTACACCGACAATGTTTTGCAATAGTTGCAGAACTGTTTTATACTAGTGGTCAAATGGCAACAAGATCTATCTCGATTTTTCAATTCCAGTACTTTGGAGAGAGTCAAGTAACCACAAAACCGATTGTTGTTTCTGTTTAACAAAAGTTGCTGGATTAAATATGAAAAATGTCCCATCGGTTTCCAAATTAGTTCAACGTCCACCAAATGATCCATTAACAGTCAGCCTCATTGCTACGAGCAATGAGTCCGAAACATCTTTCACCAGCAGTGGTAGTTAGTATGAGGCTGATGATGGACGCCATTTAGTGACTCAAGCTGAGTTGAATGATCTAATTTGGGATTTACATTTAACGAAGCAAAACGCCGAATTAATAACTTCACGCATGCAGCAGTGGAAACATCTTGCAGTTGAGACAAAAGTAACAATCTATAGAGATAGAAGCTTGGAATTGGCTGCATATTTCGAAAAAAAAACACTATTCTATACTGTACTGATGTTGATGGTTTATTTAAAAAAATGGACCAGCCATATGACAAAACTGAATGGAGATTATTTATTGATGGCTCTAAGTACTGTTGAAAGCTCTTTCTTTGCATAATGGGAATGAAAAACCATCCATACCAAATGCTCATGCCATTAATACAAAGGAAAATTGCGAATCATTGACTGGAATTTTGACATTACTCAAATACAACGATCATAAATGGAAGATCTGTTGTGACATTAAAGTGTGTGATTTAAATTTCTTTGTTTATATAGTATAGACCATCGCAAATAACTGTAAATTAATCTGTTTCAGGTCATTGGTTTGTTGACTGGTATGCAAGGAGGTTTCACAAAATATTGTTGTTTCCTTTGTCTATGGGAAAGTCGCGCTACGTGTCATCATTACGTCAGAACAGAGTGGCCGAAAAGAACTAAGTATTCACCAGGAAAACAAAACATTTCAAATAAAGCATTAATTGATCCAAATGACGTTCTTCTTCCGTCGCTGCACATAAAATTCGGCCTTTCTAAGAACTTTGTCAAGGCTCTGGAGAAAAATGGTGCAGCATTTAAATATTTGTTAGTGGTTTTTCCTAAAATTTCATATGCTAAAATCAAAGAAGGCATATTTGTTGGCCCTCAGATCAGGAAGCTATTGAATGATGACAATTTTTCACAATTTTTATTGGAGAAATAATATGCAGCCTGGAAATCTTTCAAGAGCATCGCGGACAGTTTTCTTGGAAACAATAAGAGTGAAAACTACTGTTGCTGGATTATTGAAAAATTATCACGAATTAGGTGCACGAATGTCACTCAAAATCCATTTTCTTCATACGCATTTATGTTTTTTTTTTTTTTTTTTTTTTTTCACAAAACCTGGGTGCGGTGGGCGACGAACAAGGGGAACGTGCTCACCAAGATTTAATGAAAATTTAAATAAATTATCAAGGATTTTGCGACAAAGGCATGCTGGGAGACTATTGCTGTCTCCCATCAAAATACAAACGACGTTCAAATAACGCAATTCACTTTTGAAAATTCATTTATTTTTAAATATTTATTTATTTATTTATTTATTAACTCAGTTCGAATCTAACTCTCTTTACGAACGGTCGTGTAAAAAATTAAAGCGCTTAGAGTACAACTATTTCAAATTAAAAACAAGTGTATATTTTTGTTTTTGCAATTGCCTATTCTTGATCTCATTTGAACTCACGTGGTAGACAATCCAGCTTAAAACAGGAATAAGAATTTAGCGATGGCCCGAGGGGCCAAATCTTCATCAAAAAGAAAGCTTGTGAACAAGAAGATGACAAAACTTCCTCCCGGTTTTGTTAACCCGAACATTGCGTCAACTTCAAGCAACAGATTTAGCCTGCTTGCTGGCCTCAATGATATGGACGTAACTCCCGTATCAAATATTAACGATGTTAAGGAACACAAACCTCCACCCATTGTTGTAGAAGCTAACGCTTCATTTACAGAAATACAAAAGCTGCTTGGTAAGGACTGTATTTTCAAACGTACTTCAATTGGTACCAAAATTTTCGCTCCAAGTAATAAAATGTACGAATGCTACAAACAAATACTTAAAGAGAATAAGATGGAGTTTCATTCTTATGGCTCCAAAGAAAATAGGTTATACACAACCTTTTTACACGGTTTACCCCACATAAACTCTGAGGAAATCTCCAAGGAGTTAAAAAACTACAACCTATCCCCTTCTTCCGTAACCGAAATAGTCACCAAATTCAGTTCAAACAATAATGCAGTTTATAAAGTTCAATTTGTTCGTAAAAATTTTAATCCAACTGCCTTAAAACATGTTCGAACAATTTCCAATATTATAATTTCTTGGAAAAAATACAAATCAAAATCCAGGAGCAGACCAACTCAATGCTGGAACTGCTTAATGTATGGCCATGGCGGTGAACATTGTCATCGTAGTGCTGCATGTATGATATGTGCAGAACAACATCATACAAGTGTGTGTCCGTTTAACACAAATGAAGAAAGACCAGCTGTTTTTACATGCTTTAATTGTAAAAAACATGGAAAAGAGAGAACCGATCACTCTGCAAACGACATCAACTGTCCGTTACGTTCTCTCTATTTGGAAACTAGAACAAGAGTAACTTCTAAAAGTCATAACAACAGCACGCAACAACAAAATATTTCATTTCAATCAAAGGTTGATTTCCAAAATTTAAGTAACAACAACATAAATTGTAACAATAACATCAATAATAACAGCAAAGCTATATATGCTAACCAGCTGAAAACAAACAACGATTTATTTAGCATTGATGAGCTTTTTGATATTCACTTCACTTCAAAAAGTACAACAAATCAAAGTTTAATGTCAATGGTAAAATACGCTCATGGATTATACTAATAATTTAAACGAATTCAGAATGATTCACTTGAATGCTAATGGCATTTCAAAATTTTCTAAATTAAAACAATTTGAGAATTAAAAATTAAAAATTAAAAACTAAAAATTAAAAATTAAAAATTAAAAACTAAAAAATTAAAAATTAAAAATTAATAATTAAAAATTATAATTTAAAAATTAAAATTTAAAAATTAAAAATTAAAAATTAAAAATTAAAAATTAAAAATTAAAAATTAAAAGTTAAAAATTAAATATTAAAAATAAAAAATAAAAAATAAAAAATTAAAAATTAAAAATTAAAAATAAAAAATTTAAAAATTAAAATTTAAAAATTAAAAATTAAAATTAAAAATAAAAAATTAAAAAATAATAATTAAAAATTAATTATTTATAATTAAAAAATTAAAATTAAAATTTAAAAATTAAAAATAAAAAATTAATAACTAAAAAATAAAAATTAAAAATTAAAAACTGAAAATTAAAAATTAAAAAATTAAAAATTAAAAAATAAAAATTAAAATTAAAAATTAAAAATTAAAAATTGAAAATTAAAAATTAAAAATTAATAATTAAAAATTAAAAATTAAAAATTGAAAATTAAAAATTAAAAATTAAAAATTAAAAATTAAAAATTAAAAATTAATAATTAAAAATTAAAAATTAAAAATTAAAAACTAAAAAATAAAAATTAAAAATTAAAAATTAAAAATTAAAAATTAAAAATAAAAAATTAAAAATTAAAAATTAAAAATTAAAAATTAAAAATTAAAAATTAAAAATTAAAAATTAAAAATTAAAAATTAAAAATTAAAAATTAAAAATTAAAAATTAAAAATTAAAAATTAAAAATTAAAAATTAAATATTAAAAATTAAAAATTAAAAATTAAAAATTAAAAATTAAAAATTAAAAATTAAAAATTAAAAATTAAAAATTAAAAATTAAAAATTTAAAATTTAAAATTTAAAATTTAAAATTAAAAATTAAAAATTAAAAATTAAAAATTAAAAATTAAAAATTAAAAATTAAAAATTAAAAATTAAAAATTAAAAATTAAAAATTAAAAATTAAATATTAAAAATTAAAATTTAAAAATTAAAAATTAAAAATTAAAAATTAAAAATTAAAAATTAAAAATTAAAAATTAAAAATTAAAAATTAAAAATTAAAAATTAAAAATTAAAAATTAAAAATTAAAAATTAAAAATTAAAAATTAAAAATTAAAAATTAAAAATTAAAAATTAAAAATTAAAAATTAAAAATTAAAAATTAAAAATGTAAAATTAAAAATTAAAAATTAAAAATTAATTTAATTTAAAAATTATTATTTATATAGAAGTGACAGAACAGATGCTAGAGGAGGAGGAGTAGCTCTGTTAAATCTGTCGCTCATAAAAACTTCTTTATATCAAACACTTCATCAATCGAAAACATCTCAATTGAAGTTATTATAAATAATAGACCTATTGTTGTATCTTCGTTATATTCACCAAGATATACCCATAACTTCTGTGCTGATATCTTGAACCTAACACCTTAAACCAAAGAATATATAGTTTTTGGTGACCTAAATGCCAAACATTGTTCTTGGAACAATAATACGGCAGGAATCGCACTGAACAATCTACAGCAATCAAGCAATTTTTTCATACACTATCTTAATAGTCCAACCCTATTCCCCCATCAACAAAATCGCGAAGCATCCACAGTCGATATTATTTTAAGCAACTCCACTTTAAATATAGACGTAAAAACAATGGATTACGAAATACCATCAGACCATCGCCCCATTATATGTACACTTAAAAGATCAATGGCCTTGCAGGTTGACCTCAATTATTATGATTATAGTGCAACCAACTGGAACATTTATATGAATTTTTTAGACAATAAAATTACATTATTTTCCGATATATACAATACCAAGGCAGTAATTGATCAGGAAATCCAAAAATTTATAAATGTAGTTTTCGAAGCAAGGGATGTGTCTACACCTAAAATAACTCAACAAAATAATTACACCTTACCAGAAAGTACTGTGAAATATATAAAACTAAGAAGAAGCTTTAAAAGAAAAAGCCAACGATCTTCAAATATAGCCGAGCATACTTTTTATAATCAATGTACTAAGTTTCTAAGCAACATGATTGATAAAAGTATTAATTCGGAGCGCAATAAGAAATGGTCTCAATTATTATCCAATTTAAAACCAGGTGATAAATCATTTTGGAAAATAAGCAGGAACTTGCGAGGAAAAGGAAAAAATCAAATCGCTCACTTTAAAGTTAGAAATACAAAAATAACATCTGATAAGGACAAGGCTGAAGTCCTGGCAAATACATTTGTCCAAGCAAATAACCTCTCTTCGAACTACAGCCACTCGGCGGATACATTAGTAAATAATTTTAAGAAGGAAAACCCCAGTTCTGAATCAGCAATTTATACATCTCTTGAAGAAGTAACGAATATTGTCGCATCAATAAAACCCTCAAAATCCCCTGCCTTTGACAATGTTCCCAACCTGATCTTAAGGAAACTACCACTCAAAGCTCTAAAATTACTGGTTACAATATTTAACAGCTGCATCAAACTCAATTATTTCCCAAACCATTTCAAAAATGCTAAGGTTATAGCTGTCAATAAACCTAATAAGCCAAAAAATAACCCAAATAGCTATAGACCTATTAGTTTATTAAGTAACTTAGGTAAAATATTTGAAAAAATACTACATTCTCGTCTTAGTGAATTTGTAACGACCAATTCTATTGTTGCTAAAGAACAATTTGGATTTAAAAAATCATGTGAGTACGATCACAAGGGAGATGTGTAAACATCTAATAATTAAAGAAAACATCAACATCATATATTCCAGTGCATAAAAAATAAGTCGATTATGCTGTTTTCTGAAATTCAATTGATGTTTTCTGAAATGCAATTGATGTTTTCTGAAATTCAATCGATGTTTTCTGAAATACAGTTAATGTTTTCAGCAATTCAAATGATGCTTTTTGAAATTCTATTGATGTTTTCTGAAATTCTAATTATGTTTTCTGAAATTCAAATGATGTTTTCTGAAATACAATTGATGTTTTCTGAAATACAATTGATGTTTTCTGAATTTCTATTGATGTTTTCTTAAATTCAATTGAAGTTTTCTGAAACTCGAATGATGTTTTCTGAAATTATATTGATGTTTTCTGAAATTCTATTTATGTTTTCTGAAATTGAAATAATGTTTTCTGAAACTCGAATGTTTTCTGAAATTCTATTGATGTTTTCTGAAATTCTATTTATGTTTTCTGAAATTCAAATGGTGTTTTCTGAAATACAATTGCTGTTTTCTGAAATACAATTGATGTTTTCTGAAATTCTATTGATGTTTTCTTAAATTCAATTGAAGTTTTCTGAAACTCGAATGATGTTTTCTGAAATTATATTGATGTTTTCTGAAATTCAAATGATGTTTTCTGAAACTCGAATGATGTTTTCTGAAATTATATTGATGTTTTCTGAAATTATATTGATGTTTTCTGAAATTCAATTGATGTTTTCTGAAACTCGAATGATGTTTTCTGAAATTATATTGATGTGTCCTGAAATTCTCTTTATGTTTTCTGAAATTCAATTGATGTTTTCTGAAACTCGATTCAAATTCAAATGATGTTTTCTGAAACTCGAATGATGTTTTCTGAAATTATATTGATGTTTTCTGAAATTCTATTTACGTTTTCTGAAATTCAAATGATGTTTTCTGAAACTCGAATGATGTTTTCTGAAACTCGAATGATGTTTTCTGAAATTGTATTAATGTTTTCTGAAATTCTATTGATGGTTTCTGAAATTCAATTGATGTTTTCTTAAATTATATTGATCTTTTCTGAAATTCTATTTATGTTTTCAAATGATTTTTTTACGATTTTTTTGTATGAGTTTTTTTAATGCGGTCCCTAACCCTCGCACAAAAACAGGTTTGAGTGTATTTTTTTATGATACGATTTTCCTACGCTTTTCCTTACTTGGATGACGGTATTATATATTGCATTTTATATTAAGATGTCGTCATGTGTTAAATTGATTTATGATGTACAATGGAACTTAAAGCTATTATTAACTAATTAAATTTAATTAAAATTTCAACTAACAAAATTTATTTATTTAAATGGTGCGTGGTAAAGAAGAAGAAAGCATATATTTCAAAAATTCATAACTGCACTGTATTCTTAATCGGACCGGTTTATATTATATCCTAGTTATTGGAAAATATTCCAAATTTATATCAATTTAATGCTTAGTAAGAATCAATTAAATGCTTAATAGTAATAATTACTAAAAATGTTTATTAATGAAAGTTGTTAACATATAATTGTTTATATGGTCTGAGGCGTTGCCAACTAACTATATAGAAAAAAGTACGAACAAAGACAACCATGTCAGTTAACACTACTTTTGCATTATCTTTACTTGCATTCTATTATTACATCGTCATTCGTACGTAATAAAAACAGAAAAAAAGATTTCTTTAGAACTCAAATAAAACTTAAGAAAATACAGAAATATTTTGGTGGAATTCTACAAATCGTTGTGGTTTGTGAATAAAAACTTAATTATAGTTTATTGAGGAATAAAGTATTTATAAAAATACACATCAAAAATTCCACAAAATGCAGTCGGCTAGTAAAATAAATAATGTGTACACTATTTGACAAATAGTTGGTCAGGTAGTGTTCAAGAAAATGTTTAAAAAGAAAAAATGGTATCAAATATTTGGTCTATGGAGCTAATTTGAAAATTAAAAAAAGTGTTAAAAACACGAGTTACTTAGGTTTGTCTCTCCTACCACAATTCCAATTTCGAATGCATTGGGTAATTGCCCATGAACAGTTTCTCTTGAAAATATTTTTTCACCAATACAATCATAAGTCACACAGCGTTATCTCCTTCAGCTCACACCGATATAAGTTACGCTGTTTTTGTGATTGTATTGTGAAATAGAAATTTACCCCCCTGCGCGTATAGATGTTTACACATCAAAAAGGACATAGCACTACTCACCAAATAAACAGAATTAAAAATCAAATAATCACCAATAAAAACAATAAACGTTCAACGGGTGTAATATTGTTGGATATTGAAAAAGCGTTTGACACCGTTTGGCATAATGGCCTAGTATTTAAACTTCTTGATGCAAATATACCAAAATATTTATGCAAACTTATTTCAGATTTCATTCACGGCAGAAACTTTAAAGTTGCGATTAGTAATGAAACATCATCTCCAAAAACCATTACCACAGGGTTACCTCAAGGATCAGTCTTGTCGCCATTGCTTTACCCGATATATACATCTGATTTCAAAGTCTCGAAATATATGAAAGTTGCTTACTACGCAGATGATACTGCGTTAATTTCTTCAAACAAACTTACAAGTGCACTCCTGAAGAAAATGGAAAAGGGACTTGTAAAATGCAGTAAATATTTTCACAAATGGAAAATCAAAATTAATCCAAACAAGACCCAAGCAATAATTTTTCCATTCAACAAATCTCCCAAAAGACTGCCAAGACGTCATCTTCTTATTGGAAATAATACCATAAATGTACTTAATCATGTCAAATATCTCGGAGTTGTCTTGGACAAAAAGCTTACTTTTAAACAACATATTATGGCTATATGCCAAAAAGCTATAAATTCATTTAAAGCATTATGGCCACTGCTAAATAGAAGGTCATTTCTAAACCCCAAAAACAAAAACCTACTCTTCAAAAGTGTTATAAGGCCAATATTAACATACGCGTGTCCTATTTGGAGTGACGCTGCCAACTGCCACCTAAAACGCTTACAAATTATACAAAACAAATGTCTTAAAATGATAAATAAAAAGCCCTGGAGGTATCCTACAAATCTTCTTCATGAAGAAACAGGTTATGAAAAAATTATCGATTTCATAACAAGGATTAATAACAATTACTTTGCCAAAATTGAAAATTCATCTTACCCACTGATAAGAGAATGTAGAGAATTAACGTAAAATTAAAAAGAAATCACTAAATTGAAAATTATGTGCTTATAGAGGTCTATTATTTCTAATAAACCTGCTATAAGCACATAAATATTTTCAGATAGTATTTGAATTTATTAAATCATATAAAGGTTTTTTTCCTCCCATTTTCCTTTAAAAATCATTAAAAATAAAATAAAAACTATTTAATATCTTTAGATCCTATATATTATTTGTTGCAATATATATATGTAAAGATAAGATCTCATATGTGAATATCAAATTTTTTAAAATATGTAAATAAAGGATGAATATATAATTGAATTGAAATTATTTATTAACCCATAACTGAAATTATAAGCTAATTATACTAAGAGCAATAGCAACGTAGGCCTTCAGCTCAATATATTATAAAAAGTTTACTTAACTTAGGGAATTGTGTTATATTTTGTTATAAAGGTTGCATAGTTTAAGAAATGTAATCATTAATGATAGTTATGTTATCGGGAGAGGGTGTGGATAGTGGAAGTAGAGGACTAATATTTTTAAATATTGCTCTTCGGGCGTGTTCAGTTTTAGTGCATTGGCAAAGAAAGTGTGATGGTGTTGTTGGTAATGAAATATTGCAGTTACAAAAGGGTGTAATATTTGGATTGTATGTAAAGTGGTCCATGTGTAACTTTGGTGTGACCTAGTCGAAGCCTTTCGAATATGATGCAGTCAAGTCTGTTAGCATGTGTTTGATTGCCAGTCATGACGTCATATATTTTTTTTTTATAATGATTGATGTTTTTGTACCAGGTTGATGATGAACTGAAAGAATGGTCTCTGTCAATATTATCAAAGTGTTTTTCAATTAGTTTATCATTGTCTTTACGATTATAGTTTTGTGTCGTAAGTAAAGGGCGTTTTGCTGAATATTTGGCCTCGGAATCTGCATATTCATTTCCTTTTATGTTGCAGTGGCCAGGAACCCAGATTAATGTTATGTCCGGAAACCTTTTTATTAAAATGTTCCTAATGTTAGAAGGGTAAATTTCAGAGTTTCATACATTTGCGATGGATTCTAAAGAAGAAAGGGAATCTGTACAGAGAGAAAATTTTCCTTTTTTGTTATAAACGTATAACAATGCTTCGTGAATGGCTATCAACTCTGCAGTAAAAATTGAACTGTGGGTAGGACGATTTTTCAGTTTCAGTTTCGGTAGTTATACTGTATATTATCGATGTATCCGTTTTGGAACCGTCAGTGAAAATAAACTTAGAGTCACAAAGTTTACTTTTTATTGAAGTTACTAAGATTTTGTATTGGGATTGATCCGTATTGGCTTTATCAAATTCATGTAGGGATGTATCTATGATGCCTGCATTTAGTAACCAGGGAGGAAATTTCTTGACTTTGGTGCTATTAATGAGTGATGGTAGTTCTAGATTTCTACAGTTTTGAATTGTTCTATATATAGTTGAAGGTATTCTAGGTATCTTTTTTGACAGCTTAGTTTTTTTAACTATTTGAGTCAGAGGGGTGTTAATGTTGTACAGTAGTGTACGAAACAATTTTGAAGTTAGTATTTGATTTTGTGAATTTAAAGATCATTTTTAAATAAACTAATGATTTTTTATATATAAAACGAATAAAAAATGTATTTTTTGTATCTCGAAAACCTGACGTGATAGAGAAAAACCAATTACAGATTCGAATTCAGCCCACCAAATTACCCTAGGAAAGATATTTGGTTGCTCCAGTCCATAATCTTGTTGACTATGTGAAACAAAATTGAATATATTAAATCGAACATAAAATTTACATTTAAAATAACAGACAAAAGTTTCTATTTTGAACTTAAGTGATGTAATAAAAAGATTTTTTTATAATTAAGTTAACTTAAATTAACGATACTGAATTATTTATATTTGTCGCTGGTTTGTTTTCCTTAGAGTCTAGAAAAGTTTATTTAGAGCGAATTGTTTAAAGAGTACGGCAACATAAAATTCATTATTTTAAATCAAGGTTCAGAAAATACACACACGAAACACACAATGTTCTGTTCAAAAGCAGCCAACACATATCTATATTTTCATATCAATTATGTGCGTTTCTAAATTTCTACGGTGCCCAACACAACCATGACTGTGTTCGTTTTAATATTTCGTTATTTACACGAACATTTTTGTATCACATACTTTTTGTTTCAATCACACATAAAGCACACATTTTTGATTGTTGCTTTATTTGAAGTTCATGTTCTGGTACGTGTAATGAAAAAAAACACAGAACATGTACAATAAACAGGTTCGAGTTCAGTTATATTTTAAGTCGTGTTGTGGCTCGTGTAGTAAGAAAAAACAGAACATGTACAATAAACAGGTTCGAGTTCAGTTATATTTTAAGTCGTGTTTAAAATATAACTGAACTCGAACCTGTTTATTGTACATGTTGTGTTTTTTCTCACTACACGAGCCACAACACGACTTAAAATATAACTGAACTCGAACCTGTTTATTTTATATGTTCTGTGTTTTTTTTTTCAGTACACTTACCAGAACATGAACTTCAAATAAAGCAACACTGAAAAATGTGTGCTTTATGTGTGATTGAAACAAAAAGTATGTGATACAAAAATGTTCATGTAAATAACGAAATATTAAAACGAACACAGTCATGGTTGTGTTGGGCACCGAAGAAAATTTAAAAACAAACATAATTGGTATGAAAATAAAAATATGTGTGTGTTGGTCTAAGTTATGTTTGTTTACATATATGTACGAGTTTTTTATTCAGTGTGTGTTTTTTTCTGAACTCTGTTTTAAATTGAATAACTAGTTATACCAGATCTAAGATCATATATCAATAATTTCAGTTTCATATTTTGACATTTCCGGCGTCATTTTGTATTCCCACACAAAATTTTTCTACAAACTAAAATTAATATTTAAATGTAATTTACAACAACGAAATCTTAAAAACTATCCAAATGCATTATATCATCCAAAAAAGCTCCTTTGAATTAGTGCCATCCCAAAAGATGAAAATCCCCACAAACACCCAAAAGTTGCCTTTACATGCCAGTATTTATTAATGGCTCAAAGGGAGACGGCGTAGGTCAAATATGTACGTACGTAAGTAACAGTAACTATTTCAAAAACTGATACATAATCATACAAAAAAAGGACTTAAACATTTATATGTTGTTGTTGTTGTTATTATTGTTGTTGTTATTGTATAAAATACAACTACTCGTAATTGTTAGTAGTGGATAGAAAGAAAGATACAATTACTCGTATTTACTCAATAACATGCGCTCTCTGACTGGATTTCAAAGGTAACGGAATACTTTTCGTAATATAAAACGAAAAACATGTTATACTTTAGTTCAGCTGCGACTGCTGCTGTTGGTTTTAGATGAGAGTTCAGGTTCAGTCTATTGTTTAGCTCCACCCTCTCTCAACGAATAAGGGCGGGGTTCTTTCCACCAAAAATATAACAATTTGTTTTATGTGAAACGTTTTCTTTCGTTTTTTTTTTTTAAACATTTGTATAGTAACTTTTCTATGTGTATTCTGTTCAAGTGTGTAAGTGTATGAGCATGAGGCTCTGTCTCCTGGCCAAGGATACATAATATGTTTCAAATAAACTGAAACTTTTTTGGAATTGGTAGAGCAAACAAAATTGGTTTACAAAAAAAATTTTCCACTCTTACTTAGAAACGTCGTGTGGGCAAAGGATTATTGCATTTTAAATGACCAAGAATAATAATAAATTTCTTTAAAAAAAAAAAAAACAATCTTTAAATTCTTTTTTTTTTTCTATTTAATTAATTAATTATTTAATTTCTGAAAATACATATTTATACATCCCCTTAAAAAGAAACAAAATTCTCTAAATTTTGTAAAATTCCTCAGCCATTTTCCCAAACAAAAATGTACATACCCATGTAGTTTTTTTTTTTTTTTTTTTTGTTCTATATAAAGGCGAGGTCATGTCCACTGTCCCCTAACCCTCCCCTTCATCTGAATGTATGTGTATATATTTAAAAAAAAAAAACCGTTACAATGTATTTCAACAGTATTTATATTATATACAATACAGCACAGATACATTTGTATGTTTCCACAAGAGCAAAAAGACCTATCGTCCTTAGGCGACCTAGTGAAAGCAGGATAGTTGCAAGTTACTGTTGCGATATACAAAGAGCAACAGCATTATTACATGTACAGGAATGTAGAGAAACTCCTCTCGCATTTATATGGAGGGACATGCGCTTCAAGTTGTATAGAGAAACACGACCGACTCTGAGAGAATTGTAAAAGCTATGATTGACAATAAATGCTCAACATGCAAAAATATTGAAATTGGAATGGGTTATTGATTGAATTGATATTGGATGAAAAAAATGTTGCAAATATGTAGAGGGCGAAGAAATTTATATTAAATAAAAAAGGTTGCCTACTCTAGCAGTAGGACAAAAGCAGTGTTGCTATTGCAAGAACATGTAAAAAAGGTTAAAAATTTTCACAAAAAAAAAAAGCGGAAAAATCACTGGCCAATAATTTCTAAATATGTAATACTATATCAATTTTTACATTTATTTATTTTAATAACATACGTAAAAGAAAATAATAAATTTTAATATACACATAAACAGTACAGTAAGTGTAATCCAAAGTACACACAGAAAACGGATTGGTAGGAATTCAATTAGCAGCAGAAAAATGCAATCAGGTAACAATAATTTTTATTTGTAATTCATAAATATATTTTATTTAAAAATTTACTTCATTATCTACCATATAAACATACATAATTCTCATAAAATAATTCTCATATAAATTTATAGTCTATAGAAAAATAACTTCCATTTATCAATCAACGTTTTTAGGCCAATAATTAAACAAATTTATTATAACATGATACTTTCTGAAATATTGGTGATTACACCAACGAATACTATTAACACAATATATTTTGAACAGAAAATGTGTTTACAGATATTGTAACAAATTGTTGGTAAATATAATAGAAACAAATTGGTAGTTAGAATTATAGAATTCGCTTATAACAAAAGAAAACCAAACATTTAACCGGGTTTGGCATTTTAACTAAAAGGAAATTGAATCAAATTTTGTTATACGTACCAAACAATATGATTAAATAATAAGCCCAACAGAATATTTCATTTATATGATATTAATAGGCTAGGCGATTTCTTGTGACCGATGTTTTGTTCTACCGTTTTATACCGATTATGACCAAACGTATATTATTTGAAAGGTATTTCTATTTAGCTGTTTCCCAGATTTATAGATTTTTAATTTCTTTTTCTTTGTTTTGAGTAAATTGCATTTAAAGTTGCTACTAGCACATACATAAAATTATAAAATGCTATGTGTGTGTTTATTAAATTTGTTAATGTGTTTGTAATAAAAATGAGTTTGTTTTTTGTGTTGATTTGTGAATTGGCTATAATTGATTAGCATTCTTTTAGGGAAAAATAAAATTTCCTAGAATTTGCACTCGAATTTCGAGGGCTGGAATCTGCAAGTTTTTATTAATAGGTATATTTATAATTATATGTATTTATTTATAAAATTTTTTATTTTGCATTAACTTAAATGAAACAGTATTATAAGTGACAAAATATCATAGATAGTAATTCACGAATTCGTTACATAATACCATTTGATACATATTTTATAATAAAATTTTAAAATTTAACCCTTTTGATAAACATTTTTTTTTTTTTTTTTTTTTTTTTGGTACGCCACTTTAGAATTATGCCATATCCGCATCTATTATATATATTAAGGATGATTTAGGATGATTTAGTGTGCGATTCAAATCTTTTTCTGTAATCACTTATGACTTGCAATAAGTATTGCTTTTCTTTAATTTTATATTATTATATTAATTTTATATTTCATATTCTTTTGGATAAAATTTTTTTTATTAGCTTTGGGTTATTTGTGGGTATTTTATTTAGAAAAATATAGATAGTTTTTATACATAAAATAATTTTATAACTAAATTGGTTAAAAGTTGTTTTAATTTATATTCGCGAGCCAGATAATTGCACCAAAGATATATCGCAATGAATTATTTTGATCTCAGGAGCACTGAGGGGTTAAATAAATAAATATTAACCGAATTATTTTTCTTAAATTCTATATAGTGGCTTGATCAAGTTTAATAGAAAAACTGGTTTTCGGTAATTTTGATTTAAAAATATCTTAAACTCCAAAGCTGGCCTTGGCATTATCCTCGGATTTATCCCGAATTTTAGGAAAGGAAGTTCTACACATTTGCTTATTATATTTTAGGCGTCGCATCTAAAAATTCAACACCAGTTACAAAATATTTGAATTTTTTGAATAAATTGTCTTTTATTATCTTGGGGTCATATGTTACCCCAATTTCAAAAGGGTTAATGGTGTCATAATATTTTTTTCCGAAACCCTAGGCTATTAAGATAAAATATAACAATTAAAAGTAGAAAAGTGATGAATTTTTTATACAAAGTATTTAGAAAGAGTACATTTACAGAATATTTTACAAAAATCCCATTTTTCTCGAAATCCGCAAAAATAAAATCCTTGTCAAAAAAATTCTGGCACAGGGATTTACCTAACAATTCATACAGTTAATCTCTGACATGCATTTAACAAGATCTTAAAGGAATAGATCAATTTTTTAAAATTTTGTTAAAGAAAATTTTTCAAAACTTGAAAAACGAGTTTTCAAAATTTTATCAAAAAAATTTTCCATTTTGGGTCTCAAATGCTTAATAGGTTAAGAAGGTGGTAATAAAACAATACTTCATATCTGAGTACTTACAGGTATAGAGACTAAAACAAAATGTTCGCTTTAATTAATTTCTTAAAGTTGAAAAAAATGCCATCAAATTTTTTTGGCACAAAAGTGGTCTGGGGCATTTGCTATTTCTTGGCGAGTTTTTATTCCATTTGGTAGCTTTTGTAGCTTTTTGGAAAGAATATTTAATACTGATCCCGAATTATATAATAATTTGTCGGAAAAAATAAAACTATAGAACGAAATTTTCGTAAAATCTGAAAAAAGTCATATTTTCCCCATATAAAACACACTTGAAATTTTCAATCGCGTTCAGCCACCTCTAAATGTTTTTTGATTGGCCTAAAACTTTGTATTTCTCAGTTTTTTTGCTATTCGCATATTTCTAGGGGGTGCGACCGAGAGTTTTCACACTTTTTTTTCGCCATATAATGAAGGGCCACCCTAATGGGGGGTATATACATATGTATAAAAAATGTCCTACAAATTTGACCATCTATATGTCGATTTAAGTTTTAAACCGATTTCATAGGAGTCACTTGTATGGGGTCTTATTTTCGACCTGTAGTTTGCTAACAAGGTGGACGGACGGACATCTAAGTCAAATATTTTTGGTAGTTACAAACAAAATAATTTTATGAATCAACGACGGTAACAAACTTCAATAGCAATTCGTGATCTTATAATAAGTCAACATAAAGTTAGAAAAACGAGAAGAGAGCTTGGAAGACTGGTAAACACCACCGTTCGTAATACCGTTAAACGCCATAAAAAGTTTATAGATGTTTCAATAGACCATAAAAAAGCTCAGAAGCGGTAAGAAAAATCTAAAATAACCCTATTCTAAATGCTCCAAAGTTAGCAGAAATAGCTGACGGAGGACCTCTAAGGTTCATTTCTTAAACAAAAAACTTACTACACACAAGGATTTTTGATAGTTAACAATCGAGTCAAATCTAGCAAGATAGT
Source organism: Cordilura impudica (assembly GCA_963682025.1). Taxonomy (NCBI): domain Eukaryota; kingdom Metazoa; phylum Arthropoda; class Insecta; order Diptera; family Scathophagidae; genus Cordilura; species Cordilura impudica. Next base: position 54,673,971 of record OY821517.1, read on the forward strand.
CAAAAGTGTATAGTTAAATTTTTAACAAAATATGAAATTTAAACTAAAACTAGCAGATTCCAGCCCTCGAAATTCGAGTGCAAATTCTAGGAACTTTTATTTTTTCATTAAATAAAGACCCTAATCAATTATAGCCAATTCACAAATCAACACAAAAAAAACAAACTTATTTTTATTACAAACACATTAACAAATTTAATAAACACACACATAGCATTGTATAATTTTATGTATGTGTTAGTAGCAACTTTAAATGCAATTTACTCAAAAAAAGAAAGGAAAAAAATTTAAAAATCTGTAAATCTACAAATCGAAAAAAATAGAAATACCTTTCAAATAATATACGTTTGGTCAAAATCGGGATAAAACGGTAGAACAAAACATCAGTCACAAGAATTCGCCTAGCCTATTAATATTATAGATAAGAATAACTTTTGAATAAATTCTTTAGTTTTATTTATTACATTTATTAGAGTCGAAACAAATTGTAGCCATTTTTTAATTGCAGTCATTTCTCAACTTTATATATATATATATTTTTTTTTTTTCAAATTAACCATATAATACGATGTTACAAACGGAGAAAAATAACATCCCTACGAAAATAACATTGAAACAATAAAACTTAATCTGCACACATATTTATTTAGTAGATATTTACTTGTATTTAGGTTTGTATGTAACACATAATAATACTCATACTCTCATAAACTCTCTTCTGTCGTAAATCCTAAGGAAAAAAGAGATATTTTGTAATACAATTATGCTTGTGGTGTTGCTGTTGTCGTTGTCGTTGTTGTTGCTTGTGACAGTGTATAACAAAGTTATTAATTCTATACGAAAATGTCTGTGTGTATTTAATATACGATGGTATTGGTGGTTACAATCGCCATAACAAACTCTGCATGGGGGGGACACAAAAGACAGATGGCAGTAGAAACGTTTTTGGTTGGTTAGTTCCACAAATGAAGGCACACGCACATACACACACACACTCACACATTTAGGAATAAAAAAATAAAACAATGGAAACATTATCAACATTATCAACAGCACAGGCAGTGGGTACTTAAAAAGCAACGCATTATATGAGTAAAGGCAATAACAACAAAAGCAACACAAACAACAACAACTACTACTACAATAAAACAATGTTAAACTTAAATGTAGGCAAGACAAAGCTGCAGGGCATATCTGTTAAGCCGAAGACGATGCGAAAAAGAAGAAAACAATCAAATAGGAAAAAAAAAATACAAAAACAAAAATAAGAAACAAAACTTTACGTACGAAAAAAAATGTGAACAATAAACAAAAGAGCTTTAAAGAACAAAAGAGAGGTGATACAACAACTACAACAACAGTAGCAGTTGAAGGAAGAAATACAAAATGAAACCAACAACCACTTCCCAACAACGAAATGAAACGAATAAATGTGTATAAGTGAGTGAGTGAGTGAATGACTAAATGAAGAATGAATGAATGAATGAATGTGAATTGTATACAATGGTTTCTTTTTTGTGTTTTTTTTCTCGTTTTAACTTGCTGTTGGTGTATAGCCATAGATCGGTGATGATAGTCAATATAAAAAGTACTTTTTTTTGGCCTCCATCAGATGAGAAGTGAATTCTTCTAAAGAGCTGACAATAGTAGATTAGATAGAATCAACTTAATAGAACGCAAAATTAAAAAACAAATTTTAGTTATTAAAACTTAAGACCCAACAAATAAAGAAAAGTTTTGATTTGATCAAAAATTATCATTGCTCTTAATTTCTGGTAAGATGATATTGAGATAAATAACGGATACGATATTTTATATTCTCAAAGTTTATATATTTAAGTTCTTATGTTTGTTTAACTCACAATCAGGGACAGTATATTGCTGTAATTCAGTTTAATCGGGCAAGGGATTCAAAAAATATGCTATAGAAAGAAAATTTAATTTTTAAGAAGATATTTTTTTAAGACAACGTATTTTTTTAAGAAAAGGTACTTTTTTTAAAATTTGTTTAACTTTAAGAAAAGTAACTTTTCGAAGAAAAGGAACTGTAGGAGAATTTGGGAATTCCAATGTCCAAGATATTAATTATACTAATTAACATACACCAAAAAGGTTGGCCAAGAAATACATACATAGTATATGAAACAAAGCAACTTTTGTTTAAATTAAGGCTCCCCATTACTCGAGCTTCGAGCTACTCGAGTAGTTAATGAACTACTCGAGCTCAACGAGTAGGTACCAACAATACCAACAATACCGTTGCTAAACTTCACTTGAATCGGACTGTTCTACTGGCGTGGACAAACTAATACTCGAAAAAGGTCGACCACTTTCCATACTGTTAAAATTACTTAATCAAATTCTACTTTAAATATTATAGAAAACTAGCTGAGTCCGGTCCGCGTTGCTGGCCCGAAGAAAACATCTGGATTTTATATTGCATCTAAATTTTAATACCGAGTGTCGGGCAAAAGTAAAGCACGAACTCCCTCGAAAATTTTAGCAAATATCTAGGTACAATACTAAAATTTGATTTCGCCATGCCCCTCCGCCCACAGATCAAAAATCAAATATCAGACTACAGTGTCACCCGAAAAGCTATTCAGAAGATTCTGTGCCTTAAATACATTGCATTTAATAATATTATGAATATGACTGAAAAAAAATATACGTTTTCTTGAATATTTTAACACCAGCGCCACCTACAGGTGAAAAACTTTGTCAGCAACTTTAGTATTATGTACATAATATATGTTGCGAATTTGAGCTAAATTGGACCGTAAATTAATTTTTTGGGAAAATCTCGACCCCAGCGCCACCTATCGGGTACAAAAAAAAGTTATGCAAATCGGAGAACCAAAGGAACATATGATATGAATACGAAGTCGCTAGCATTAGTGGTTCAACAGTTATTAGAGTACCAACATATGCACCAACGTTTTTATACCCTATACCACTATGTGGTTTGGGTATAATGACTTTGCGCTGCTGTTTGTAACAACCAAAAATATTTGACCTAGACCCATCTTTAACTATACCGATCGAATCAGAATCACTTTTTGAGTTGATTTAACAATGTCCGTCCGTCCGTCTGTGTGTCCATGTAAAGCTTGTAATCAAACTGCAGGTCGCAAATATGAATATATTTTGATGAAATTTGGTATGTAAGCTTTCATCGGCCATGGGATGAACGCTATTGAAATTGGTGAGAATCGGTCCATGTTCAGACCTAGCCCCCATACAAATTACCCCTATGAAATCGACATAAATTGCCATAAGATCCAAATTGTCATATAGATCTTACTCAAATTGGGTTTGTATGCGTTCATTACATACACTAATGAGTAGTCCAAAAATGGTCCCTTTGGCCCCATATAGAGCTGCTTCCCGATCTTCACTTAAATCTATTAAAAAACAAAAATATTGCACTAATTCTTCTCAAATTTTGTTTGTATATATTTTTGCAAAACACAAGAGACTTTGCCAAACATGGTCAGGATCGGTCCATTTTTGTGCCTAGTCCCCATATAGATATAGCATCCTATCTGAACTTTTTCATATCTGCAGCCGAAAAAATTAATAAAAATCCCACTCAAATTTGGTTTATGCTTATTTTCTATATCCAGTTAGTTGGGCCTAAGAGAGAGGGTTTCTAAACGCATGGTATAGGGTATCTAGACCGACTATAATTTTCTTACTTGTTATATATTAAGATACAGTCTAGTTTTTATTAACAAAATTGTTTGTAAATATTTTTATAGAAAATAAATTTTATTCATTGCGTATTGAGATTCCAACGAAAACATATTGCCTTTACTTTTCAATAGGTTAAAATTATCGAAAATTAAAATTCTGAAGGAATATTGGTTGAATCGCCAGTAATAGTTCAAGATCAGCAAGTAGAGGTTCATCCTATTACAATACCTAGAATTGCAAAGATGACTCAGAATGGTCTTATGGTAAACAAGTAAGAAAATTATAGTCGGTCTAGACCGACTATATGATACCCTATACCATGGTTTAGAGACCCTATCTTTCGGTCCAACTACTTCGATATAGAAAGTAAGCATAAACCAAATTTGAGTGCGATTTTTATTAATTTTTTTGGCTGCAGATATGAAAAAGTTCATATCGGATGCTATATCTATAAAGGGACTAGGTCCAAAAATGGACCGATCCTGATCATGTTTGGTAAAGTCTCTTGTATTTTGCAAAAATATGTACAAACAAAATTTGAGAAGAATCAGTGCAATATTTTTGTTTTTTAATAGATTTAACTGAAGATCGGGAAGCAGCTCTATATGGGGTCAAAGGCATCATTTTTGGACTACTCATTAGTGGATGTAATGAACGCATACAAACCCAATTTGAGTAAGATCTATATGACAATTTGGATCTTATGGCAATTTATGTCGATTTCATATGGGTAATTTGTATGGGGGCTAGGTCTGAACATGGACCGATTCTCACCAATTTCAATAGCGTTCATCCGATGGCCGATAAAAGCTTATATACCAAATTTCATCAAAATATATTCATATTTGCGACCTGCAGTTTGATTACAAGCTTTACATGGACACACAGACGGACGGACGGACGGACGGACGGACGGACGGACGGACGGACATTGTTAAATCAACTCAGAAAGTGATTCTGATTCGATCGGTATAATTAAAGATGGGTCTAGGTCAAATATTTTTGGTTGTTACAAACAGCAGCACAAAGTCATTATACCCAAACCACATAGTGGTATAGGGTATAAAAATGATTTCACAGAAGATCCAGGCAACAAATCGTCCAGATAAGGATAAATGGTTAATAGCAATCAACAGTGAAATTAACTCATTACAAGTCAATAACACATGGGTTGAAGTTAGTGATTCTAATTCGAAAAACCTCATAAAAGTGGGTTTTTAAAATTAAAGATAAACCAGATGAAGCAACATGGTATAAAGCTCGTCTTGTGGTGAAGGGATATACACAGAAAATCGATTACGAAGAGACATATTCTCCAGTTATTTGTTACACATCGCTGAGCAATTAGATACAATTTGGAAATAGAGCAGATGGATGATATAACAGCATTTTTGCAGGGGACTTCTGTGAAGAAATTTTTATTCAACATCCAGAAAGTGTCAAGCGTGAAAATCCAAATACTGTTCTAAAACTGAAAAAGGCTTTCTATGAATTGAAGCAGTCAAGTTAACTATGGAACGTGAAACTAGATCAAATTCTGCAAAGAATTGGTTTCAAGAGGTCAAAAGTAGATCCCTGCGTATATTACAATATAACAAAAGTGAGTCGAACATATTTAGCAGTTTATGTAGACGATATGCTGCTATTGAGCAATGATCCTCAATTTTGTGCTACAACAAAGGAGAAGCTTTGTAATGAATTGAACATGAAATTGCTTGGAGAAGGTAAGAAATATGTAAGCATCCGTATTACTAAGGAAGGAAATAAAATTTATTTGGATCAAGAAGATTATATTTATAAAATATTACAGAAATTTAATATGGAAGATTGTAATTCAGTGCAAATTCCAAAGCTTAGAAAATCTGAAAAAGAAGTGAAAGATAATGTTTATCCATATCAACAACCAGTTGGAGGTCTGATATAAGTTATGCTGTAAGTTTTTTGAGCCGTTTTAACAACAATTCAATTCAAGATCATTGGAATGCTGTCAAAAAGATGTTTAGATATTTGAAAGGAACAAAACAAGTAAAACTTTGCTATAACAAAAATGGTAATACTGAACTAATGGCGTATTCAGATGCAGATTGGGCAAATGATATCGATGAAAGAAAGTCAATGACAGGATATGTTATTATGTTACACTCAGGTACAATTTCGTGGTGCAGCAAACGGCAGCAAACAGTTGCGTTATCATCGACAGAAGCAGAATATATGACAATATCTACAGCAACTCAAGAGGTACTTTGGTTAAGGGATCTTTATTTTGAACTTGTTTCAGATGTTGCGAATGTTGCCAACTCCAATATTTTGTGACAACAGAAGTGCAGTAGCACTAGCTTCTAGTAACAGTTACTATCCACGATCAAAGCATATTTACGTGCGACATCATTTTATAAGAGAAAAAAAGAATGCAAAATTGGTAGAATTTTACCCCACAAAGACAGAAGAGATGATAGCAGATTCCTTAACAAAAGCAACGACTGCGCCGAAACATAAATTTTGTTCTACAAAACTAGGCTTAATTATGTAAAGTAAATTTGAGTGGGGGTGTTAAAATTACTTAATCAAATTCTACTTTAAATATTATACAAAATGCAATCTAGTTTTTATTGACAAAATTGTTTGTAAATATTTTTATAGAAAATAAATTTTATTCAATGCGTATTGAGATTCCAACGAAAATATTTTGCCTTTACTTTTCAATACTTACAAATTTATAAAAATATGCACCCATTGACATTTGGCATCGATTTACAAAAAATTTGTAAAGAAAATATGGTACGAATTATGATTTTATATATTTTGAAGTCAGTTACACTGATAGATTACGCTCCTGAAATATTAAAGCATTCTGATAAAAACTATGGAGTGGGCTAACTACTACTCGAAAAATATCATCCACTTTCCACTCAAATGTATGAAAATATGATCTTCGTAAATGCCTATTTACAAAAAGTTTTTCAATTACACTTGGAAAAAGCTCTTAGTATATGAATCTTAATATATGTAGAGAATATGCTTTCAAAATTTCAAAGCATTTCGACAAAAATGTTGACGTGTGGGAACAACTACTCGAAAAAGATCGGAAATTTTGCCTAAAGCGTAAAAAATTAATTTTTTTTTTAATTTTTTCACTGTCTGTAACTGACTATATTCATATATTACTCAAAAAAAATTTTAAACCTTTCCGACCAAAATTATGGCGTCGGTATAGCACTACTCGACTGATATTGGCCACTTTCTATACAAATGTGTGGAAATATGCTCTTATTTGAAGTTTGATGATATTTTCTAGAAAATTTTCCACAATGACGAAAAAAATTATATGCGTTAGAGCTGTGTATATAAAGATAACACTTCCTTCAAGCTTCAAAGCATTCTGCCAAAAATTGAAGTTTGGAGGAACTACTACTCGACAAAAAACAGAAACTAAAAAAAAATTTTAAAAAAATTATATATTTTTTTCACTGCCCGTAATTGACCTTATTCACAGTTGACTCATATAAAAAATTCAGTTCTTCCGATTAAAATTGTGCTCTGGGCGAACAACTACTCGAAAAAGATCAGCTACTTTCTATACAAATCGCACCTTAAATACAAAAGAGTCACAACTCAAAATTTTCCAAAATTTACTTTTTTCCATAAATTAATTCACAGTACACATTTCTATCTACTGCAAAAATTTATTTCTCATAACTATATATCTTCTTTAACGGGAAAAATGCTGTTGTATCTGGGGCACAACTTGAGATAATATCATTAGTCAAATGAAAAAATTTCAGTCAGAGAGTCATAACTCAAAATTATATATTATTTCCAAAAATACAATATAAATTAAGAAAAAGTATAGCAAAACTTTCCTCATAGTGGACATTTTCCAAATGAAACTAAATTTTTTTTAAATAAAACAATAATTTTTACATAAACAGTTTTTTGCCTCTCCTGAAAACTGTTTTGTATTTAAGGTGCGAAATGTATGTATGAAAATTTGCTCTTATTTCAAGTTTGATGTAACTTTAAAAAAAAATTTCCATCACGACTTGCTAAAATTTTGTACTATTTTTAGTTGCAAATATATCGAGATAATCCTCTTAAAATTTCAAAGTATTCCACCAATAATTGTGCTGTTGGCGAACTACTACACGAAAAAGCTCGACCACTTTCCATACAAATATATGAAAAAATTCACTTCATGCAACTTTGACATCGATTTACATAAAATATTTAAGGCGCACATGGTACAAATTTATGCTTTTTAAAGTTGGAAATATGAGTACATTTCGTACACGAAATTTCAGAGTAATCAAAGTAATGTATTAAAATTTCCACTCTATGAATTTTTATTATATAAGGCAAGTAGTGACAACGCCATATACAACAAATTTTCTTTTAACAATTAACTAGCTTACAAGCAGTAGCTGTGTAAGTTGAACAATCTCTACAAAATTTTCTAATTTCTATTTAGGACGTTTTTTGAAATCTCTATGTTGAGGTCACTTTGAGAAAGGGTAGTTTTGACACAACACCTGTACGTGTTATAAATGTATCAATAACAAAGGGTGATCCATTTCGAGGTTCCCTACTTTTTTAAAGAAAAAAAAAACACAGAAAGTTCAAATTTAATGGGGAATGTTTATTATTATTTGAAAGAACATTCTTTGGCATTTATTTTTTGAAGATTATGTCTAACAAATACTAGCCGCGGCTACGTCTCAGATGGTCCATCCGTTGAGTCCAATTTTCGATGACTCGTTCGAGCATTTCGACTGGTAACTGGCGAATGACACGCGTGATGTTTTTCTTCAAGGCCTGAATCGAAGCGGGATTGTCCGCATAAACTTTAGACTTAACATATCCCCACAGGAAAAAGTCTGTGTGATATCGCACGATCTTGGTGGCCAATTGACCGGCCCAAAACGTGAAATTATCTCCTCAGCGAAGTGTTCTCTCAATAAATCCATTGATTGATGCGCTGTGTGGGAAGTGGCACCGTCTTGCTGAAACCAAATGTCGTCGAGATCACGAGCTTCAATTTCAGGCATCAAATAGTCGGTTATCATGGCACGATAACGGTCGCCATTGACGGTTACGTTCTCATCGGCATCATTTTTGAAGAAATATGGACCGATGATTCCACTGGCCCACAAACCACACCAATCCGTTGTTTTTTCTGGATGATGTGGCATGATGAAATGCCAAACAATACTAAACAAAAATAACATGACAGCATGACACGACTCACACGTGATCTGTCAAAAAAAGGCTATTGAAAAAAGTATATCTACTTGTATCACCCGGTAAAAGGTTTTTCCATTAATGTCAATCGAAGGGTTACTTACCTGTTAAAAGCGGGCGTAATTTTGTATCAATGGTTTATGGTGACAAAACGAGGTAGCCTTATAAAAATTATGGTTTTTGGGTGGTTAATATTTTTAAAATTAAGAAAATAACTACATAGAAGTCCGAAAATTTTCCTTAGAATATTCTGAAATTTTAAGAGTATTATGTACTTAAATCGATAACTTCAAAACATAAATTTTTAAAAATTCGTGAAGGAAAATTTTCAGTAAAATTACATCAAACTTAAAATAAGAGCAAATTTTCACAAATTTGTATGGAAAGTGGCTGATCTTTATCAAGTAGTAGTTCGCCAACAGCTAAGTTATTGTCGGAATGCTTTGAAATTATAAGGACGAAATGTCCTTGTATTTTAAATTTTAGAATGTATAAATGTGTATATATCATATGTTCCTTGAATATATTCTGTAAATGGATGTCAAACTTGGTCGGAGTGCATTTTTTCGTATATTTGTATGGAAAATGGCTGATTTTTTCGAGTAGCAATTCGCCAACAGCACAATTATTACCGAAAGTATTTGAAATTTGAAGGACATAATGTCCCCTTATTTGCAATTTTATAGTATATAAATTTGTACCATGTATGCCTTAAATATTTTTTGTAAATCGTTCTCAAACTTGCATGAAGTGCATTTTTTCATATATTTTTATGGGAACTGTCTGACATTTTTCGAATAGAAGGTTGCCAAGGCTGCACATTATTAGCCTGAATGGCTTAAAAATTTAAATGAGTTATCTAAGGATATAGTCAATTGGAATTGCTGAAAAAAAGAACAAAAAAAATTTTTTTTAATTTTTTTTTTTCATTACTGATGTTTTTCGAGTAGTAGTTCGCCCACCCCACACCTTTCATCCGAGTGCTCCATTATTTTAGGAAAATAATCTTATGATATGAGGGACTACAATATGTATTAATTTTTACCATATATCTTCGGAAAATATCTTTTAAAATGATGTCAAACTTCCATGGAGCGAATGTTTTCATACATTTGTGTGGAAAGTGCTCGAGCTTTTTCGAGTAGTAATTCATCCACCCCACATTTATTGTCGGAAAGGTTTGAAATTTAAAAGAAATACTCTCCTTACATTTTCAACTCTAAAAATATAAGTTTTGGATAAGTCATTATGAAAAAATTTCTGTAAAATTATTTCAAACATGAAATAAGAACAAATTTTCACACTTTTGTATGGAAAGATTCTGATCTTTTTCGATTAGTAGTTTGTCCGAGCCACAATTTCGGCCAGATTACTTTGAAATTTCATGTACGTAATATAGTCCATATTTCCAACAATAAAAAGCATAATGTTGTACCATGTGTTCTTTCAAAATTTTTTGTAAATCAATGCCAAATGTCAATGGAGTGCATATTTTCATATATCTGTATGGAAAGTTATCGAGCGTTTTCGAGTAGTAATTCGCCAACAGCACAATTATTGTTGGGATACTTTGAAATTTAATAGGATTATCTGGATATATTATTTTGGAATGGAATTTTTTTTGATGTGTAAACATCTATACGCGCAGGGGGGGGTAAATTTATATTTCACAATACAATCACAAAAACAGCGTAACTCATATCGGTGTGAGCTGAAGCAGATAACGCTGTGTGACTTATGATTGTATTGGTGAAAATATTATGATATGTTCTTTTCTAAACATTTTCCAATTGTCTTTCAAAAAACATCAATTGTATTTCAGAAACCATCAATATAATTTCAGAAAACATCAATATAATTTCAGAAAACATCAATTGTATATCAGAAACCATCAATATAATTTCAGAAAACATCATTTGAATTTCAGAAAACATAAATAGAATTTCAGAAAACATCAATATAATTTCAGAAAACATCATTTGAATTTCAGAAAACATAAATAGAATTTCAGAAAACATCAATATAATTTCAGAAAACATCATTTGAATTTCAGAAAACATAAATAGAATTTCAGAAAACATCATTCGAGTTTCAGAAAACATCAATTGAATTTCAGAAAACATCAATAGAATTTCAGAAAACATCACTTGAATTTCGGAAAACATAAATAGAATTTCAGAAAACATCAATATAATTTCAGAAAACATCATTCGAGTTTCAGAAAACATCAATTGAATTTCAGAAAACATCAATAGAATTTCAGAAAACATCAATTGTATTTCAGAAACCATCAATATAATTTCAGAAAACATCATTTGAATTTCAGAAAACATAAATAGAATTTCAGAAAACATCAATATAATTTCAGAAAACATCATTCGAGTTTCAGAAAACATCAATTGAATTTCAGAAAGCATCAATAGATTTTCAAAAAACATCAATTGTATTTCAGAAACCATCAATATAATTTCAGAAAACATCATTTGAATTTCAGAAAACATAATTAGAATTTCAGAAAACATCAATCGAATTTCAAAAAGCATCATTTGAATTGCTGAGAACATTAATTGTATTTCAGAAAACATCAATTGAATTTCAAAAAACATCAATTGCATTTCAGAAAACATCAATTGAATTTCAGAAAACAGCATAATCGACTTATTTTTTATGCACTGGAAAATATGATGTTGATGTTTTCTTTAATTATTAGATGTTTACACATCTCCCTTGTGATCGGACTCACATGATTTTTTTTTTAAGTTAACTTTGAAACTTGAGCGAAGTGTTCTCTTTATATACACAGCTCTAAAGAAAAAAACTTTTTTTTGTTAATTCATTGTGGAAAATTTTCTGGAAAATATCATCAAACTTCAAATAAGAGCATAGTTTCACACATTTGTATAGAAAGTGGCCAATATCAGTCGAGTAGTGCAATACCGACGCCACTATTTTGCTCCGAATGGTTTAAAATTTTTTATGAATAATCTATGAATAGAGTCAATTACAGACAGTGAAAAAATTATAAAAAAAATTAATTTTTTGTACACTTTTTGCAAATATTCCGATCTTTTTCGAGTAGTTATTCCCACACTCGAACATTTTTGTCGGAATGCTTTGAAATTTTGAAAATATATTCTCTACATATATTTAGATTAAAATAATACTAAGAGCTTTTTCCAAGCGTGCTTGAAAAATATTTTGTAAATAGGCATCAAACATATACGAAGATCTTATTTTCGTACATTTGAGTGATATTTTTCAAGTACTAGTTAGCCCACTCCATAGTTTTTATCAGAATGTTTTAATATTTCAGGAGGGTAATCTATTAGTGTAACTAACCTCAAAATATATAAAATCATACCATGTATTTTGGGAAAAATTTTTTTTAAGTGAAGTAAAACATCTATGAAGTGAATATTTATTTATTTATATACAAGATTTACAATCGTAATAAATTATGAAGGTAAATACAATTTTATACTGAGGTACTAACTGCAGTGGTTTTTGACCTAAATTTGTTGTAGAAGGACTTATGTTATATCAAATATTATATTAAAATACTTCGTACTGCATTAATATTTTCAATGTTAATGATTTTTAAGAGATCTTTTAAACAAACTATACCAAATAGCGTGAGTTGAGCACGGTTTATGGTACTGCAATTGGAAACTAGATGGTTTATATTTATGACTTCTGTATTGCATAAAGGACATTCTGCTGGTCTTTAATTGATGAACAAATGACAATTCTGTGGTTTTCTAGAATAACCGGTATGTCATAAAATCAAAATGTTCAGGGGAGCCAAAAAACGCTATATTTGAAATTATGGGCTCGATATAAAATTTTTAGAGCTTTTTATTAAACAGTCATGTAGATATGGGCAATAAATACTTTATATAAAATTTTGAGTCAAAAATCTTCAGAGGAATAGATCCTAGAGAGGGACGAAAAAACAATATGTAAATAACACTTAAAGTGTGTGCTTATGTCGACAAACGTCGTTGTCTTTGAAAAAGAAAACTACCAATGCAACCACCCATGTAGACATAAGTTGTTGTTGCTTGAAAAATGGATTTTTTTGTTCGTCAACAAAAAGTGAACGGGACTTAGGATGAGAATATAACAACGTATCAAGAATAATACTCACAAAAAATAACAGAAATAAACACACAAGTTTTTATAAGTGGTTATAAACTGAAAACTAATCCAAAATTATTTAGCATTTTTTTTTTCATTGATAACAACGTAGCGACTATGTGTCGTTTTCTGAGAAAATAATTTGTCAGTGATCAAACGTGGGTTGACATACGTCGTTAGTGCTGCAAATTAATTTAATAAACGTTTAAGTTACGTCGTTATTTAAAGAAAAAACTTAGAAATGGTCAATATTTTTTTAAAAAAAATTTAACACATGTAAATGGCGTTAAAATTTAATATATTTGGCATCGTTAGCTCAAAACTGACAAAAATGGACATACGCGGTTATTCCAGAAAACCACAGAATTTGTGATGTAGGTGTGTCCCAGTCTTAATCTGATGTATTTTTGCAAATCTAGTCTTGTGGCGTGAGGGAGATAAATTGGTCTGGTTTTGTTCGGGTTGATGAGTTTGTAGTGATGCTGATAGTTGTTCCAGTCATCCCTATCAATTTTTTTTTTAGATGTGATGAAATAGTTTTTATGATGTCTTTTTTATTTGTTGAAGGATAATGAATAATGGGGGCATGTGTTGCGATTTTTGCTGCTTCATCTGCAAGGGTGTTTCCTATTATACCAATGTGGCTAGGGATCCAAATAATTTTGAATTTGAATTTCGAGATAGTAATGAGTTTGTTTTTTATGTTTTGAATTGCCATTACTGTAGATTTGGAGTCAGAACCTATCATGTACTTTCCACGGATATTTTTGTATTTATTTAATACATAATAAATAGCTGTTGATTCTGCTGTAAAAATTGAGGATCTCTGATCTAGAATTGCTAGGTGGTCTATGTTTAAGTTGTTGTTAATTACAGCAAATGGGGTGGAATTGTCAGGTTTTGATCCATCAGTATACAGGTTTTTCCAATTATTGTTTATTTAGCAGATGAAATCTCCTTGAATAGTGATGTATAGGTGTTGTTTGGCTTACATTCTTTTGGGAAAGCCATTAAATAATTTATAAAACTACTGTTTTTTAACTTCCAGGATGGTTCAGAGGGGAAATAGACTTTTTGCAGTTTGGTATTAATGTCCATATCAGTCGCGTATTTCATGGTTAGGCATAAAGTTGATGGGAAGCGAAGAGGTAATTGTGAGGGAATATAGTGGATACGTTTTAACAGGTGTTGCTCTGATGGAAATATCACTTTGATAATTAAATTCGATGTGAGATCTTTGTTGCAAAGTTGGTAAACAGGATTCTGCCATAATATTTTTTGTTGGTGTTGTTCTTAAAGTACCAAGGCTAATTCTAATTGACGAGTTATACACTGGGTGAAGTTTTTTTAATTGAGTTTTTGAGGCTTTACCATATATAACTAGTCCATAGTCCAGTTTTGATAAAATAAGACTACGGACAATGTTTCCACTAATTGTTGGATGAGAGTTGTTCTTTTTGGTGGCTAAACATTTGATTAGGTTTAGTCGTTGTTGGAGAGATATTTTCAAATAATTGAGGTGGGAAGACCATGCAAAGCTTTTATTGAATATAACGCCAAGTATTCTTAGTGAATCTACCGTGTCGATTTGATTACCTTGAACTGAGATGTTTTTAGTGTCACAAGACTTCTTCTTACATATATGGAGACATTTTGTTTTGGGGAATGAAATTTTTGCCCCTGTGTTACTACACCAAACATCTGTGGAAGTAAAAAGGGTACCGACTTCTCCTTGGAAGTTAATATTTTTTAGTTGTTTAGAGATGATGTATAAATCATCGGCGTAGATGAAGTGTTGAAAGTATTTATTGTTGGAAACGATTTTTTTTTACTTTATCGGTAGCGATCTGGAATAAAACGACTGAAAGGGGTGAACCTTGTGGGATGCCATTGTAAAGAGGTTTTATATAAAGGGTGTCCCAACAGGAACGCAATTTTTAAATCTGGCAACATTCGAAGTGTCATTGTTTGACATTTGAACAATTGTTATTGTTTGCTAGTAGAAGGTACGAGGTTAGTAAAAATGGAGCGCTACACGAATGAATAACGCATTCTCATTGTGAAATTGTTTTACCAAAATGGTGAAAGTTTTGCGGCTACAGTTCGCAATTTGCGATCAATTTGGGGTCACAATAAAGCTCCAAAAGAGTCAACTGTAAAGAGATTAATGGATAAATTTGCCGAAACTGGGTCTGTTAGTGATGTAAAGACAACAACGCGCCATCGACCAGGTCGATCGACCGAAAATGTCGCAGCTGTACGTGATGATGTCGCTCAAACTCCATCCACCTCAATTAGACACCGAGCTCAGCAAATTGGTGTCTCCAAATCCACTATGCAGCGAATTTTGACGAAAGATTTGCATCTTCATGCACACAAAGTTCAATTGACTCAGGAACTGAAGCCAGCTGACCATGGACAGCGAAGGGAGTTCGTTAATTGGGTATTGGAGAGACAACATGAAAATGCTGATTTTGCCGCTAAAATCATCTTCAGTGACGAGGCCCATTTCCATCTTGATGGCTTCGTCAATAGGCAGAATTGTCGCATTTGGGGTGAGGAAAACCCTCGAGTGATTCACGAGAAGCAAATGCATCCTCAACGTGTCACTGCGTGGTGTGGTTTTTGGGCTGGAGGAATCATTGGACCTTTTTTTTTATGAAAATGAGGCAGGTCAAGCGCAAACAATCAATGGTGTTCGGTATCGTGAAATGATAACCAGTTTTTTCTTGCCTCGAATTGAAGAAATGAATGTGGAGGGCATGTGGTT
Source organism: Cordilura impudica (assembly GCA_963682025.1). Classification (NCBI taxonomy): domain Eukaryota; kingdom Metazoa; phylum Arthropoda; class Insecta; order Diptera; family Scathophagidae; genus Cordilura; species Cordilura impudica. The sequence goes on from OY821517.1 coordinate 54,689,809, forward strand.
CCAACAAGACGGCGCCACATGTCATACAGCCAGAGAAACAATTCAATTGCTGCATCAGTCATTTCCCGGTCGTGTTATTTCGCGTTTTGGAGATCAGAATTGGCCGCCTAGATCGTGCGATTTAACACCATTACATTTTTTTCTTTGGGGTTTTTTGAAGTCGATGGTTTACGCGAATAAGCCGACGACGACTCAAGCCTTAAAAGAGGAAATTGGACGCTGCATTAATGAAATACCGCAGCATTTATGCAAAACGGTCATTGAAAATTTCATTAAAAGATTGCGTGCATGCCAGCAAAGCCGCGGCGGCCATCTGCACGATATATTGTTCCATACATAACCTCATTCTGTCTACTTTACGATATAATAAAGTTTCACGATTTTTTTTTAAATATCTGTGTTTTATTTAAAATTTAAAAATTGCGTTCTTGTTGGGACACCCTTTACAAGGTGGGCCAAAAGAAATCATCCGATGTTGTTTGGCTCTCATTTTTGCAAATGGCGGCCAATGTCAAATCTGTTTTGACATTTGTGAACTAGACAGATGTAGAATATAAGTGAACAAGCCATGGAGCGATACACTCCCCAAGAACGCGGAATAATCGTATCTATTTTTTTGCTTAACAATTCGTCTGTGGTGTTGGCGCAGCGCGAATTCCGTCGCCGATTCCCCGGTCGTCCGACACCGACTGCACAGACACTGCGCCATTTGGTCACCAACCTTGAAGAGTATGGGACCAGACGAGACGCTGCCAAGAGTGGCCGGCCCCGGAGCGCCCGTTCTGCCGAGAACATCGCCGCTGTTGCCGAGGATGTCGAGCTGTCGCCAGAAACATCAACCGGACGCAGTGCCTTGCAATTAGCCATCAGCCGGTCGTCCCTAAGGCGAATTTTGGTCAAACACCTGCGCATGTTCCCGTACAAAGTCCAGTCCGTGCATCAGCTGCAGCCTGTCGACCGCCAAACGCGTGTAACCTACGCCCAAGCCATCTCAATCTCGAGGACGAAGTGGACGATTTTTCGACCAAAATCATAACGAGCGATGAGGCTCATTTCCACCTCAGCGGGTACGTGAACAAGCAAAACTATCGCTTCTGGGGCACCGAAAATCCACGAGTGATGCACGAGGAGCCTTTACACCCGCTTAAAGTGATTGCATGGTGCGCTGTTCACGCTGGAGGAGTCATCGGGCCATTTTTTTCGAGGACGCCGCTGGTCAAACGAAAACAGTGGACGGTGCGCGCTATAGGGCCATGTTAACCGAGTTTTTTCTGCCACAATTGAACGAATTAGGACTGGAGGACATGTGGTTCCAACAGGACGGAGCAACGGCACACACTGCGCGAGCCACAACCGATATTCTGAAGGCGGCGTTCCCGGGTCGCCTGATCTCTCGTTTTGGCGATTTACACTGGCCCGCAAGATCGCCCGATTTAACCGTTCCAGACTTTTTTGTGGGGTTTTTTGAAGTCCCGTGTTTACGTGAACAAGCCCGAAACCCTGGAAGCCCTCAAGGACAACATTCGACACGAGTGCGAGAATCTGTCGCCCGAAGTTCTCGCCGAAGATATGAAAAATGCCATAAAACGAGCCCGTGTAGCAATCAATTGTGACGGCGCCCATTTGGCCGATATCATCTTCTCGACTTGACCAATAAAATTCTAAAGGTTCAAATAAACATAATCAAAAAACAGAATCGAAGTTTTCATTTAGAAAAAAAATGAGAGCCAAACAACATCGGATGACTTCTTTTGGCCCACCTTGTATGAGTGAACGTTGTTGGCTTCTATCCTTAATTTCCGATTTGATAGAAAACTATATACAAAGTTGATTATTTTATTGTCCAATTTCCATTCCTTTAATTGAGATATTATATTATATTATCCCGACGCGATCGAACGCCTTCTCAAAATCTATAGATATAACTGATAAATAATTTCTGTATGAAGTGAATATTTTCATATATTTGTATGGAAAGGCGTCGAGCTTTTTCGAGTAGAAATTTAAGGAAGATATTCTTGGTACTTGTACGGTTTCAAAAAGTATACAGTTGTTATACTAAATACCTATATTTAACGTTTTACATGATTTCAAACATGAGATATGTTAATTTTTACTACTCGAGCTACTCGTTGAGCTCGAAGGTCGAGTAATGGGGAGCTCTGGTTTCTGAGTCGAGCTGTATAATAAAAGGTGATTCTAGCTCAAGAATTTTTGGTAGCTACAACTTCAGCACACTCAAAATGTTTTCAATCATAATTTTTAACCAAAACACTTTTTATCTTCGATGAAAACAAATTTAAATTTTAATTCACGAAGTCGTTTGATGCAAATCATAAATGTGGTAAAAATTTCTAAATTCTAATTCACCAATTCTCTGTAAACATCTCTTTCAAAATATTAATGAGTCTCGTTTATCATCACTGGTATGGATAGTTGTTACTATATATATATATATATATGTGTGTGTGTGTGTGTGTGTGTGTGTGTGTGTGTGTGTGTGTGTGTGTGGATGTATGTATGTATATGTGATGATTATATGAGTGAGCAACAACAATTTTATATACAGTACCAAATTGGATTTTGAAACTTTTTTAATTGCGTGCGTCACACAGTCGTAATACACAATAAAATACACTTATTCTTGTTTCGTGTGCCGACCCGTCAGCCAGTCTTCCTGCTTACTTACTTACTTACCTTCCTGCCACTCAGCAAATCTCTCAAGTAAATGTACTTGTTATTGTTGTTGCTTTAGCTATTCTATACATCTGTTTATATTCAATACATATTTACTTTAGACAAACCAAGTAGTATGAGTACATAGAAAATGTTACTTTAGTTGATATATGTATGTATGTATGGATGTATGTATGTAAGTAAGTGAACTCTTGGTACGTATTTCTAAGGTGGTTGGTTGACTATTGCTGCTGCATCAGCAAGCAGTCATCAACCAGCAAACAAACAAGAGCAAAGGAATTGAAACAACCCCCAAAAACTGTTTAAATTGTTACTCCGCGAAGCTGTTTTATGTTGAGGATGGATGGATGGTGTTTTGTGTTTGTTGTAGTTTTTATTATCCATCAACAATATTACAGAAATTTGAATCAGTTGCAAACGAGTTCTCAGTGCGTTACGACGACAAACAACGATCGCGCTCTCTTATTAAATTGGTTACTAAACTAAACAAAAACAACAACTGTTACAATTTCAACTAAGGATTGTTAATGATATCATTTTAATTAAAAAAAAACACACACACACTTTATATGAAAAGTATCAAACTGTGATTAATTTAATAAAAAAATTACGCAAACAAATTAGAAGGATACATTTGGTTATCAAAAAAAATCGCCCCATTAAAATTATAAAGAGGATACAAGTAGTGGTAAAAGATGTTTTTGAAATAAAAAAAAAAATATTGCAAATATTTCACACAAGTAAAAAACAATTTTCGCCAATAAAATTCAATTCGTAAAGTTATGAGTTTACCCAGTGGTGTTGATATGCAAAATCTCATGTCTCAACATCCGGTTTTAGGTGCTTTGCCACCCGCTTTTTTTCTACGCGCCGCTTCGGAACGTTATCAGCGTACGCCAAAATGTGCCCGCTGTCGTAATCATGGAGTGGTTAGTATTTTTTTTTTCTTCTTCTTAATAAAACTCATTTTGTAGCTAATAAAATAATTAATTTTTACAACTTTTTAATTGCAACAATTTAATTGTGTTTTAGGTCAGTGCTTTAAAGGGCCATAAACGTTATTGTAGATGGCGTGATTGTTTATGTGCCAAATGTACATTAATTGCGGAACGACAACGTGTTATGGCAGCTCAGGTTAGTAAATTATTCCAGAGAACTTAAATATACAAATATATTTTTTGTGGACTTAAAAGATAACTGGACATCAGGCCAGATATCACATAAAGAAATATAGAACGAAATAAAAAAGAAATTTAACTTTAAAACCCAATTTGTATCAATTCAACGAAAATTGAAAAAAAAATTTATTTTTATACAGCATCCGCTGTAAATATCACGTTTCGAAACTGTGTGGGTGTAAGCTCATGGTGTCAATTGGGATTCACGGCCGCACAGTGGCTGAAAATCGGTTTTAATTGGCCAAAACTCTATAACTTTTGAACCGATCAAAATATTTTAGTAATTTTTTTTTTTAATGGATATATACATATTTAGTTGACTTGAGTCAGTTTTAATTTCATTAAAATTGATTGAGTACTTTTTAAGGAATTCTAGGTCAAAGTTGAACTTTTCATTTTTATTTAACTTTTAGCGTGAAATATGGGTTTTTCTTTTTTTTTTTTATTAAAAAATGTCATATTTGAATTTTAATAATAACTAGCAGATTCCAGCGCTCGAAATTCGAGTGCAAGTTCTAGGCAATTTTATTTTTTCATTTAATAAAGTCCCTAAAGGTATGCTTCACAATTCATCTCATTTTAAATGAAGAAAAGAAACTCAACACATTAACACAAACACATTAACAAATTTAATAAACACACACATAGCATTTTATGTATGTGTTAGTATCAACTTTAAACGACGATGAAAATCTGTAAATCTGGTTAATAGCTAAAAAGAAATACCTTTCCAATGATAAATTTTTTGTCAAAATTGGAGTAAAACTGTGAAACTTACATCGGTCACAAGAAATCGCCTCGCCTATTAATATTACAGAGTACAAGCCTTCTTTATAATAATAGGATTTTTTTAATGTTTACACTCAAAAAAAAAAAGTAAAATCAACTGGAAATTTTGTTATTACTACTGAAAAATTAAAAATTTTTTGCTGTCAAATTTGCAAATTTGTTTACACTCAAAGAATATTGCTGAACATTAGTGCAAATATTCTGATTTTGATATAAAAATAAGGGATTGTATTTTTTGAATCTTCACAACAAAAGCTTGGTAATGATTGGTTATTACCGTTTGCATTACATGGTAATGTTAACCCCCATACCTTTTGAATTATTTCAAACCAAATGTAAAGAGTTCAAGATAATAATTTATGTAAATACTTACTGGTAATGAGCACTGTTTGCATTATTAAAAACTGTAAATAATGAGTTAAAATTAAAGAAACAAACCATTTTGCGGCGATTGTCATCATTGGGCAAAAGAAGCAGCAGAAGCTGTTAAATTATACATTTCATTATTTACACCAGATTGTGCGGTGCCAATGTGTTGTTTTCATAGAAATTTACTTAACTCCATACATGTAACAAATTACTAAAAACTCTTCTTGTTATCTATAAAGTAACTAGTTATTTGTATCAGTACCTAGTAAGGTGCCGGTAAGGCCTTTCCTCCAATGACACCACCATGTTAAAATAATGGGTTTCGTAATGGAAAGGTAACTAGTGAAGACTTTTGATTTCTTATTCTAAAGCTCATTATATGTAATGGAAAGTTTTTCTGGGTTTCTTATTTATTAAAACATTTCATAAATATATTGATAAAATAAACCTTTAAAAATAAAAACTGCAATAGATTTTAATAGCATTTGTAACAATTGGAGGTTCTGTTTATTATTGTTTTTTTTTTTACTAATACTATATTTTTCTTACTTAAATTACAATGGACGGAAGTTATAATTACTAGCAGATTCCAGCGCTCGAAATTCGAGTGCATTTTCTAGGCAGCCATATTTTTCAATTTAGCCAATTCACAAACCAAAAATTTTATGGCTTATTATTATTGTGAATGAATATAACAAACTCATCAACAAACACATTAACAAATTTAATAAACACACACATAGCATATGGGTAAAAACATATGAAATCAACCGAAAATATTAACATTTGTGACCTCATCACCTCCAAATTTGATAAGATTTTGTACACATGATCTATGGATCGGCACAATAATATTTGCCATCTTTCAGACATATAGCCTTCGAACTTTCAGAATTATGGCCATTCCAAGTTGGCAAAAATCAATAAAAATGCACTCAGATGCCTTAACACAATTTTTAATATCTCGAAAAGTATTCATTGCACGTTAATAATCAAGGGCTCATTTTACAGACTAAAACATGCGCCATTCCAAAAAAAATTTTTTTTAAAATTTTCGATCAAGGATAATGTAAATAAAAAAGGTCTAAAATTTCCAAAGGATATTTCTCGAAAATCAATATTTTTAAAAATTTCAAAAAAATATATGTTAATTCTTATTATGTTTTGTACAAGTCTGTCAAATTTCAATGTGGAGTCTTTATTACAACATGAGTTATTAAGAAAAAAGCAGGCGAAGGTTTATGTATTTCATGAAATGTACCAAAATACAAAAAGGTGACAAATTACAAAAAGAAGGACAAATCAAATGTAACGGAACTTTTTCGACTTTTCTTTGCTTAAACTCTTTTTCTCCATTGCTAAACCTTTAATAAAAAGTACAACATAATGTATTATCATTATTAAACACTTTATTACAGCATATTTATTTATTTCTGAAGGATTTCAATTAAAAAATCTGCATCTGCCGCGTATCGCTTGACTTTAATTTTTTTTTTATCTACAGGTTCAATAGAATGCAGCTTTTGAGTTCCAGGAATAGTACGCAAATCTTTAAAACGAATTTGAAGGAACCGTGCTTCTTCTTCGTGGTCTTCTAGAGTTAAAAACTCGAAATTACAGTTCAAAAGATTTTGCAGGCACCATTCATATAATTGTTTTGGAGTAGTTATTTGACCTTGTAATGGACGCTGTAAACTAGCTCGACGTGCCTCTCTCTTTACGGTACCTCCAAGACCGTCACTTGGGCCTTTTCCATGGCTTGTTGCAAAAAAATGCCACTCAGCATTACATCCAAAATCTTCCATATGATAACATAAATTGATAAAGTTCTTTTTATTTTTAAACTGGGCAGCACTACCGTCTGAAAAATACGTGATTTTCTTCGGGGTTGTTTCAAACTTTTTTCTCAAAAATACATTCAGGTGGCGATGGAACAGGTGAACAGCTACAGAATCGTGTACAAGACAATCAGATATTATTATGAAGTTTGTATGTTGTGTTTTTCCATCTGATTTAAAATAAATAGCAATTGGGTATAAAGTGGCCTGAGAGTTGTTCCAGTGAAATCCCTGGACTGCATCCTGAATAGTAAAAGAAGCATTTTCTGAAAAATCGCAAACTGCTATATACTCATTTTCTTCCAAATTTGATTTTCTTTCGCTCAGATATGCTGCCTGCTGTTTTGCAATAAATGAATCATCGGATTCATAAAAGGATTTTACTAAATTGCTTGTCACTGGTGAAATTGGACTTCCCAGTTTTGGGTTAGGCGTACTCATCACACCCTTTGTTTCAACCAAATGCTTAACTTTTCGCGCGATATAGTTTGTAACCAGGAATTCTTCCTCAATTTTATGTATTGCCCAGCTTTTTGGTAAAATTGTTAGCAGTTGGATTTTCTCGCTATTTTTTGTTAATGTTTTAAACTTTTCTTTTAATTGTTCTATTATTTCGGATTGTGGGCACATATGCGAAGTTGATTGTGCTGAACCGTGGAAAATTTTGTCTTGAATCGAATCACTTATTTTCCTGAATTTTCCATCTCTGTACCGTTTTTGATGTAACTTCTTCTTTTTTATCGGAGATTGTTCCAGATACGGTAAAGATTGGTTTAATTTTGAAATAGCAACTTCTTCCGTGCCTGACGCAATGTCATCTTCTTCCGTGCCTGACGCAATGTCATCGAAAGTATCTACATTTTCGTTTATGTCTGAACCTTCTTCCAAATTAGATTTATTAGATTTCTTCAGATGCGAAAATTTTATTCTACATGTCCCACAAATTTTATTTGAGATCGTAATGTTTTTATCCTTAGTATACTGTAGCATCCATTCTTGGACTTGTCTTAAACTTTTATTGCACCCAGTGTGACCGGATTTTTTAAAAGGATTACAGCAAAATGTTGAATGGAATGGCATATTTTTTTTTTTAAATACCACAACCGAATGAATTGTGCACGACTTTTTTGTATTGACAATAATTATAATTTAGAATTTAAAATATTTAGTCTCTTTTTTTTGTTTTTTCAAACGATCAAGTCAATTTAACACTATAACACTTTGACGTTTAGCACTTATGAAATCTAGTATTCAACTGAAGTTTGACTTACAGTCTCTGAACGATTTATACTGTTTTTTTTGGTACAAAAAATAGATTACAGGTAAAAAAATACACGCCTTGCTTTTCTTGAATTGGAAAATTTGCGTGAACTACGGGTCATAAAATGTTTTTTAAATAGGGACTGAATTTGCTACTGCCAATAAGCCGACCACAGGTCATAAAATATTTGTAAATTTTTTGTGTGAACAGGCAATAAATATTTCGTATAGGTGGTAAAGTCGAAAAAGTTCCGTTACATTTGATATGTCCTTCTTTTTGTAATTTGTCACCTTTTTGTATTTTGGTACATTTCATGAAATACATAAACCTTCGCCTGCTTTTTTCTTAATAACTCATGTTGTAATAAAGACTCCACATTGAAATTTGACAGACTTGTACAAAACATAATAAGAATTAACATATATTTTTTTGAAATTTTTAAAAATATTGATTTTCGAGAAATATCCTTTGGAAATTTTAGTCCTTTTTTATTTACATTATCCTTGATCGAAAATTTGAAAAAAAAATTTTTTTGGAATGGCGCATGTTTTAGTCTGTAAAATGAGCCCTTGATTATTAACGTACAATGAATACTTTTCGAGATATTAAAAATTGTGTTAAGGTATCTGAGTGCATTTTTATTGATTTTTGCCAACTTGGAATGGCCATAATTCTGAAAATACGAGAGCTACGACACTGAAAGTTGGCAAACGCTATTATTATGTTTAAGTTTCCCTTCGTACCAAAATTCATCCAATTCGAAATCGGTGCGGTCAACTCATTGGTTGATTTCATATGTTTTTACCCATTTTATGAATGTGTTAGTAGCAACTTTAAATGCAATTTACTCAAAATAAAGGAAAAAAAAATAAAAAATTTTTAAATCTGGTGATCAGCTAAAAAGAAATACCTTTCAAAAAATATATACTTGGTCAAAATCGGGATAAAATGGTAGAACAAAACATCGGTAGCAAGAAATCGCCTAGCATATTAATATAGATTATTCATTTGACTCAAATATTGATTGCAAATATTCCATATTTATACCCTATACCACTATGTGGTTTGGGTATAATGACTTTGTGCTGCTGTTTGTAACAAACAAAAATATTTGACCTAGACCCATCTTTAATTATACCGATCGAATCAGAATCACTTTCTGAGTTGATTTAACAATGTCCGTCCGTCCGTCCGTCTGTGTGTCCATGTAAAACTTGTAATCAAACTGCAGGTCGCAAATATGAATATATTTTGATGAAATTTGGTATGTAAGCTTTTATCGGCTATGGGATGAACGCTATTGAAATTGGTGAGAATCGGTCCATGTTCAGACCTAGCCCCCATACAAATTACCCCTATGAAATCGACATAAATTGCCATTAGATCCAAATTGTCATATAGATCTTACTCAAATTGGGTTTGTATGCGTTCATTACATCCATTAATGAGTAGTCCAAAAATGATCCCTTTGGCCCCATATAGAGCTGCTTCCCGATCTTCACTTAAATCTATTAAAAACAAAAATATTGCACTGATTCTTCTCAAATTTTGTTTGTATATATTTTTGCAAAATAAAAGAGACTTTACCAAACATGATCAGGATCGGTCCATTTTTGGACCTAGTCCCCATATAGATATATCATCCGATATGAACTTTTTCATATCTGCGGCCAAAAAAAATTAATAAAAATCCCACTCAAATTTGATTTTTGCTTATATTCTATGTCCAGTTAGTTGGGCGTAAAGGTGCGTTCAGACTACGCAAATATTTGACCAAATAAACGTAACCCCTAATTTTATGAAAGTTTTATTCAATCTTACATGATATATAAATGATAAAATTAAGTTATGTTTTATTATATTAGTAATATTTAATATATTTAACTATATTCTATATCATATATTGTATAACTTAATAAAAATTATACAAGGAAAATTATACATTATTTAGTGGTTACGCTTATTTGGTCAAATGTTTGCGTAGTCTGAACGCACCTTTAGAAGTAGAGTTTCTAAACGCATGGTATAGGGTATCGTATAGTCGGTCTAGACCGACTATAATTTTCTTACTTGTTTATTCTGTGTTATTTCTGTTCTTTAGTAGTTTTTTGACTTCTTCATCTAAATCCCGATGTTCCACTTTCCATTGATTTCGAATACTGCAGATGAACGGATCTGACGTTGCCAATAATATATTAAATAGATCTTCGTTTGTGGAATTTCGTGAAATTTTTCTAAAATTGTGCTCTCTATAAAATCTGTAATCCTTATTGCTTTTTTTCCCGAGCCTCCTCTGATAGATCTTCAAGTGGCACCAAATGATACTTAATGACATCTTCTGCATGATAAAAAATTTTTGTGAACTGTTGCAAACATATTTCTCCATGGGTACTTGGTTGTATATATTTTTGCAGTTTCCTTAGCATAATCTCCAAATTTTCTAGAGTCAATTTCTTCATTGCACGCAAGTACTTCTTGGATTATTTTAAATCTGAGAATAAGGTGTAAATCCACTCCTGTTATTTCAGATGCTGTTTCTGGATTTGAAAAGAATCTTCTTGCGGTATTGCCATCATTTGTATTACCTGACCCTTGTTTTGGCTGATCTATAATCAATCCACATTTGCGATATTCATCTTGAACATGTTTCTTTTTTGAACTTATTAACTCTTTGTTGGTTGCTTGGCATATGATGCAGCTGGTTGAAGCCTTTGTGTTAGTCAAAGCATGGCCTACTTTTCCATCTATCATTGTCAGCATTAATTGGTAGCTTACTTCAATTTGCTGCCCATCTAACTGTAATTTTAATGGCTGTAGTGTTGCAATTTGGGCCTTGATATCAGTAACGTCTTTGTTAATGGCATCATGAGTTTCTTTTTTTAATTCAAATTTTATTTGCCTGCAGTATTCGTAGAAGATGGTGTCTCATTTTTCGAAATAGCCTTTGTTTGCGTTGTAGTCAAAGGCTCTGAATCTTCCAAAATCTTTTTCAATCGCAATGGTACAAATGATACCATCTGAGTCCGAAATATTTTCACATACGAGTACTACTTGTTTGTATTGTTTTTGTCCCGAAGAACCATCACAGAACCCCATTTACAAAAAAGAATTAACTTTGTGTTTCCATATTTCCATAACTCATTTCCTTTTATTGATTGAAGCAAGCGTTCGGCCAGTGTGAAATTGGTGTGATTGCAATAGTGTCCTTTGATGGCAAGCAGTCCATTTTAGCAGCGGTTATGTGATGATATACTGGATACATATTTGAGCCTTTTTCAATCGCACGCAATCTGAGCTGAATATATTGCTGTTTTGTTAATTTCAAATCCAGAAATAATGCTAATGCCTCGTCATTTGTGAACTGTTGTGCATCGCTCGGAGTTGGTATACTTTTAAGAATCCGTTTCGTTCTCACTGGACTAGCTTTAATTGTGATCGTAATTGATGCAGGAAAGATTTTTTTAAGCAAGTTCCGTCATTTACTTTGCGTTTAACAGCTGTTCAAAACATACAACCTCGTGTTTTTTTTTTTATGGAAAAAAGTGAATTTCGAGTGGTCATTAAACATTATTTTTTACGAAAAAAAAACTATCACCGAAACCGAGGAAAAAGTTGATATATACTATGAGGACTCTGCACTATCGATTTCAATACAATTGACGCTGAACGTTCTGGACGGCCAATTGAGGTCCTAATTGACCATAACCGCAATTCGAATGAGTTTTTGCGGCGTTTTGTAACTGTGGATGAAACATTACAACACTCCGGAGACCAAGCAGCAGTCTAAACAATGGGTTTCTCTCGGTGAACCGGCTCCGAAGAAGGCCAAGGTAAGTTTGTCGGCCAATAAGGTGATGGCAACAGTTCTTTGGGATGCTCGCGGGATAATCCACATCGATTGCCTTCAAAAGGGAAAAACAATAAAAGGCGAATATTATGTCAACTAATTGGACCGATTTAGCTAGGATAAAAAAAACGACCGCATATGGCCAAGAAAAAAGGTATTTTTCATCAAGACAATGCACGGGTGCACACGTGTGTCGTTCATCCAATTTCATCGTTAACATCTTTAAGTTTCCGCCTCTTAGATCTATCGCTGCAGTTGTCTAATGATTTGCATGGTCTTCCAGCCTTATCTTACTGTGTTGTTTCTTAAGCGAAAAAACCCATTATACAAATGAATTACCTGGGTGTGTTTTCCTTACTACTTGCATTAGTGCATCGTTAGGTAAAATAAAAAGGTATATCTATAATATTAATAGGCAAGGCGATTTCTTGTGACCGATGTAAGTTTCCCATTTTTACCCCGATTTTGACAAAAAATTTATCATTTGAAAGGTATTTCTTTTTAGCTGTTACTCAGATTTACAGATTTTCATCGTCTGGAATATTTTTTTGGAGTTATGATTGTTTAAAGTTGCTACTAAAATGTACATAATATTATACAATGCAATGTGTGTGTTTATTAAATTTGTTAATGTGTTTGTGTTTATGTATTGAGTTTGTTTCCTTCATTTAAAATGAGTTGAATTGTGAAGCATACCTTAAGGGTCTTTATTAAATGAAAAAATAAAGTGTCCTAGAATTTGCCCTCGAATTTCGTATATATATAAAAGGTATAATAATAATAAAAAACCCAGGTTACAAATGGATTACTTCCTCTGTGTATTGACATTCTTACTTACAAATATATCAAAAGAATGGTGTGTTTTGTAAGCAGATATCAATACTGGTAATGGAACAAATAATGACTATTGTAAGCTATAAAATACTTAAAGCACAAATTTAGCACACCATTGTATACTTATAGCGCTGTTTATATTACCGTAATTTGAATTTTTGTTGAGTAAGTTCACTAAAACGAAAAAAGTGTTTTAGCCGCGGATCGTTACGGGTGCATAAGTTTCTTGTTCCCTTTTGTTGCCTAGAAGTTCTATTCCACTAAAGTTGAAAATTGACAAAAAAAAAAAAAATAGTTTAATAAATATTTCAGAACTCCCTAATATTAAATGATAGGGCCGTGACCACTTACAACAACTAAAGACTACAATCCTGCCATTGTAAAAAGGTCCGCAGGTCACTATCGATGACAACTTGCGAGGAGTGACCATTTATTTTTGATAAAAAACACCAAAAAAATCACCTTTTTCTGAGATTAAAAAATCAGTTGAGTTTGACAGCATGTCACGCCCACAATTAGCAATATTTTAACCTAATTTTTTCACTACCTTAATCTGGATATATTAGCTACAAAATGTCGTTAAAATTTAAAAAATCGGTAACAAAAAAATTTGGCTTTTGGCCAATGAAATCAAAATTTCAGCCATGGTGGGAATTAAAAACAAGTAAGAGTTTGAAATTCCCCTATGCCGCATTTTTGACAACCTCCACCTGGGATTTACGTTTACATTAATATCTGGACATATTGCACTAAAGAAAATATTTGAAAAAGTAAACAATTTGATAAACTTAGTCCGAAATCACTGCAACAAACACACTAAACTTTTATAATTTTTTTAGAGGTGTCTCGATATTAAAGGTCATATCTTGGCACCATGATACTGGAGTTGTCCCAGTTTAAAAACCAACCTGCTCGAAATAATGGCAAACAATATTATCCTAATTTTAGCCAGGTAAATGGTTTATTTTTTGAATGAGTGTAATTTTAACGAACAGACGGACGGACAGACATCGACTAAAGAATTCATTTTGCGATTAATGACAAACTGCACAGTTATGTTTAGGGTATAATTTTTAAGCGACTGTTTCAACTGTTTTCTTTACCAACGTGCTTATGACAGCTCCGTTTTTGACTGAGATTTGCTCGGCAATAAATTTCACAAAAAAATTTTTTTACAAAAATGATTGATAATATTCATTATGAGCGTCATATATGGCCCCAGGTCAACCTAGGTCATAAATAGGTAATATTTATCCAGTTACTTCCTATATATAAACTGACAACAAACAATTGCCTCGACGAGTGGGCATCGTAATTTTCTATTAATTATGTTAGCATTACATCTTATAAACTGCAATAATTGACATTGAAAATGACATAGCGATAACCTGCATTAGCATTTAAAAATAAAATATAAAAAAATTCTTGTAAAACCCATGGAAATGTATCGGTCCAAAATTAAACAAAAATTAGTTTTCCTTTTCTTCCTTAAACTTTGTATAACACAAAGTCACTCATATTTGGCCCCAGGTCAACATGGATCATAAATAGGTAATATTTCAGCAGCGACTTCTCATGTCCCTGTACTCTTAGTACTTAAACATAAAATTTTAAAAAAAGTATTACTGTACAGTAATTGTCGTTAAAATTGGTTAATTTTATTTTTTTTAAATGATAATTTCTAAAGTAGTTATTGAAATAAAAGTAAATTTGTTTTTATAAAATTCGGCATATATTTAAAGATCCAAACGATAAGGTCATTTTAAAATACTGAATATTTAAAAACTAAAGAAAAATCAACAAAAACCTTAAAACATAAAACATTCACACTTCATTAATATTCGGTTTTTTTAAGTACAGTATAATTAAACATAAGTCAAAACCACTGCAGTTAGTACATAAGAAAAGATTTTTTATCTACCTTCGTAATTTATTATGATTGTAAATCTTGTAAATAAATAAATATATATAATTCAATTTTTAATCTATAATATTAATAGGCTAGACAATTTCTTGTGACCGTTTCATCCCGATTTTAACCAAACGTATATTATTTGAAAGGTATTTTTTTTTTTTTTTTTTTGCAGATTTACAGAATTTTAAATTTTGTCCTTTATTTTGTGTAAATTGCATTTAAAGTTGCTACTTACACATACATAAAATTATATAATGCTATGTGTGTGTTTGTAATAAAAATGAGTTTGTTTTTTTGTCTTGATTCGTGAATTGGCTATAATTGATTAGCATTCTTTTAGGGTCTTTATTTAATGAAAAAATAAAATTTCCTACAATTTGCACTCGAATTTCGAGGGCTGGAATCTGCTAGATGTAAATAAATATATTAATAGCCATTATTTTTTATGACTTCTGAAAGACGATTTGACATATCGAAATTAATTTTTTGTACTATAAAGAAAAAAAAGCTGCTTGCTTGTGAAGGAAACCAATTTTTATGTTGTTTTCATAACATATATAATGTTGTTTCTTTATTTATTTAATATATATACGAGGGATATACATACATTTATAAATACTAGCAGAGCTCAGCCCTCGAAATTCGGGTGCAAATTTTAGGAAAGTTATTTTTTCATTCAATTATACATATATGTTGAACACACAGAAGATATATAACTGGATTTGTTAATAAATAATTTTATAAGAGCCTAAAGGTATGCTAATAAATTTCAGCCAATTCAGAATTCAACACAAATTTAATAAACACACACACATCGCTGTATAGTTTTTTATTTGAAGCTTAAATATGTGTTTTATATATGTGTTAGTAGCAACTTTAAGTGCATTTTACTCCAAAAAATGTTCCAGACGGTGCAAATCTGTAAATATGGTGGACAACTTAAAATAGATACCTTTCAAAAGGGGCATTTTTGGTAAAAATCGGTTGGTAAATAAAATTTTTATATCGGTCCCAAGATATCGCCTTTCCCATTAATATTATAGATACTTTCAATAATCTTAAGGAGATTCTTTTTATTCAATTTATATTAAATATCCAGACTCCCCAAAGCACTCAACCATGCAGATTCCTTGTTATTAGTGATTATTAATTGATTCTTAATAACGGAATATAATATAATAATTAACATTAATGGATTTTGATTTTAATTTTTTGATCTCTTACTAAAAAATTATCAAACTTATATGCTAAAATTATTCTTATTGAAATTTTATGTTTCGCTTACTCCAAATAAATATTTTTGAATAAATGTATGTCAGAATATTTTATGTGTCATCGATTCATATGACTTCCGCATACGTATGTGTTAATACTTCATGACCATTTACCATGTATAAAAAAAATCGCAAATGCAATCTTTTTTTTTTTTTTTTAATTAATTTAAAGTGTGCCGTGTATATAAAGACCACATATTATTAAAATATATGGGTCAGGCTTTCGATGACATATAAAATATTGACACATGATACCCGTTTATTTTTGTTCTACAATTTATTGTTTGGGTGTTTCCGTTGTTTCAAGAAATTTATTTTTTTTTTAAATCTAGAGATATTTATATTTTTTTTATTAAGTCTATCTGGATACACTACAATGCTCCTTACTGATTTCATCCCAATCTTCTTGAAGCCTTTCTTTTAGTTTATTTATCGAAAAACGGGGTTCTCATGAACACAGCAATCGATGGGATTTATATCAAGAGATCAATAACTTATCAAAAAATTTCGGACAATTATACAACAACCACTCACGGTTAACATATTCCTTATGCTTGGGATCGGTATCTTGATATAATTTAAAAGTTGATGAAATTCTCATTGTTGCAGCGGATTGTTTTATTATCCTTATTCAATATCCCATCGTTAAAAATCAAGTTCAAAAGCCCCACACCGTCACACTTCCAGCTCCGTGCTTCACTGTGAATGTGATATCTTTTTCTTTTAGCTCCTCATTTGGTGTTCGCCTTACCATAGTTTTCCTTCGCTTCCAAACGGATTGAATTTGCTTTCATCATGAAAAATAACGTCTTCCCACAATATAAAATCTCTCCTAATATGTTCCTTGGCAAATTTAAACCTGATATTTTTATCCTTTAAATTAACGAAAGACTTTTTTCGGGCAACTCAGCGTTGTGCCTTGTGTTTTTTTTTTATAGTGCATTGTATTGTTGATTCTGATATAATTTATCCCATTTCTACCTTACCTCTGTGACCAGTTTTGGAGAGCTTAAGCGAGGATTAACTTTTATTTTTCTTACAATAAGGCATTCTTCCAACTCGGTTAAGTTTTTTGACAGGCCAGGCAACTTCTAAAATTCAATTCTTTTCTCATTTTTATATCTTCGAATATAATATTGGTCTTTTCAGGGTTTTCCATTTTCATAATGAAAAATTACTAAGTTTTTTGCGCTTTTTATTAAAAAAAAAAAAAAAACTTAATAATGACAAAAAAAATCGGCTCAGTTTATTTACTACACTTTTATAAATATGGGATTTACCATTTTAGAAAAAAATTGTGGTGGGTTTGCATGTTACAGGTTTGCATTTTAAGGAGCAATAAAAAAAATGAATATTAATGAAGCGTGTATTTACTTAGAGTAACAGTATATTTTTTTAAACTATTTCTTTATTTTTATTTTTTTCATCAGATGATAATAAAAATAGGCTAAAAAGAAAACTAAATGTTAATGTTTCAGTATAAAAAAACTGGATGCATCGCTGATTTAAAAAAAAAAATTAATTTAAACCTAGTATTAACGGCAGTAACTAACTGTATGTATATATTTATTTTACAAAATTGATATATGGGTTTTTTCGACCTGAGTTTGCAATGGGTTAATAAAGAATTACATAATTAGTACTTCTTCATTGATTTTTTTAAATTTAATCGAACACACATTGTCAATTTTTCACCCCATATTTGAATTATTTTTTTTAATCAACTTACCTCTAAAAATACATCAGTTATTATGCTTTGAATAAATTTGGTCCTACGAAAAGTTGCCCAAAGAATAAAAAGTCTGCCGTCAAATTATTTCCAATGTCATTAGAAAGTACTAAGAGAAGTTGAGCATTGATCGGACACATGGTTCGGGAAGAAAGAAAAGCCAAGAAAAAGGAAAAATTATTGAAAAGAGCTGCCAACAGACCCAATTGAAAAGCACCTCGGTTATCTAAATGCTCGGACTATTTGGTGTGAAAAGTTACAGCCAATGCTGGTTTGAAGCCTTATAAAGTCCCAAAAGCTACAGAGAGAAACGCTGCAAAAAATTTAGAGGCAACATATCACCCTCGTTGACTAAATAAGCCATTTACCTGGATAAACTTAGAATAATATAGTTTACCATTACTTCGTGCAAGTTGAAAATGGGATAAATAGGGCATCATTGTGCCAAGATATGTTCTAAGATATGGAGAAATTTTTAGAAAATGCTAAAAAATTCAAAGTGTTTTTTGCACACAATAAAAAAAAGGCATTCAAAAAATCGCACAAAACTACACGAGTAGCTATAAAAAAAAGTTTTCGCAACACAATTAAATTTTTTTTTTATACGGTGAATAGGGACCACAAAAGTTTCACTAAGAAAATAACTGAAACCCCTACGAAACAACTAAACGTTTTCCAATTATGGTGTATTCGTAGGAAATCAAGTTTTTTTAAATTTTTCCTGCCTTAGTGGAGTTCCATCCTCGGAGAAGGAGTGATGGGCAATGTAATTGGTATTTTTCTGTTTTGTTTATAAATTTATTGTTGAATTGGCTGTTAATTATGTTGTTGTTGTTTCTCAAAAGCTTTTGAATTGGATCCTCTCTAATCGTTTTATATGTATTTTTACCGTATTGTTATATGTATTTTTATTTTTTATCAACATCATATTTTCCAGTGCATAAAAAACAAGTCGAAATATTGATGTTTTCAGAAATACAATTTATACTTTCTGAAATTCAATTGATGTTTTCTGAAACTCAATTGATGTTTTCTGAAATTCAATTGATTATTTCTGAATTGCAACTGATACTTTCTGAAATTCAATTGATGTCTGCTGAAATACAATTGATGTTTTCTGAAATTCTATTGATGTTTTCTGAAATTCTATTGATGTTTTCTGAAATTCAATTGATGTTTTCTGAAATTCTATTGATGTTTTCTGAAATTCAATTGATGTGTTCTGAAATTCAATTGATGTTTTCTGAAATTCAATTGATGTTTTCTGAAATGCAGTTGATGTTTTCTGAAATATAAATGATGTTTCTGAAATTCAATTGATGTTTTCTGAAATTCAATTGATGTTCACTGAAATTCTATTGATGTTTTCTGAAATTCAATTGATGTGTTCTGAAATTCAATTGATGTTTTCTGAAATTCAATTGATGTTTTCTGAAATGCAGTTGATGTTTTCTGAAATATAAATGATGTTTCTGAAATTCAATTGATGTTTTCTGAAATTCTATTGATGTTTTCTGAAATTCAATTGATGTGTTCTGAAATTCAATTGATGTTTTCTGAAATTCAATTGATGTTTTCTGAAATGCAGTTGATGTTTTCTGAAATATAAATGATGTTTCTGAAATTCAATTGATGTTTTCTGAAATTCAATTGATGTTCACTGAAATTCTATTGATGTTTTCTGAAATTCAATTGATGTGTTCTGAAATTCAATTGATGTTTTCTGAAATTCAATTGATGTTTTCTGAAATGCAGTTGATGTTTTCTGAAATATAAATGATGTTTCTGAAATTCAATTGATGTTTACTGAAATACAATTGATGTTTTCTGAAATTCTATTGATGTTTTCTGAAATTCAATTGATGTTTTCTGAAATTCTATTGATGTTTTCTGAAATTCAATTGATGTGTTCTGAAATTCAATTGATGTTTTCTGAAATTCAATTGATGTTTTCTGAAATGCAGTTGATGTTTTCTGAAATATAAATGATGTTTCTGAAATTCAATTGATGTTTACTGAAATTCAATTGATGTTTCCTGAAATTCAATTGATGTTTACTGAAATTCTATTGATGTTTTCTGAAATACAAATGCTACTTTCTGAAATTCTATTGATGTTTTCGGAAATTCAGTTGATGTTTTCTGAAATACAATTGATGTTTTCTGAAATACAATTGATACTTTGTGAAATTCTATTGATGTTTTCGGAAATTCAATTGATGTTTCCTGAAATGCAATTGATGTTTTCTGAAATTCAATTGATGTTTCCTGAAATTCAATTGATGTTTACTGAAATTCTATTGATGTTTTCAGAAATACAAATGATACTTTTTGAAATTCAATTGATGTTTCCTGAAATTCAATTGATGTTTTCTGAAATTCAATTGATGTTTTCTGAAATGCAGTTGATGTTTTCTGAAATATAAATGATGTGTTCTGAAATTCAATTGATGTTTTCTGAAATTCAATTGATGTTTCCTGAAATTCAGTTGATGTTTTCTGAAATTCTATTGATGTTTTCTGAAATACAAATGATACTTTCTGAAATTCTATTGATGTTTTCGGAAATTCAATTGATGTTTCCTGAAATGCAATTGATGTTTTCTGAAATTCTGTGGATGTTTTCAGAAATACAAATGATACTTTCTGAAATTCAATTGATGTTTCCTGAAATTCAATTGATGTTTTCGGAAATTCAGTTGATGTTTTCTGAAATACAATTTATGCTTTCTGAAATACAATTGATACTTTCTGAAATTCTATTGATGTTTTCGGAAATTCAATTGATGTTTCCTGAAATGCAATTGATGTTTTCTGAAATTCTATGGATGTTTTTAGAAATACAAATGATACTTTCTGAAATTCAATTGATGTTTTCAGAAATACAAATGATACTTCCTGAAATTCAATTGATGTTTTCGGAAATTCAGTTGATGTTTTCTGAAATACAATTTATGCTTTCTGAAATACAATTGATACTTTCTGAAATTCTATTGATGTTTTCGGAAATTAAATTCATGTTTCCTGAAACTCAATTGAGGTTTCCTGAAATTCAATTGATGTTTTTTTTTTTTTTTTTTTTTTTTTGTTTACCTTTATTCAAATATAATGTTAAGTCGAAATATTGATGTTTTCAGAAATACAATTTATACTTTCTGAAATTCAATTGATGTTTTCTGAAACTCAAGTGATGTTTTCTGAAATTCAATTGATTATTTCTGAATTGCAAGTGATACTTTCTGAAATTCAATTGATGTCTGCTGAAATACAATTGATGTTTTCTGAAATTCTATTGATGTTTTCTGAAATTCTTTTGCTGTTTTCTGAAATTCAATTGATGTTTTCTGAAATTCTATTGATGTTTTCTGAAATTCAATTGATGTTTTCTGAAATTCAATTGATGTTTTCTGAAATGCAGTTGATGTTTTCTGAAATATAAATGATGTTTCTGAAATTCAATTGATGTTTTCTGAAATTCAATTGATGTTCACTGAAATGCAGTTGATGTTTACTGAAATTCAATTGATGTTTCCTGAAATTCAATTGATGTTTACTGAAATTCTATTGATGTTTTCTGAAATACAAATGATACTTTCTGAAATTCTATTGATGTTTTCGGAAATTCAGTTGATGTTTTCTGAAATACAATTGATGCTTTCTGAAATATAATTGATACTTTGTGAAATTCTATTGATGTTTTCGGAAATTCAATTGATGTTTCCTGAAATGCAATTGATGTTTTCTGAAATTCTATTGATGTTTTCAGAAATACAAATGATACTTTTTGAAATTCAATTGATGTTTCCTGAAATTCAATTGATACTTTCTGAAATTCAATTGATGTTTCATGAAATTCAATTGATGTTCTCTGAAATACAGTTGATGTTTTCTGAAATTCTATTGATGTTTTCGGAAATTCAAATGATGTTTTCTGAAATATAATTGATGTTTTCTGAAATTCTATTGATGTTTTCAGAAATACAAATGATACTTTCTGAAATTCTCTTGATGTTTCCTGAAATTCAATTGATGTCCCATGAAATTCAATTGATGTTTTCTGAAATACAGTTGATGTTTTCTGAAATTCTATTGATGTTTTCGGAAATTCAGTTGATGTTTTCTGAAATATAATTGATGTTTTCTGAAATTCTATTGATGTTTTCGAAAATTCAATTGATACTTTCTGAAATTCTCTTGATGTTTCCTGAAATTCAATTGATGTTTCCTGAAATTCTATTGATGTTTTCTGAAATACAAATGATACTTTCTAAAATTCAATTGATGTTTTCTGAAATTCTATTGATGTTTTCTGAAATTCTTTTGCTGTTTTCTGAAATTCAATTGATGTTTTCTGAAATTCTATTGATGTTTTCTGAAATTCAATTGATGTTTTCTGAAATTCAATTGATGTTTTCTGAAATGCAGTTGATGTTTTCTGAAATATAAATGATGTTTCTGAAATTCAATTGATGTTTTCTGAAATTCAATTGATGTTCACTGAAATGCAGTTGATGTTTACTGAAATTCAATTGATGTTTCCTGAAATTCAATTGATGTTTACTGAAATTCTATTGATGTTTTCTGAAATACAAATGATACTTTCTGAAATTCTATTGATGTTTTCGGAAATTCAGTTGATGTTTTCTGAAATACAATTGATGCTTTCTGAAATATAATTGATACTTTGTGAAATTCTATTGATGTTTTCGGAAATTCAATTGATGTTTCCTGAAATGCAATTGATGTTTTCTGAAATTCTATTGATGTTTTCAGAAATACAAATGATACTTTTTGAAATTCAATTGATGTTTCCTGAAATTCAATTGATACTTTCTGAAATTCAATTGATGTTTCATGAAATTCAATTGATGTTCTCTGAAATACAGTTGATGTTTTCTGAAATTCTATTGATGTTTTCGGAAATTCAAATGATGTTTTCTGAAATATAATTGATGTTTTCTGAAATTCTATTGATGTTTTCAGAAATACAAATGATACTTTCTGAAATTCTCTTGATGTTTCCTGAAATTCAATTGATGTTTCATGAAATTCAATTGATGTTTTCTGAAATACAGTTGATGTTTTCTGAAATTCTATTGATGTTTTCGGAAATTCAGTTGATGTTTTCTGAAATATAATTGATGTTTTCTGAAATTCTATTGATGTTTTCGAAAATTCAATTGATACTTTCTGAAATTCTCTTGATGTTTCCTGAAATTCAATTGATGTTTCCTGAAATTCTATTGATGTTTTCTGAAATACAAATGATACTTTCTAAAATTCAATTGATGTTTTCGGAAATTCAGTTGATTTTTTCTGAAATACAATTGATCTTTTCTGAAATTAAATTGATGTTTTCTGAAAAAGAAATATATCAATTACATTGCCCATTATTCCTTCTCCAAGGAAGAAACGCCACCAAGGCCGACATCAGCATCAACGAGAGTACCATGCTACAATTTAGCGAAATATACAGGAAAAATTTAACAAAACATGATTTCTTACGAATACACCATAAAAACGTATATCAGTTGAAGAAAAACTTACGGGGAATAAAACTGGAAGCTAATGAGATACTGATCTCATATGATGTCGTCGCACTATTCACAAATATACCTGTCAGCACGGCGATTAGTATAATCATGAAAAAATGGAGCAAAATTGAAACATCCACGGACATAAGAAAAACACAATTTTTAAAAATTCTCCAATTCTGCCTAAAGGACAACAATTAACTATTTCAAATTTGAAGACACAATGTACATTTGGTATGCCAATGGGAAACCCACTATCAACGACTATTGCCAATACTGTGCTGGATGATCTACTAGACGAAACACTACGACGACTAAAAGAGAAAAACATAAAAATCAAAAAAGTGTACAAATGTGTGAATGATTTCTTCGCAATCACTATCACAAAAAAACTAAAATTCACAAAGGAAATAGAAGAAAACGGATACCTAGCCTCCTTAGACACCAAAATACGCAGAAAGGGGGAAAAAATTATCATTCGATTGGAACAAAACAGATCTAGCGTCAGGACGAATGATAAACTATCATACGACACAATCTAAAAACATGATATTTATCACGGCGAAAAATTTTATCAATAAAGTATTAACAATCAGCGACTGAGAATATCACGCGAAAAACATAAAACAAATAAAAATCACCTTGGGAAAAAATAGTTTTCATCGAAAAAAAACCCCAACGAAAAAACACAAATCGGAAGTGATAGCAACTCTAAAAAATTCTTCGCGATCAACATATCCACATATCCACACTAACAGAAGCGAGAACATTGAAAAAACTAATACCAATAGAAAACAAAAGTTTCGCGTACAAATCGTATCAAACACTGAGAACATTATTCGCACAAACGAAAAGCAGAACACCAAAAATGGTACAAAGCGACGTGGTCTGCGAAATCACATGCAAATGCAAAGATGGAGAAAGATGCACTTGAAAATATATTGGTGCGACAATAAGCAGCATTGAACACAAGAGTACACAAACACGAAATTGACTACAAGAGCAAAAGAGAGACAATAGCTTTAGCGCAGCATTTAACACAAAAAAATCATAAAGCAGTTTTTCAAAATGTAAAAATCCTGAACATCGGGAGAAGTGAGAGGAAAAGACTGATGTTAGAATTCGATGAATTCTAAGGAAGATGAAAATGGTACAAACTCCGTCTATTCAGTCGTGCTATGATACCTGTGATATCAGTTTGTAATTTTTTTGATTTTTGATTTTTTTTTTTGTTCATCATAAATGTTCTAATTTAACGTAATCTTAAGGCTTTGACAAACGGTTCCATGCATTTTGATATAAAAAAATTTTAGTAAGTAAAATTTAAAAACAGTTGTTCAAGTTTGTTGAAAAATGTTCCTTACCAAAAAAAAAAAAAAATTGTTTTCAGTTAAATAAAGGAAACAACACTGATGATGTCTGAAAATCAGACGAAACGTCGGGAAAAAAATGGGGGAAAAATGGAATAAGAAAGCATTTTTTATCGCATTAAAACATGGAAGGCACATGTCGACCACATCACTGAGAAAGCCAAGCGAGCTACAGTGATATGCAGAAGGGTAGCGGGTAAAACCTGGGGATGTAAACCCAGCATCTTGCACTGGATGTACTCTATGATGGTCAGCCCAATATGGAGCTATAGCGTGGGCCAAAAGAACAGATCTAAAGTCAACTCAAATGGAGTTAAGTAAAATACAAAGATTAGCGTGCATTGGGATAACGGGTGCAATGAGGACGTGTCCAACAGCATCACTGGAAGCACTCTTGGACCTAAGCCCACCACATATAGTCATATAGTGGTGCACAGGAAAGCAACGGCGATCAGGATCAAGGGGGTAAACCTATAACCAGTCTTTATGAAGTTCAATGGAACCGAATAAGTCAAGTTAATGATTACCCCCTCCTAGGGGTCGAGAAGAAATATGATTTCAGGAAATACTTTGACATAGAACTTAGCAATAAGAGATAATGGAGTGGTTTGAACACAGCATATTCTCTAAGAGAAGATACAATCAAATGGTACACAGATGGGTCAAAAACCGAAAGTGCCACAGGGGCGGGAGTCTTCGGGCCAAAAAAGAAACAAATACTCCTCTGAGTCAATGGGAGTACACACAAGTATTTTCCAAGCGGATAGATATGCACAAGTCAACTGGAATAGGAAGTACAAAAGACGGAATATAACCATACTATCAGACAGTCAAGCTGCTATTCGAGCACTAAGCTCCTATGAAGTAGACTCCAAGTTAGTATGGGACTGTCTAAAGAAACTAAATGGGTTAGGTAAACAGGTTAGCCTTTGTTGGGTCCCGGGACATATTGGGATTCAAGGTAGTGAGCAAGCTGATGAACTATTTAGAAGGGGAGCTTCCACAAAGTTAATATGTCCGGAACCGTTTTGTGGAATAGGAAAAGGAGTATGGGTAAGGAAAAACGTACTCAGGGAAAATGAGAATTATGTTAGACGGGAACTTTACTCGAGCCACTTGGGCTTAAGGCAATCCAAACTCTTGTTGGGTGGCTACAACAATAAGAGATTTGAGTCGTGCATTGGGTTGTCGAAGAACGGAATTAGAATACTAACCGGGTTTTTAACTGGTCACTGTAGGCCCAGGCAACATCGGAGCAGGTTAGGAATTGTAGCAAACCCCATGCGCAGATTCTGTGATGAGGAAGCGAATCACCAGAGCACATACTTGGGGATTATGGAGCGCTAATGCATAAAAGAAAAAAGCACCTGGACTCTTTACAAATACTAGGTAGCGACATAAAACTACTAGAACCAACCATCCTCGAACTCCTGATGGCTTCAGGGTTGGATGAGATTTTATAGGGACAACCTATTAGCAGAGGGCAGTACAATAGACCACTGGTCGCAGTACTTCAAATACCTCCTTATACAATCGCATTAAAACAAAAATATGACCAGTAAGCGTAAATAAACAAACAAACAAAAACTTTAACAAACTCTGCTCAAAAAACAACAAAAATGGAACAAAATTTTATGTCGAGGAAATGATGAAGATAAGTTTAGGACTCAAAAGCATATGAAATTTCCCAAAATGTTCCTGGTATGGCTAGCAATATGTAGTTGCGGCAAAAGAAGCCAGTCATTTGTTACAACAAGCTCTATAAATTCCAAAATTTATATTTAGGAATGTTTGCAAAAAAGAATCCCTGATTTCATAAGCTAACACAATATGTCCACATATTTTTGACCCGATAAACAAAACCTTTTCGGGGAAAATAGTCTACCAAAGATGAGATTTTTCTGATGCTTCCCAACTAAAAGGCTAAAGACAATAAATATTTTGACTGTCAGTGGTTACCTTCATCGGTAAATTGAAAATCGTTATCAATCACATATTTAAACTGAAGGACCATAGAAATTCTAGAGTTGCAGCAACCTGCATTTTATTTTTTTTTTTTTTTCAGTGCTCATAACTCGTAGACGGTATGATTTTCCACAAAGGTCCTTCGTAACTTTCGAGTCTTGTAATTGAAATTTCCCATCCCAACCAGGGTTTCTTTCTATTTTTATATTATTCTCCACCAATTTAGCTGTCATATAAATGAAAAACTTTTTAATCGTATGTCCTTGACATCGTGATTAATTTCATTTCTATTCTTGGACGGATTTTCTTCACAAAATTTACAAAATATTCATTGAGGGACATTTCGAACAAATTGTTCACGAAAACAATATTGTTGCAGTGAAAACTAGATACTACACTTTTCAGAAAGAAAAAAATGATATTGCTAACAACGCGTTTTTTTTATAGATCTTGCACAATTGTCCATATTTCAATAGCTGCACCTTACTTTTCGTCTCTAACATCCGAATTATGTAAAAAAAAAATTAAGCTATTGGCAGTTTTTGGAAACCTTATATTCGATATTGGTATCGGTTAGCTTGGTATTCATAGGAAATAACGGATTACATACGAGTACTTAGATTTAGAAACTCGAATGCGTTTAAAGTCGCATAGACGAAATTTAATTTTAATCATTTAACTTTGCAAAAAAGTTTTAAGCAATAGTTTACTTAAAGCGCCATTCAATTCGTTCTTCTTTCTAGGTTGCACTTCGGCGACAACAAGCTCAAGAAGAGAATGAAGCACGAGAATTGGGACTCCTTTACACGAGCGTACCACCACGAGTACCATCGCAAAATGCCAATGACAACACAGCGACAGCCCAGCAATCATCACAACTATCACCACAGCAAACATCAGGGAATGGAGGATTTCACGCAGGAATACCATCACCACCCAGTGATGGTCTCGATTCGACCAACAACTCAACACACCACCACACACGTATGCCATTCAGCAACGGTAACTCAGGAGATTCAGATTCAGAAATGCGCATTAGAGCTGAAAGATTATCAATGGGTTTCTCACCCGATCGCACAGAAGTTGAAAGTCCTGGTGAGTTTAATGACAAACAACAACAAAAAAAAAAAACAAAAAAGTCTAAATTTAATGGTAGCATTTATGCCCGCTTGGTTTGCCACAAAGTGTTGAGTGTGTTAGGCTTTGACAACGTTGTTGTAAGTTGTTCTAAGTGCTGTCATGCATAAACATGTTGTAATTCTTTATGTTACCACATGTGTTTAACAAAAGATTTTCCACTTTTATTATTTGCTAAAAGAAATGCTTATATTTTTACGCTCGGCCAAGTTGCCACCTTGGATTATTTTTTTTTTCGCTAACGTGGCAAAATGCTTTTGTGTGTTTGTTTAATTTGTTGGTAAATTTTGTTGAAAGTAAAAAAAAAAAAAAACAACATGTAAAAACATGTTAAACTAACGAGCTTGAATTATAAGGGAAATGAAAATTAAGTTAAAAAAAAATTTTTTTAATACTTAAATTTTTTTGTGATCTTTAGCAGAAATTGTAAATTGTTCTAAAAGTGGAACACAAACATGAAAAAATTAAATCAAATTAAATTTTATACAATTTGGTTGGCTTAACTTAGGGTATTCCAAGTTATAAATAGATTCTTATTTTGTTGCTTTTACTAGTTGTTTAATAGTAAAAAGTTTAAAATAAAACAAATGGAAAAACGGGGAAAAAAAAACTATTTCTGATATGAATATAATTTCGGTGTTAGGAAACCAAACCCGGTGTAAAGAAACCAAATACAAAAAAAAAACTGCACAAAATAAGCTTTGAGATTACTAAAACAGATCTAACTAGTTGTCAAAACCCTCCTTCCCCCCACGACCCTTTTCTTATAACATGTTCTATAATATTTACTTAATTTTTATATAGTTGAGTAACAGTTAAATTTAGTGTAGCACAACTTTTCTAAATGGCAAAGGAAAATTGCCAATATAAATTTTTCAAGACCTTTGAGCATTTTCTTCTATTTAGCGAATTTTATAATAATTGTTTTTATCAGTTACAGCATTTATAGAGCAGGCCATCGGAAAAGTATCCATAAGTATAATACTATTTTTTATTTTTTAATGCATTTATATATACTAGCAGAGCCCAGCCCACGAAATTCTAGTGCAAATTCTAGGAAATTTTATTTTTTTATTTGATAAATAATTTTTTAAGAGCCTAAATGTATGCTAATCAATTTTAGCCAATTCACAATTCAACACTTTATAAATAAAAGTCATCAAATTTGATTATAAATATTTGTTGAACACACGGATGATACATAAATAGGTTTGTTAATAAATAATTTTAAAGGAGCCTAAAGGTATGCTAATCAATTTTTGCCAAATCACAATTCTTCATGGCTGTCTTTGCCGAAATATTCTTTAATGTTAGAACTAATTTTGGAAGCAGTAATTCTGCTTTACTGACGCCAAAATAGTTTCACCGCATAATTCGTGGGCTTCCTCTAATTGTAAAAGTACCAATACTTTTTATGACATAGTTGCCATATTGGTTTTTTTTATACCCTATACCACTATGTGGTTTGGGTATAATGACTTTGTGCTGCTGTTTGCAACTACCAAAAATATTTGACCTAGGCCCATCTTTTATTATACCGATCGAATCAGAATCACTATCTGAGTCGATTTAACGATGTCCGTCCGTCCGTCCGTCTGTGTGTCCATGTAAACCTTGTAATCAAACTGCAGGTCGCAAATATGAATATATTTTGATGAAATTTGGTATATAAGCTTTTATCGGCCATAGGATGAACGCTATTGAAATTGGTGAGAATCGAGACATGTTCAGACCTAGCCCCTATACAAATGACCCCTATGAAATCAACATAAATTGCCATAAGACCCAAATTATCATATAAATCTTAGTCAAATTGGGTTTATATGTGTTTGTTACATCCATTAATCAGTAGTCCAAAAACGATCCCTATGGGATAACTTTTAGTCATAGGCCCCATATAGAGCTGCTTCCCGATCTTCACTTAAATCTATCAAAAAACAAAAATATTGCACTGATGCTTCTCAAATTTTGTTTGTACATATTTTTGCAAAATACAAGAGACTATACCAAACATGGTCAGGATCGGTGCATTTCTGGGCCTAGTCCCCATATAGATATAGCAGCCAAAAAAATTAATAAAAATCCCACTCAAATTTAGTTTATGCTTATTTTCTATATCCAGTTAGTTGGGCCTGAGGGATGGGGTCTCTAAACGCATGGTATAGGGTATCGTATAGTCGGTCTAGTCCGACTATAATTTTCTTACTTGTTTTTGGTTAAAGTAAAAACGTTCCGTAGCTTATTTTACCGATTTTTATGATTTCATGATTATGATTATTTTATAATTTGACGTCATTAGCCCATTCGGACTTGGCGCCACAAATGACCTCAAGCTAGTATAGGACGATTAAGTCAAAAAATTCAAATATTTTGCAAATACTGCTGAATTTTGGATCATTTTAACCAAATATAGCACAATTTTATTTCCCAACCCATCTAGTTTACTAGAAGCATTCATTTTTTTTAAATATGCCAAAATTCATAGTTTCGCCCCGGCAAGGAATGGGTTATCGTTGTTCGATTTATTCAAAATTTTTAGCATGGAAGACTTGCACATTTGGTAATTATATTTTAAGCTTCATATCTAAAAATTTAACAGCACTTACAAAATATTTGAATTTTTTAAATAAATTGTCTTTTATTAGCATGGGGTCATATGTGACCCCAAGTCCAAAAGGCATAATGGGGTCATATAATTTGTTTCCCCAAAACCCTAGGCTATTATGATAAAAGTAGAAAACTGATAAAGTAGAAAACTGATAAATTTTTGATACAAAGTATTTAGAAAGAGTACATTTACTGCATATTTCACAAAAAATTCACTTCTCTCGAAATCCGCAAAAAAAAATTCTTTGTAAAAAAATTTCTGGCAAAGAAATTTAGTTAAGAATTCACACAGTTAATCTCTAACATATATTTAACAAAACTTTAAAGTGCCAGATCCATTTTTTTTAAATTTTGTTCAAGAAAATTTTTTAAAACTTAAAAAAGGAGTTTTCAAAATTTTATTAATAAAATTTTCCATCTTTAGCCCAAATACACTTGAAATTTGAGGCACATCTAAATTTTTTTTGATTGCCCCAAAACTTTGTATTTCTCAGTTTTTTTTTTTGCTATTCGCATATTTTTAGGCGGTGAGACCGAGATTTTGAACACTTTTTTATTAAGGGCCACCCTAATACACATGTTTTCTTGTGTATAAACGTTTTTCATTATGATTAGTTTCTTATACTAGCAGAATCCAGCCCTCGAAATTCGAGTGCAAATTCTAGGAAATTTTATTTTTTCATTAAATAAAGACCCTAAAGGTATGCAAATCAATTATAGCCAATTCGCAAATCAACACAAAAAACAAACTCATTTTTATTACAAACACATTAACAAATTTAATAAAACACACATAGCATATGTATAATTTTATGTATGTGTTAGTAGCAAATTTAAATGCAATTTACTCAAAACAAAGGAAAAAATTTAAAAATCTGTAAATCTGCAAAACGGCTAAAAAGAAATACCTTTAAAATAATATACGTTTCGTCAAAATCGGGATAAAACGGTAGAACAAAACATCGGTCACAAGAAATCGCCTAGCCTATTAATATTATAGATGAAATCTTATCGGAGTATTTCTACATGTTCATACGTCATTCCTCAC
The DNA here is from genome assembly GCA_963682025.1 of Cordilura impudica. Taxonomy (NCBI): domain Eukaryota; kingdom Metazoa; phylum Arthropoda; class Insecta; order Diptera; family Scathophagidae; genus Cordilura; species Cordilura impudica. The sequence continues at coordinate 54,721,200 of OY821517.1, forward strand.
CTATTTGGTCTACAGGCTCGAAATGCAACACCAAACTGCTGCAGATTATGACGAACATTTGAAGCCGAAGTATTATGACCTACTCGACCTATTGCGGACACGAGAATGTTTTCAACAGACAGACAGAAAGACAGTCGGACATCGCTAGATCGACTTTTCCTTTTAAAAGGATCAAGAAAATATATAGTTTATAGGGTGGGTCTCCGGAATTTATTTCGATGAGTTACAAACGGATTTACCAACTGCACAGTGGCGTGGAGGGTATAATAACGGAATATACTGATCACTCCACAGGCAAAAATTACGGGCAAATACTTCACCTAATAATGGTAATCAGACAAAAATATTTGCTTTTAAAAGCAGCACGTAGGAAGTGTGCTAACCTCCTGTCCACCACTCTATATCGTATGTACAAAGTTGACATAAATTCTTTGATTTTATAATTTCATTGCGCATAGGTTTGTTATTACATTTGTAACGCGTCGAATAATGAATTTCCGCCCCCCTATAAAGTATATTTATTCTTGATACTTATAACAGCTCAAGCGATGTCCGTCTGTCCATCTGTCTATTGAAATCACGATCATTCACAAAATAAAGCATTTACCTGTGCAAGGTTACGATAGTATTGTTTGCCATTATTTCGAGCAGGTTGGTATCTAAAATGGGGTAAATCGGGCATCATTGTGCTAAGATATGGCCTAAATTTTGTATACACCTCTAAAAAAAAATCAGAAACTTAGTGATGCAAATATATTTACCATACCAACAGACACAACTACCATGAACTATGTTAGTAGTATTGCCACATATTTTTTTATCATTATGACGATATAATAAAAAAAAAATCGCCAATATGAAGAAAAAAATATATAATCCCTATAAAGATCACATAAAAAGTACCCTCCTTTGAAAAAAATAATTTTCTTTCAAAGTACCCCTTTTTGAAAAATTTACCTTTTTTTAAAAAAAAAAAAAGTGCAAGTATATTGTTAACAACACCTATACAAAAGAAGTGCATTATTATGACATCCTAAGCACTGGTTAAAATATAATTTGCAGGATCATAGAAGATAGCTTTCACTCTAAGATAAGCCCATGTTTATTTTATTGCTGATGATCCAATTGTTCAAAACATTGGGATTTTGCTACGAATTTAATTTAATTGAAAAATGCGAAATTAATAAAAAATACGTTCGGTACGGCTACCATTTTAATTAAACTATAAGTTTAATACCCTTTAAATTTATGGTATTAAACTTTTTTAGCCAGTATTTATTATAATTTGTTATTTATTGTCTGTTTTTATGAAGACAAGTTTTTTTTTTTTATAGAAAGAAAAATAACTTCTGAAAGAATTCATTATTTTTCCATTATCAGAGTAGGCATTCCATTGCTGGGTCATGCTTAAACGAGAAAATAAATCGGCTAAATGTTAAGTTGGTTGTGCGATAAAAAGCTGAAAAAAAACGCACTATTTTATTATTATTTTTTTTTTTTATTAGCAATAGTTTTAGTTTGAATTCTTTAATATAAATTCTCCCTTATTTCTAAATATTTTTTACACAAATATTTTATTTTTATTATATGTGACCTTCTCCGAGAAAAGGGACCTAGTGTGTGAAAATTAAGTTTTGAGAAAAAAACACGCATTTAAAGTTTCTACACCCTTTTAGGTACCAGAATCCACCGTTTTTGACACAACCTGTTTTTTAACACACTAGGTCCCTTTTCTCGGAGAAGGTCACATAAATTTTTATTTGCAATCTCTTTTTACAATTATAAGCAAATTTGTTAAGATTATAGAAATAACAGGCCGTATTGGTTTCCATTGAAAGTAATAATTTAAATTATATATGACCATAAATAGACCAGGCGATTTCTTGTGACCGATGTTACTCTGTCAGTTACACCCCGACTTTGACCAAACATACCTCATTTAAAAGGTATTTCTTTTTAGCTATCCACCAGACTTACAGATTATTAAATTTGTATATTTTAGTGTGCCTGTTTATTAAATTTGTTAATGTTTTCGCAAAAATTGTATATGAAAAGCCCAGTGTTGAATTTAAAAATAATTTTGGATATAAACCAATGAGGACAATAACGTATTCGAATTTCACTATAATAACTGCATATCACACACCCTGTGTTGAATTGAATAGCATGACTTTAGGTGGCATAAAACATTGAAAGAAAGAAATTTAATGAAAAAATAAAATTTCCTAGAAGTTTTACAGATTTTTAAATTTTTGTGTGCGTGTTTATTAAATTTGTTAATGTCTTTGCAAAATTGTATATGAAAAGCACTGTTATGAATTGAAAAATAATTTTGGACATAAACCAGTAACGACAATAAAGACAATAACGCATTCGAATTTCATTATAATAACTGCATATCACACGCACTGTGTTGAATTGAATAGCATACCTTTAGGTGGCATAAGCCATTGAAATAAAGAAATTTAATGAAAAAATAAAATTTCCTATAATTTGCATCCCAACTTCGAGGGCTGGGCTCTACTGGTATATAGAGTTAAATTAAATATTATAGATTAAAGATATTGTTTAAAGTATAAGTTTAAAGCAAGGGAGACCTAAAATATGATTTCGTTTAAGCCATCTGACTTCATTAGTTTCATCTAAAAGCGAGATTGCTAAAATATTTATGTGTTTACTAAGACCCAGTTTTTGAGATATCAGTTAAACCTAGAATTTATTCATCAATTCCTTTGTGAATTTGGACATGTCTGACAAAATTAATTCTCGGTTTAACTAAACTAGGTTTAACTGACATCTCAAAAACTGGGCCTAAGTCTCTCTAAGTAACTACAGCTAAATCTTTTGTTATCGGATTTTAAAAAAAGGTATTTTCAATACCAAAAATACCAAAAATGGTCAATTCGGAAACAACAATTACATCTATTATACACAATTTAGAATAACAACAATAATACCTAAGAGTAAAATAAAAAATTATAGTTTTTCAAGAGCTTTTTAAAATTTTCATTGAAATCTCGGATCCTATTGCACCGATTTTCATTATTTTTGATAGCAACCTGTTCAGGATGTCAACAAATTATTTTCGTTAAAAATTACCAACCCAATTGACGGACAGACGGACAACGCTTGTTGTAAGGGTCAAAAGTGTATTTTATGGGGTCCCGCCAAAAATATATATTAGGGTGACAGCGGTTTGTACGAAAAAAAATTTTGTTCGAATTTTGAGGTGTCGGATTATTGTGACACTGGATCAAAAACTTAAGTTCAGTGTCAAACCAACTCTCATTACAGACAGACGTTTGATTTTTGCCCACGTTACACATTGAAATTAAGTTCTTGTGCTGTGCTAAATCATATCGATTTTCTTTTTATTGTGTTACTTTTTCTTTTTTAATATTCTTTATACAAAAAGTTTAAAAAGAATAACAAAATACTGTACATAATATCATAACTGGTGCTTTGAAGTAAAATTTAAGTGATAATGAATAAACCACCAGACCAATTTACTTTTATGAAAACACCAATAATGTTAGACAAAACAAAAAAACTTGAAATAATATCTCCCGGAGAGAAATACTTATTAATGTCGCGTATAAAAAGTGAAGATTCTCTTAAAAATGTCTCGCCATTTCTTATTAAGAAAGTAGTTGACAATATTGCGGGTGGTGAGGTTGCTCTCTGCAAAAAACTTCAAAGTGGTACTATTTTGCTAAAAACTAAGAACTACACCCAAGCAAGCAAATTAATTCAACTAACATCGTTATCAGCCGATATTGAAGTCGAATTAAAAGAACACCCTACACTCAATTTTGCAAAAGGAGTTATATACTGCAACGACTTACGCGACATCCACGAAGATGAAATATTGTCTGAGCTTAAAAACCAAAACGTATGCGCTGTTAAAAAAATAATGAAAAAGGTCGACGATGTATTAAAAGAGACCGGCCTTATTATAATCACATTTGCATCCATTTCACTTCCATCAGATTTATATGTTGGTTATGAAAAGCTTAGAGTTAGACCGTATGTTCCACTGCCACTCAAATGTAACAAATGTTTTCAATACGGGCATGTCTCCAAAATTTGCAAAAATGACCATATCTGCTACAATTGCGCTCAATCCTACCACCTCAATACAGAATTAAAAGAGAAATGTACCCAGCCTCCACAATGCACCAACTGCAAAAGTTTAAACAGCGAGAATTGTAACCACGCATCTGTAAATAGAAGTTGTCCAATCTTTCTCAAAGAGAAAGAAATACAAGCAATAATTACCTTAGAAAAAGTCAGCAAAAAACAAGCAACAACAATTTACCAACAACGCCACAACAACACTAACACATCATACTCCGCTATAGTAACAAACAACAATAATAGTCAAACACCTACAACATCAACTAAAAATTCTTCAGAGCGCATACCAACAAATCTGCAAACAAACGCTCGTTCTATAAAGAACTATGGGGACTAAGCAAGTGAAACTGACCTTTCTGATATCGACAAACAAAGCACATCAGCAAAAAACTCGCCCAACAAAAAAACAATTTTACTACCTAAATCTTTATCAAAGAGAACCAGATCACAAGTGAAAAAACATTTAGAAGAACTAAATGAAACAAAGCGGCCAAAGAAATAAACACAACTTCAACAAACTCACCGTTTCAAAAGCAACTAACAACAATATTTACACATTATTAAATAACTTAAATTTTTTATTTTCTTTTAATTTCTTTATTATCTCTATTTACAACTATTATACGCCTTTATTATTATACACACTGTTATACACTACCTCTAGCCCAATGCAATTTCATTATTGTTACTCATTTGGTATTGTTTTATACATTTATAGCATCTTTTTATTTATCTATTTTACTCATTTACTTAAAAACTTATTTCTACTGATCTCTTGCATTGTTATACAACCTTTGTGGGTAGTCGTCAGAATATTAGTTCATTATAAACTTAACATTGATTTTTTCCCACTAATATATTTTATACATTCAAACCTTATTAAATGACTGTAAAAATTCTCCAGTGGAACATGAATGGCTTTAAAAACAATTATAATGAACTACAAATTCTCCTAAAAACCCATTCACCAAAAATATTATGTATCCAAGAAACACATATACACGATTTGACTAATCTGTATGTACCAATTAACTACACAATATACTCGACAAACACATCAAATACGCGGTACGGTGGAGTAGCCATACTGGTACATAACTCCCTACAGCATAGACAAATAAACCTAGGACGTGACCTACAAATAGACACAATTTGCATTGAGATAATTTCTAAAATTAAATTTAACATCTTCTCTGCTTATATTAATCCAGATCAACATTTTACCAGAGATAATCTTGACAACATATTTAGAGCATCTCGTATACCCATTATCATCACGGGCGACTTTAACAGTTGGCATGTCAGTTGGGGATCCCCCTCAAACAACAGTAGAGGAACAACACTAGCTACTTTTATTAATGATTCTGAATATGTTATACTTAACGATAATTCACCAACACACTTCAGTACACATGGAACATTTTCGCATATTGATCTATCCTTCTGTAGCTCTACTATTGCAATCTATTCAGAATGGAAAATTTTAGATAGTTTGCATGGCAGCGATCACTACCCGATCATCATTTCCCTTTTTAATAACGCAAATTCTAACACCTCTATTTCGAATTATATTCCAAAATTTAAGACTGATTCGGCAAATTGGGAACTATTTAAAAGTAAATGTTTAGATTTTGATTCGAATCGTTGAATCAGCAGCAACATAAATAAGGAAGCTGCTAACATTTCAAAAATCATTCTGCAATCTGCAAACATTACTATTCCTCAGACTATAAAAAGGTTCAATAAAAAAGTTCCTTGGTGGAACAATAAACTAGAAGATCTCAAAAGACAAAAGAATAATTCCTGGCGTACTTACAAACGTGATATGAATTCTTACAAACTGGTCCACTTCAAGAAAATTAGATCTCAGTTTAAAAGAGAAATTAAGTTAGCGAAGGCTAAATCTATTAACGAACTCGGGTCCACTATCAATCCATCTACACCAATCGCAAAAATCTGGTCAAATATTAAAAACTATACAGGTTATAAAGCAACAAACTCGATACATTGCATTTCTAAGTTAGGAAACCCAGATGTTAAATTGACAGATAGATTAGATATGGCCCAGGAATTTGCAGCCTCTTGGTCTGATAACTCCTCTGATATTAATTTCACCCAAAACTTTAGAACTTATAAGCACAGATATGTCAGCAATCCTCCCTTGATTACTCCCACTCGTAAAGCATTACAAATTGAAACCCCGATTAACATATTAGAACTTTCGTCAGTTTTTGCAAAACTAAAAGGAAAAACACCAGGTATGGACAGAGTGTCATATCCCATGCTTATAAACCTACCTTTAAATATGAAAAAAAGATTACTAAATTTATATAATAATATTTTTACTTCCCATATTCCTCAGCAATATAAAAACAGCATTGTAGTACCAATACCCTAACCAGGAGCCGACAAGACTCTTGTTAAATCTTATCGACCGATTTCTCTTAACTCCTGCCTAGCAAAAGTTATGGATAGAATAGTAGCCAATAGGCTATAGTGGTTTGTGGAAACGTACAAACTTCTTAATAGCCGACAATTTGGCTTCAGAAAGGGAAAATCCACAATTGACCCACTTTTATATATTGATTACCAAATCACAACTACTCTATCAACCCGCAAGCACACCACAGTCATATCACTAGATTTCGAGAGAGCTTTTGATAGAATTGGCATACATGCTATTATAGATCAACTTTCTTCCTGGGGAATAAGTCCAAATATCATAAATTACATCAAAAACTTTATGACCAATAGAAAAATTATAGTACGGCTTGGTAATAGCTACTCGTCTCCACATCCATTACATAATGGTATCTCACAGGGATCTCCTTTGTCAGTAATACTCTTCCTGATCGCGTACAATAGATTATGTACTATTATTTCATTTTATAAAGAACTTGATTTTATTGCCTATGCAGATGATTTTAATTTGATTAACAGGTCTGATAAAACAAAAAACCCAACAATTAACCTAAACAATCTGTTTCGTGAAATAGAGGAGTGGTCTTCATTTTCAGGAGCAATTCTCTCTATACCCAAATGTAAATTTGTTCACATATGTCGCAAGAAAAACTGCAGCTGCATCATAATTTCATCGCCCATAAACTTAACTCAAGTAGATACTCTTAGAATACTTGGATTGCATATTAACTCTCGTTACCGCTGGGACAGCCACATAAACTACGTAGTATCTTCTTTATCAAAACGTCTTAAGATTATAAAATGTCTTTCTAATCCTAAAATGAATTGCAATATGCACACTATTATTTGTGTAATAAAAGCGATTCTCATATCTAAAATTAATTACGCATTGTCGATCTATGGTCACTCCCCGAACTCTGTATTGCGTAAAATTATAATAGTAGTTAACTCTGCTATAAGATTCTGCCTCGGAGCTTTTCGCTCAACCCCAATTAAAAATATGCTTTTTGAATCGAATATCCTGTCATTAGAAACACAAACAAAATTACTAACTACAAAACTTTTAAAAACTATAAATTTTAGCTCAAACACACCCCTCTTGCAATTAGTTAATAAATGCAAAGTTACCAAAAAAATACCTAAAATACCATCAACTATACACCGTTCAATACAAAACTGTAAAAGTTTAGATCTGCCACTTATTATAGTGAAGAGCAGTTCCAAGCAACATCCACCATGGCTTCTCCAAAACGAAGTTATTAATATCTCCCTACACAAATATACCTAATCTATTTGTAGTCCAATACAATACCAAATATTATTTAATGAGCTAAAGAACACACTCTACGACCATACATTTATTTTTACTGACGGATCAAAATGCAATACTTCATCATCCTTTAGTATAACTACAGAAAATACGATAATAAAATCCGCTATTCTTCCCGAATTTAGCACAATTTATTCTGCTGAAATGATAGCCTTATACGAAGCAATAAAATACGTAGGGCAAAACAGAGGTAAATTTGCCATATGTTCCGATTCTCTCTCTTCATTGCAATCTATAAGTAATATAAATAACACTAACTACTATATCTCTGAAATAAGAAATTTATTAATGAATATGCAAAATAAAATAAAATTAATTTGGGTACCTGGCCATTGTGGTATAAAGGGCAACGAGTTTGCTGATCAAACTGCAAGAAAAGCTAACCATTTTCCACTAATCACAATACCTAATCACAATCCCAAAGATTGGGATAACTATATCGTACAAAAACTCATTGAACACTACAAACAAAACCTAATACACTCCACCTCATTTTGGTATAAAAATCTAAATCATGAAATGACCGACATACGCCCCCTTTTAAAAAGTATTACGGATTGCCACAGAATTGACATAATTAAATTTGAACGACTAAGACTCGGACATTCCAAATTAACTCACGGACACTTGATGAACATTGATATTCCCCAAATTTGTAATTGTACAACTCCGATTCCAAATCCCTCACACATTCTTGTACATTGTCCTAAATTTAATAACGAAAGACAAAATATTTTCAATGGGACCGACCCGATAGGGCTTTATCTAACCCAACCCCTGAAAACTTAAAGAAAATAACAAATTTCCTAAAACAAACAAATACCTACAAGTTTATATAAGATCTAAAGCATTATTATATCTATTAAGTGTATGAAATTTACTATACTGTAAATATTGAATTATAATATTGAGCTGAAGGCCAAAGTAGCTATTGCTCGAATCCCTATATTACCTTGTAATTTATAATTATAAGTTAATAATATAAATAAATAAATAAATAAATAACTTAAGTTCACAAAATTTGAGCCAAATCGTCAATGCTTTTGGACGCGCATTGAGTTCAAAGTCCAAATATGAATTTATATGTAAAAATTATCAAGAAAAAATTATTTTTCACACAAAAATTTGAATATTAATAATTGCGTTTCAATTAAATTAATCAATAAACCATAATCTAGAGTAAATTATCTTTCTAATAAAACAACAAAATCTATTATCGGTTGAAAAACAAGTTTCCAGGCAATAAATGCGTTGAAGACTACTTGATTAAGAAAATCGAGCTCACATTTTTAAATACATTGAAATAATTTACAATAGCAATATTTTTGCATTTGCTTGATCCCGAAATGATTTTATGGAAACTATTTTGCATATCGTCTATTGCAACGCCGTTCTAAATTAATGTCAAAAGGGTACGTATTTTTTAGCACTATTATAAAATCTCCAATTTTACTTTTTCAAAAATTTTGTTCAATAAACTTTTCGAAATGAACGATTGGACTTCAAGGTCTTATTAACAAAATATATGTGATTAAAAATGCCAAATATTGTAGGTATCCTGATCTTAATTTGGCGAGGGCAGCGCTTTTATTTCAGCGGATTTGAAAAAAAATTTGATTTTTCATACTTTTTAAGCTTTTAGGCTACATCTTTTTGGTGTTTTCATATGTCAAATATCTTTTGTCGAAATATTATACTACGTGATATAAGTTCTCAATCCTGTAAATTGAAGTTAAATTGAAACACTATAAATTGTCCCCCTTTAAGTTCAAAGGTCAAATTTAAGGAGATTTAAATTTTTTTAAAACAATTTACCGAAATAATATATATTTGTGCAAGGATTTCGATAAAACTTGTTGATAATATTTTATTAATTCTAGAAAATAATATTCTGGAGTTATTTCCTGAAATTAACCCGTGGGGTACTCTTGATGTGAAATTGACTCTATATGAAAATCTATAAATATTTTCGTCATCAGGATTTTTTTTATATAAAACAAATTTAACGTATTCATAAAATTCTTCAAATTTATTCGTTATTTTATGAAAATATGTAGGTTAATTAGTTTTTGCATATAATACAGTATTCAAAAAGTGCTATCTGCATATTCGTAATTATAAAAGAGAGCGTGTAAAACCAATTTATTAATTAGATCTGAAAATATTTGTCGATAGATCTGCTACAATATCTATTAAGAAATAGTGGTACCAATCATGTATGATATCAAAATTTATATTATATTTAACAGTTATATCAGAGAACAATTTGAAATCAAAAATTAATATTGCTGTCAAATGCCCTCGATATACCTTTATATGAATATAATTCTGAAAAAAAAATTTAAACTATGACACATTTTTGGACACGCGAATTGTATGTAAAAAATTTTTATTTCAGAAATAAATTCATTAATTTAAAAAAAAAATCTTATAAATCGTAGTCTTTATGTAGAGATTGTAAATTTGCATGTTTTATAATGTTGCCTATAATTTTGTACCACCTGTTAAAAGAAAAATAAAAGAAAATTTGTTTATACTGAATTAAATATAAAAACTAATTAATCTACGTACATATTTTCATAAAATAACGAATAAATTTGAGGAATTTTATGAATACATTAAATTTGTTTTATATAAAAAAAATCCTGATGAAGAAAATATTTATAGATTTTCATATAGAGTCAATTTTACATCAAGAGTATACCCCACGGGTTAATTTCAGAAAATAAGTCCAGAAAATTATTTTTTGGAATTATTATAATACTAGTTGATTGTGTGGCGCCTAGGCGCCCGTTTAAAAATTATGAATAAAACAGTTTAAATTTAAATACACGAAAAATTTATAATAAATTATATTTCTTTTAATATAGTAGTAAATTGAAAATTATATTATTACATATGTACATGTGAAAAAAGATTGTGTCTATGGAAATTATATACATAAGTATCAAAACAGATAAGAAATATTTGGCAAAAAAGTTTTTCAATTTAGAATCTCTTGAAAAACTATATTTCGTGTGAAATATCGTTGGTCATTTAATAGTTTTCCTTGCTGTTGGTTCGATTGAATACGTATCTTAACTTGGCTTGCAACTTTTGATCGTGACAAAGCCACATAGTTGGCCGTGTGAAAATACCGCGGTCTCCAAATTAATGCCAACGTAATCAAATGACTGGCCTTGAGCCTTGTTTATGGTAATTGCGTATGCAGGAATTACTGGAAACTGGCGGCGTTTTAATATGAAAGGTAATGTGGTGTCGGTTGGGGCGAGATCAATCCTAGGAATTAGAACCGTATCATTTTGGTCAGCGTTACAGAATTTGTCAGTTACTGAGTCAGGGATCAGCGTAAATATATTTAAGATATTACCCGGCCTTCACACGTTAAATTTTTGGCTTTCAGGTTTTAATGCGCTCACACTTTTTTACTCTTTTTTACTAAACAATCATACGTTTCAATTCTCTCTTTCAATTTTTCAATGGGACAGTTGCTTAACAATTTTTTGACTATTGGATGTGTGATCATTTTGACTTGAACATGGGAAGGCCGGGTAAAGTGAGGAGATTGGAGATTCGCAAAATTATTAAAATTTAATACAATGGAGTTCGCTTATAACGAAGCCTGGTTGTAATAAATTTTTGTTTATAGCGAAGAATTTCTTCGGTCCCAATAGTTTTAATCACATTTTTCATACAAATTGTTTCTCTTATAACGAACAGTGGTTATATCAAACTTTTGACATTTCAGAATTTTCGTATATTTTATATATTTAAAAAAAATTAATTTCAATTTAATTTAATTTTATTTTCATTTAATTTTAATACAATACAAAAATTTCGATTTTCAAATGAAGTTTTGTAAAAGGTCCTTTTATGTATATTTTCGTAAAAGTTTGACAGTAGCCAACCTTTGATTTGTACTTTCTGCTTCTATACATAAGGAGTTTTTAAAAAAATATTTTCTTTTGATAGAAACTCGGTAATTTTAGTCGTATTAAGACAAACAATTAATATGTATCTTTTTAGTAATTTAATTTATGTTTTATAACTGTATAAAATGCCCCAAAATAAATAAACTTATTCAACTAAAAAAAAAATCATGTGAGTCCGCTCACAAGGGAGATGTGTAAACATATAATAATTAAAGAAAACATCAACATCATATTTTCCAGTGCATAAAAAATTAGTCGATTATGCTGTTTTCTGAAATTCTATTGATGTTTTCTGAAATACAATTAATGTTCTCAGCAATTCAAATAATGCTTTTTGAAATACAATTGATGTTTTCTGAAATTCTATTGATGTTTTCTGAAATTCAATTGATGTTTTCTGAAACTCGAATGATGTTTTTTGAAATTATATTGATGTTTTCTGAAATTCTATTTATGTTTTCTGAAATTCAAATAATGTTTTCTGAAACTCGAATGATGTTTTCTGTAATTATATTGATGTTTGCTGAAATTCTATTTATGTTTTCTGAAATTCAATTGATGTTTTCTGAAATACAATTGATGTTTTCTGAAATATAATTGATGTTTTCTGAAATTCTATTGATGTTTTCTGAAATTCTATTTATATTTTCTGAAATTCAAATGATGTTTTCTGAAATACAATTGATGTTTTCTGAAACTCGAATGATGTTTTCTGAAATTGTATTGATGTTTTCTGAAATTCTATTTATGTTTTCTGAAATTCAAATGATGTTTTCTGAAACTCGAATGATGTTTTCTGAAATTATATTGATGTTTTACGAAATTCTATTGATGTTTTCTGAAATTCAATTGATGTTTTCTGAAACTCGAATGATGTTTTCTGAAATTATATTGATGTTTTCTGAAATTCTATTTATGTTTTCTGAAATTCAAATGATGTTTTCTGAAACTCGAATGATGTTTTCTGAAATTATATTGATGTTTTCTGAAATTCTATTTATGTTTTCTGAAATTCAAATGATGTTTTCTGAAATTATATTGATGGTTTCTGAAATACAATTGATGTTTTCTGAAATTCTATTTATGTTTTCTGAAATTCAAATGATGTTTTCTGAAATACAATTGATGTTTTCTGAAACACAATTGACGTTTTCTGAAATTATATTGATGTTTTCTGAAATTCAATTGATGTTTTCTGAAATTTTATTGATGTTTTCTGAAATACAGTTTATGTTTTCTGAAATTCTATTGATGTTTTCTGAAATACAATTGATGTTTTCTGAAATTATATTGATGGTTTCTGAAATACAATTGATGTTTTCTGAAATTATATTGATGGTTTCTGAAATTCAAATGATGTTTTCTGAAATTATATTGATGTTTTCTGAAATTCTATTTATGTTTTCTGAAATTCAAATGATGTTTTCTGAAATTATATTGATGGTTTCTGAAATACAATTGATGTTTTCTGAAATTCTATTGATGCTTTCTGAAATTCAATTGATGTTTTCTGAAACTCGAATGATGTTTTCTGAAATTATATTGATGTTTTCTGAAATTCTATTTATGTTTTCTGAAATTCAAATGATGTTTTCTGGAATTATATTGATGGTTTCTGAAATACAATTGATGTTTTCTGAAATTATATTGATGTTTTCTGAAATTCTATTTATGTTTTCTGAAATTCAATTGATGTTTTCTGAAACTCGAATGATGTTTTCTAAAATTATATTGATGTTTTCTGAAATTATATTGATGCTTTCTGAAATCCAATCGATGTTTTCTGAAACTCGAATGATGTTTTCTGAAATTATATTGATGTTTTCTGAAATTCAATTGATGTTTTCTGAAACTCGAATGATGTTTTCTGAAATTATATTGATGTTTTCTGAAATTCTATTTATGTTTTCTGAAATTCAAATGATGTTTTCTGAAATTATATTGATGTTTTCTGAAATTCTATTTATGTTTTCTGAAATTCAAATGATGTTTTCTGAAATTATATTGATGGTTTCTGAAATACAATTGATGTTTTCTGAAATTCTATTGATGTTTTCTGAAATTCAATTGATGTTTTCTGAAACTCGAATGATGTTTTCTGAAATTATATTGATGTTTTCTGAAATTCTATTTATGTTTTCTGAAATTCAAATGATGTTTTCTGAAATTATATTGATGGTTTCTGAAATACAATTGATGTTTTTTGAAAGACAATTGTAAAATGTTTAGAAAAGAACATATCATAATTTTTTCACCAATACAATCATAAGTCACACAGCGTTATCTGCTTCAGCTCACACCGATATGAGTTACGCTGTTTTTGTGATTGTATTGTGAAATAAATTTTTAAACCTTTCGGACAAATCAAAAAAAAACTACGGTTATAACGAACTTAGTCTATAAGGAACTAATTTGGCCGGTCCCGCCGAGTTCGCTATAACCTTACTCCATTTTTTGTAGAAAAATAGAATAGCATAGAAAAAAAAAAAACGTTTTAGAGCAAGGTTCCTAAAGGTTTCTTAAGAATCTTTGAAAAAAATTTCAATTCAAAATTTTAATAAATAAGTCTGTGACAGCGAATCTCCGGAGGCGTTGTTGTTTTGCGGTGAACATCATAACTCGTTACCGGATCATGTGAGGCCGGTCGGTGAAAACGCTGTATCTTCTTAAGTTTTGCTCTGATTTATTTAAAATTTTGTCACAACACTCTCGATATGTTGTGCATTCAGAAAGAGAAATGCAAAAAAAGGTTTTAGAACCAACCACCCCTTAAGGAAGTCAAACACCAATACACCTACGAAAAAGAGAAAACAATATTTCATATGTCATCATAAATGTGAACTGTAAAAAGCGAACATTTTTTCCAGTTATCTATAAATCCAAAAAAAAAAAAAAAAAAAATATAAGGGCGTATTAGTTTAACTTAAAAAACAAAATTATTATTCCAAATCGCCTTTAATTCTTCTATGATAATTTCAATAAATTATTCAAATTAAAATCTTAAATTTACCTATTTTCGTAATTCATGTTTGTCTAAATTTTTTGAAAGCAAATTATGCAAAAATTAATATTATGATTGAAAAAAAATTATTTTCCCACTTCTCTTCTGAAATAACAGTGTAATTTAATTAAGCAAAGACAGAATAATTTAAATTTTAAACTTAATATTGCACTATTTTTTCAAGTGCTTTTCAATACAGAGCTTTAAACGAAATCATACGTTGGAAAACAACAAAATCCACATTGAAGATCTCTTTTTTCTGAAATATATATCAAAAAAGCATACCCTTTGGTAAGTGCTGGCCATCAGAGAACCTGAGCGAAAGCACTCCTAACAATTCAAAACAATTTTGAGATGAAAAACAAAACAGACAAACGGTAAAGTTTAGTTTGATAAAAAAAAGTATGTATGCATATCGGACGACGTTAAATGAGAAAAATAAAAATGTTTAAAATTTCCTTCATTACTTTTTTTTTGCAGAATTTTTTCATTGACCAACAAAGGGAATTTAAAGAAGAATTTGAATAGATATTAGTTTTTTGATGCATTTTTGCGTTCATCTTATTCCATATGTAACACGAAATCTGCATATGTAGTGCTATTGTCGTTAGCAGTGCTGCTAATTTTGACAGATTATTTTAATTTCGACGATTTTTCAATTTGTTAAAATGATTTGTTAAATTTGTCAAAATGATGATTGAAGATTTTAAATTTTCAGTAGTATAAAAATTGGGATTTCAAGGGTTAACAATTAATGGGTTGTTTATCGAAAATTTATAGTTTTTGTTCAGTGTAAATGTAAATTACAAAATATGTATAGATTTAATTCTGGGTCAAGTCGTTTCAAAACGGAAACACCTTGAATAGCATCTCCATTTAAGATTTAAGTTTTAATTACGGCGATACTTTAAACCTATATTATATGTTTCAGCTATAGATACATATCAATAAAATTATTTAGTTGATTGCTGTGTTAAATTTTTTTCGTTGAAATTTCATCACTAATACATTTTTATATATAGAAATAACCAATGCTGTAATAATATTCGTAATATGAATAATATAAATAAATTTTATTGCTTTCTTTTGTAATATTTTTTCGAGTTTTACAAGCGGTAAAATTTTCTTGTTCATTTCTTGTTTTAAAAATGACAATTTTGGCGATTTAGTTTCCAAAATTGTAGATTTTCAGAAGATTTTATTAGCAGCACTGGTCGGTAACAAAGAAGAGAGAAAATTGGGTGTGGGTTTGTATAAAATGAGAAAGATTAAATTTTGTTTGTGTATTTCCCATAGCTTAGTAGTGTTATGTGTATTATTTTCAGCGTTACAGAATCAGTCAGTCAGTCAGTGAGTCAGGGATCTGCGTAAATATATATAAGAAGATTATCAACAACTTTTATCGAAATCCTTCCACAAATATATATCATTTCGATATTTTATTTAAAAAAAATTTAAATATCTTTAAATTTGACATAATATGTCAAGTATCTTTTTATGGCTGATGAAAATGCAAATTAAATTCGTTTTTAAAAATTTTTCTATATGTCCACTCATTAACAATTGCTTAAATTTTTTTGTTTACACTCTTCCAGGTATAGATTAAACATTTTAGTAACATTTAATCGGCCTGCTGATATATTTAAAGTACTCAAAAAGACTTTTTTACATACTGAAACATTTCCGTGAGTAGTTTTTAAGTAATATTTGTAAGTGTAATTTCTTGGCGAACCTTTGCCGTTTCTCAAGCGTTTACGTTGCACAATAAGCTGCTCTGTTTATTCAAATTCCCTAAATTCCAAAAGTTATCAAAAATATTTTTCCTTTCTTCTACATTAATAAGATTTATGCAATTCTTTGAACAATGGCAGTCTTTGTGTTGGAATATTTTTTCCCGGATAATTTTTCCAGCTGCAGTGTAATATTTCTTTCCTTTATTCCTGTAAGATTTTCTTAAGTTTTGAGCGTATTTATCATCATTTCTTTCTGGTATTTCATTCTCTTTTAGAGAATTTGTGCTGAAATAACATGGCACTCCATCATCATCATCTGATGACAAATAATTTTCTAATGATTCTTCTTCTCTTTTTAGTACTATTAGAATTATGGTTTTCTAAATCATCTTCACTTTCTGAATCCAAAATTCTTGAATTTTTATTTCTTTGCACAGGGTAGATTTCTATTGAAAATAATAACCGATAATTACACAAGTTATTTCATTTATAAACATATAAGTAAATTCGTTTTTGTTACATGTGTCACTATCTGAGGTAATTCTAGTGTTATCTTCGTCAGACATATTAAAATTTATAATTATAATTTTTTCCCGTTATCAATGCAATGATGAATTTTTTCGGAGTTTTGTAACATAAAAGATGCCATATCTAAATTATATATTTCAGTGGACTTAAACGAAATTCAAAATAATTTATTTTGGATTTCGTTAGCTAACTAATTTTCAAGTGCCTACAATCATAGCGATTTTAATGATACTAGACTTAAATTGTTTATAAAAAAAAAGATTATATAGGATTGTGATTATTGTTATCATTAACTACTTTTTTTTAAAAAATGGACTTAAACCACTTTCAAAATAAACGACTCATATGACCTTAAATGGGTACAATTCATAGTATTTCAATTTAACCTTAATTTACAGGATTGACAACTTGCATCAAGTAGTATAATATTTCGGCAATAGATATCTGAAATATGAAAACACCTAAAAGATGTAGCCTAAGAGTTGGCGCATTTATTGCCTGGGGAATTTGATATAACTTGGCTGTTTTTCAACCGATAATAGATTTTGTTATTTTATTAGAAAGATAATTTACCCTAGATTATGGTTTATTAATTAATTTAATTGAAACGCAATTATAAATATCAAAATTTATGTGAAAAATGATTTTTTTTATTATAATTTTTACATATAAATTCATATTTGAACTTTGAACTCAATGCGCGTCTGGAAAGCATTGTCCGATTTGGCTCAAAATTTGTGCACTAAAGTTTAGTTTTAGTTTAGTTTATTTATTTATGATTTCCCATACAACAAGATTTATAATCTTATAATTAAAGTATAGGAGTTTTACATTGAATTGAAATAGAAAATTTGAACAAATTTGTCTTAAAAAATAATAATGGTAAATATAAAAATATTAAATAATTTTAAAGAAAAAAAAAAAAAAAAAAATAACGAATTATAACCAAAAATGTTAATACAAATATTAGTAAATAAAATAATATAAAAAAAAAATAAAAATAACAAAAATAGTTAAATAAAAAATATAAAATATAAACGGATCAGCAAAAAAAAAAAGCACTTAAGTGCTAGATCACAATAATCCGACCCGCAGCACACCTCAAAATTCGACCAAAAATTTTTTTTCATACAAACTGCTGTCACCCTAATATATACCCCGATGCAAACTGATGCGGAGGGTATAAAAATATTTTTTCAACGATTAATAACCTCATTCTTTAAAATTTGAATTTTTGAAATTTTTTCAAAGAACTTTTAATTTCGTAACATGTCGTTTTATAGAATCAGCCCAAAAGCGTAAACAAAGCAACGTATTTTAAGTATGGCCAACAAGAACAACAACAAAATATGTATAACAAATATTTGCACAGAATCAATAAGTATGGGAATCGTAACTTAATTAAATTTCAAATTTCAAACTGCTTCACAAAGAGAACACACAATAATCACAAATTGAAATTGAAAAAAAAAAAACCAACCCAAACCAAGTAGAGGTAGAGGAGATATCGAATGTCGTTTGTGTTAATGTTTCTGTTGCCATGTTACCTGTTAAAGAGAGATCTGATAGCATTAACCTGTATATGAGATGAACAAAAAAATTTGATACTTTATTTTTATTTGTTTAGCTTGTTGTTTGTGATGTGGAGGGGGAAAGGAAATGCTAAAAAGAAAACAAATCTTAAGAGGATGACTTAAGTAAGAAGTTTTCATTAATGAGATTTAAGGACTGACTGATAAACATAGGGCAATTTTTGTATGCTAGCAGTGTTTTTTTTTTTTTTTTTTGGTAAAGTTAATATTTATTTTATGTGTTTGTTTTATTTTTAGGTTCCAAACGTGCACGTCTCTCAAATGAAACAGATCAAGATACTGGATCGGAATCGGCACCAAGTAGTCCGCAAGTACATCCAAAAGGTTCAAATTATAATAATAATGTAAATCTATCACCCGCCCGTACTGGACCACCCAGTTCTCCCGAATCGGATTTGGACGTTGATTCAGCGCCCGATGAGGCCACACCCGAAAATCTGAGTCTGAAAAAAGAAGAGTCGACATCACCGCCACATACACCCAGCACCGACAGTATGCATATGTTGAGGACATTTAACAATGGAAGTGCTCAAGGTTTCATGCCATATCATCATACACAGTTTTTGGCGGCTGCAGCGGCCAGTGCTCATTCTCATGCTGCGCAACATTCACCTCATCATCCGCAGCAGCCGCCCTTGTTGCAGCATCCCGCACACACAGCACAGCAACAACAACAGCATCAGCAACAGCAGCAGCAGCAGCATCAGCATCATCATCAGCCACAACGTTCTCCTGTCGATGTTCTGATGCGTGTCTTTCCCAATCGCCGCAGAAGTGACGTGGAACAATTGTTGCAACGTTATCGCGGTGATGTCTTACAAACCATGGAAGCTATGATAGCCGGAGAAGATCTACTAAACAACTCGGCCAACTCACCACCCAATGTACCACAATCGCCACCATTTCCATTGAAATCCGCCTTTTCACCATTGGTTCCACCGGCTGGTGTATTCGGTTCTCCCACCCACAGATATCCACCCTTTATGCAAGCCCATGCTAAACGATTCTTGTCGGCTCCCTACACTGGCACCGGCTACTTGGCTGGCGTTATTAATCCGGCCGATTGTGAACAATCCGAATCGAATGGTGGGACGTCACTGGATCGTAATAGCAATGCTGGAGATTCACAAGATTGAGATTTCGGTTTAGCCGGTGGTGAACACAATAACGGCATGTTTAGACCATTTGAATAGCGCTGGCGCAAACTGCATCAAAATAAGAAGTCCATCACACCCCCTCAACACACACACACATCAGTTTTACAAACACTTAATTAAACTGTACATAATCATTATGATTATTTAGGGAACTTTATTTTATTAGATTTTTTTTTCCTTTTTTAATAAATATCAAATCAAATAAGGGTTCATTGACAATCCACTTAATACATTTGTATAAATATCTAAGTATTTGTATGAATATATGTATGTATGTTAACTTACTTATAATGTTAAATTTCTAGTATAGTTGTTGCTTCGCATAATTATGGCCAATAAGTAAAAATATATCACAACAAAAAAAAAAAAAAAAAAAAAACAATTAAATAAATATCTTAGTGTAACTTCAAATATACGTAAGTCTTTACGTACCGTATTCGACATACGCTTTGTATTTGTAATCTGTATTAATCTGAACTCGATTAATCATTGCCTTCGGTCTTTTCTTTCGAATATCTCACTTATAATTTTATATTGAAATGTCAAAGCTGATTAATCTATTCGGGCCAGCCACTTATAAATTAATATTGTAAAAAAAAAAAAATCGAAAAAGAAAATTCTTGTTAAGTATAAATTTAAACGAAAATTATATATTGCGATATTTACTCATAGTTATTTGTTAAGTATTATGTGAAAATTTATTTGTAAAAATTAGAGCAAAATGAAAATTCTCAATACATACTGTGTTAAATAAAACTAAAATATACAAAAAAAAAAACGAAATTTACTACTTTTCAAATTCACCACACAAAAGGTCGAAAGGTCATAAGAAACAGTTTCGGAAAAAACTAAAGCACGGCCTTCTGCATGTTTGCAAATAGTACAGTAAAATTAAAAAAAAAAGTAAATTAATTTTTATGTCCTATTTTATAATGAATATACGAGGACGGCTCAATAAGTCCGTGACTTTTAGAACGAAACACAGTTTTTTTTTGCAAAATAAATTCTTCTTTTAGCTCAATACACTTAGTCCAACGTTTCTCCAATTGTTGTATCCCTTCCCTTAGGCATTTGCTTGATCAATAATTTCATCGCTGGAGCTAAATCTCTTTCCACCAAGCCATTTCTTTAGGTTTGGAAATTGGAAATAGTCACTGGGGGCTAAATCCGGAGAATATGGCGGATCAGGTACCAATTCGTAGCCCAGTTCCTGGAATTTTGCCATTGACACAATTACGTTTATGATCAATTGAGAGCAAACGCGGCACCCATCTTGCAGACAGCTTTCTTAAACCCAACTGATCATTTAAAATCGAAACCACTCTGCGATATGAAATGTCTATGGCATCAAAAATCTCACGCACTTTTACTCTTCGATCGGCCAGCACCATATCGTGGATTTTTTAGACATTTTAGGGTGTATTGACCTCAATTGGCCGTCCAGAATGTTCAGCGTCATTTGTGTTTGTGCGACCACAACAAAAGTCAGTAAACCACTTTTTTACCATTGAAATCGATGGTGCGGAGTCCCCATAGTATTTATCAAGCTTTTCCTTGGTTTGATTGACGGCTTTTTTTTCGCAAAAAATAATGTTTAATGAGCACTCGAAATTCACTTTTTCCCATAAAAAAAAAAAAACAACGAGGTTGTATGTTTTGAACAGCTGTTAAAAGTAAAGTAAATGACGGAACTTACAATAATCTATTAACAGGTGGTACTTGATGGGAGCAGTGTTGCATTTCATATAACTACGAGGGAAGTTCGAAAAGTCACGGACATATTGATCAGCCCTCGTACATATATATACCTACCCAATATACGAAAATAGTAATAAAATCACTTTTGTTTTTAGTAGAAAAAAACCTTTTTTTTCAAAATTATTATCAGACATGTAGCGACAAAACAAAAGCACATCATCTTGGATATTTAGGATATTTTTTAAAAACATCAAAAATTTACAAAATGGCGCGATTTTTAAAATAAGTTCAAAATTAGCTGTAGCCCCCCAATTATCTTAGTTCAGAATCTGTCTACAAAACGACGACCTTGATGCAATTTCTGGTTTTCGAGAAAAACGACACCCCAGTTTGAAAAAATTGATTACGCGAAAAACGCATTTAAAGTTTTATTACAAGAATTATCTATATTGTCGTACAAATATTTTATTATCTGTAACTCCAAAAGCAGTAAAAGAGTACTGCACTGTAAAAAAATTAAACGTATTAAAAAGATGTCTATTTCATACATTCCAGGCTCCATAATTT
This sequence comes from Cordilura impudica, assembly GCA_963682025.1. Classification (NCBI taxonomy): domain Eukaryota; kingdom Metazoa; phylum Arthropoda; class Insecta; order Diptera; family Scathophagidae; genus Cordilura; species Cordilura impudica. The sequence continues at coordinate 54,743,296 of OY821517.1, forward strand.
TATACAATCTTAATGAAATTTTTTGCAACTGAATAACGAAATATACTAGGAATAACTTTTCTAGAAAACTATTTTATTTATTTTATGAAATTTATTTCTTTTGTGACCAATAGATGTACAATTTTGTTGTAAAAGGAGTTTCCTTACGGGCTAATGATGGTCAAATTTTGTGTAAATAAAAATCACTTAATTTTCATTTTTACTCAAAGTTTCGTCTGCTTTTTTCAGACTTCTTCAGGAGTGTTTATTCCTTATACCACAATGTGGTTTGGGTATAATGACTTTGTGCTGCTGTTTGTAACAACCAAAAATATTTGATTCGATTTAACGATGTCCGTCCGTCCGTCCGTCCGTCTGTGTGTCCATGTAAAGCTTGTAATCAAACTGCAGGTCGCAAATATGAATATATTTTGATGAAATTTGGTATTTAATCTCTTATCGGCCATGGGATTAACGCTATTGAAATTGGTGAGAATCGATCCATGTTCAGACCTAGCCCCCATACAAATGGCCCCTATGAAATCAACATATATTGCCATAAGATCCAAATTATCATACAAATCTTAGTCAAATTGGGTTTGTATATATATATTACATCCATTAATCAGTAGTCCAAAAATGATCCTTATTGGACAACTCTTAGACATAGGCCCCATATAGAGCTGCTTCCCGATCTTCACTTAAATCTATCAAAAAACAAAAATATTGCACTGATTCTTCTCAAATTTTGTTTGTATACATTTTTGCAAAATACAAGAGACTTTACCAAACATGGTCAGGATCGGTCCATTTTTGGGCCTAGTCCCCATATAGTTATAGCATTCGATATGAACTTTTTCATATCTGCAGCCGAAAAATTTAATAAAAATCCCTCTCAAATTTGGTTTATGCTTATTTTCTATATCCAGTTAGTTGGGCCTGAGAGATATGGTCTCTAAACGCATGGTATAGGGTATCGTATAGTTGGTCTAGACCGACTATAATTTTCTTACTTGTTGGTTATGATTACTTATTTATCTAAAAAAAAACTGGACTTCACGAACAGAAAATATAAATAAATAAATAAATAATAACAACACAGTACATAGATATCACAAATTGATCTTAATGCTAGTATCACAGAACTGTGATACTGTGATACTAAAACTGTAAATTATTTGATTTTTATTTACACAAAATTTGACCATCATTAGTCCGTAAGGAAACTCCTTTTACAATAATATTTTATTTATTGTTGGCGTTTTTTGATATTCGCGATTTTTGATTTTGGCGATTTTAGTTTTTGGTGATTTTTGATTTTAGCTATTTTTGTTTTTTGCGATTTTTGATGTTGACGTTTTTTAATTTAGGTAATTTTTGTCATTCGCAATTATTGGTTTTGACGATTTTTGATTTTGGCGTTTTTTGTGATGTTTTTTATTCGCGAATTTCGGTTTTGGCAATTGTTCATTTAATTGTTTTTTGATGTTGGCGTTTTCTGATATTCGCGATTTTTGATTGGCGATTTTTGATTTTGACGATATTGTTTTTTGCGATTTTTGATTTTGACGATTTTTGTTTTTTGGCGATTTTTTGACGATATTTGTTTTTTGTGGTTTTTGATCTTGGCGATTTTTTATCACTTGAGTAAAATTTTCTATATTAATCTTCTACATTCTCTTTCCTCATTACTAAATTTATTCAAATTACTATGAAAATAATCAAAAGGTCTATACATATTCCCTATATTACTTAAATGGTTTATAACATAAAAGCCATTGGATGTTACCGCAAACATTTTTTACCACTTGCCAACATTTGAATGTCATCATTTAGTTCTTGCTGTGCATTTATATTTTCTGAAACAGAAAAAAACAATATATCCGCTACGTATGTGCTGTTTCATTGACGACTAAATGAAAGAGCATAAGAATGTTTGTGAACTAGTAAATGCACAATTGTGCATTTAAGAGTAATAATAATAATTGATCTTAATTAAGGTGATCGGTAACATGCATTGCACAAAAAAAAATATGTGGCATTCGCCAAAATTGAAATCTGCATGTGTTCGAATTGTTTATTATTTTTCTCCTCAAATTATTTCTTAAAAAAAAAAAATATTTTTATAAATTTATTTTTTTTTTATACCCTATACCACTATGTGGTTTGGGTATAATGACTTTGTGCTGCTGTTTGTAACAACCAATAATATTTGACCTACACCCATCTTTAATTATACCGATCGAATCAGAATCACTATCTGATTCGATTAAGCGATGTCCGTCCGTCCGTCCGTCCGTCCGTCTGTGTGTCCATGTAAAGCTTGTAATCAAACTGCAGGTCGCAAATATGAATATATTTTGATGAAATTTGGTATTTGATCTTTTATCAGCCATGGGATGAACGCTATTGAAATTGGTGAGAATCGGTCCATGTTCAGACCTAGCCCCCATACAAGTGACCCCTATGAAATCGATATAAATTGCCATAAGATCCAAATTGTCATATAGATCTTACTCAAATTGAGTTTGTGTGCGTTTATTACATCCATTAATGAGTAGTCTAAAAATGACCCCTGGGACAACTCTTAGTCATAGGCCCCATATAGAGCTGCTTCCCGATCTTCACTTAAATCTATCAAAAAACAAAAATATTGCACTGATTCTTCTCAAATTTTGTTTGTATATATTTTTGCAAATACAAGAGACTTTACCAAACATGGTCAGGATCGGTCCATTTTTGGGCCTAGTCCCCATATAGATATAGCATCCGATATTAACTTTTTCATATCTGCAGCCAAAAAAATTAATAAAAATCCCACTCAAATTTGGTTTATGCTTATTTTCTATATCCAGTTAGTTGGGCCTAAGAGATAGGGTTTCTAAACGCATGGTATAGGGTATCATATAGTCGGTCTCGACCGACTATAATTTTCTTAGTTGTTTATTTTATATTCAGTAAATAAAAATGGCCTATCAATATTTGAACAAGTTTTTAAAGGCCATAGTTCTGTACTTTAGATTAAGGTTACTAAATTTTTTGTATACTACATTGTTATTGATATTTTGAGCAATTTTGGCATTCAGTAACCTTCTTTTAATGTACAACCTACATCTAAAAAAAGTTTTTTCACTTCCACATTTGCTTGAAAGTCCTTTGCTTCTAACAAAAGTATTTGCAAATATCAGCTTGCAAGAAATCATTTTTTGTTAAAAAATATTACATGATACGATTTTAGCGTTTCCGTTAATGAATTTGATGGCTTATTTAGCCCACCTTCACTTAGGTGGTTAACGCATGATTTGTTTCATCGTCACGTTTAAACGGGATTGCCAACTTCACAAAAAACATAAATTTTTCGCAAGAACTAATATTTTCACACATGAACAAGACTTGGTAACCCTAGCAAGAGAGCTACTACATCATATAATGGGTAAACACATGCATGGCGTAATCTTTATTTTATCATTCTTAAGCATTCACCACAGCGTAGTTTCCCCGAATTATAAGCCGTTTTCGATCTTCGGGTTCGTTGACTACCGTACATAAGGTGGGCAACCACGGAAACCATCAAACGCGGGGACCAGACAATAATTCGGATTATAAAAAAATATTATTATGCATCAGCAACGTTTATTGCAAATCAATTACAATTAGACAATACGACCAGGTCCATCCGAAGACGAACTGCAGAAGGTGACTTAGCAACGTAGAAAAATAAATGCCGCTACAGTGGATATATCAGCAGAATAACGACCCCAAAAACTTAGCTTAATTGAGTCTACTGTTAAAAAAATGGACACACAATTAAATATTAGAAAAAAAAATTTGTAGTTAGAATATTGAGTTAGTGCTTTAGTTTTGTCGCGTAAAGTTAACGAACATATCTAATTTTATATGAATATTTTGTTTTAAATAAAGAATATTATTTTTTTATCTATTTTATTAAAACTAATACGTCATCGCAATAAATGAAAAAAGTTAAAAGTTTTCTAAATATATTGAAATAGATTGTAGAAAGCATAACCCCGTACTTTGGTATCGCCCGATACTCTAAATATATATATATATACTAGATGTAACCTGATTTTTTGCGATTTTTTATGTTGGCGTTTTTTAATTTAGATGGTTTTTGTTATTCACGACTTTGACGATTTTTGATTTTGGCGTTTTTTTGTGATTTTTGCTATTCACGATTTTAGGTTTTGCAAATTTTTGATTAAGGTGTTTTTTGATGTTGGCGTTTTTTTTTTATTCGTGATTTTTGAATTTGGCGATTTTTGATTTTACGATTTTGTTTTTTGCGATTTTTTATTTTGGCGATTCTTGTTACTCGCGAATTTCCATTATTAGCGATTTTTGACATTGATTATTTTTTGTTTTTTAAGATTTTTCATTTTGACGATTTTTGTTTTTTGTGAATTTTGGCGATTTTCGATTTTAGCGATTTCTGTTATATGCGGTTTTGGTTTCTTGCGATTTTTGTTATTCGCTATTTTTGATAGTAGCAATTTTTTTTTGCGATTTTTGTCATTCGCGATTTTCGGTTTGGTAGATTTTTGATTTTGGCGATTTGTTTTATATGCGATTTTCGGTTCTGGCAATTTTTAATTTTGGTGATTTTTGAATTTAGCGATTTTTGTTATTCGCGTTCTTCGGTTGTGGCGATTTTTGTGATTGGCGATTACGCCCATATTTTCCACGACTACTCACATTGGTAATTAATGTATTTGTCAAAAGTTTAAAGACTGTCATTTTCATAGTACTTCATATTTTTGTATAGAAGGTGGCACGCCCATTAGTCTACTCCCACCCATTTTTTCTGAGACACTTCAAATTAGTTTAATATGTACATTAAAGTTTCACCCCCTAGAAATATGCGAATAGCAAAAAAAAACTGATAAATACAAAGTCTTGGGTCAATCAAAAACAATTTAGAGGTGACTCAACGCGACTGAAAATTTCAAGTGCATTTATATTGGAGAAAATATGACTTTTTGTTTTCAGATTTTACGAAAATTTCGTTCTAGTTTTATTTTTTCGACAAGTTATATGCATCGATATCAGCACTAAATTCTCTTTTGAAAAAGCTATATAACTTCAAAATCGAATAAAAGCTCGCCAAGAAGTAACAAATGCCCCAGACCACTTTTGTGCCAAAAAATTCTGGGTCATGAATTGTGCTGAAGATTTTTTCAACTCTAACAAATTGATTAAAGCCATAATTTTTTTTTGAAAACTCCTTTTTTAAGTTTTAAAATTTATTTTACGAAAACTTACCCTTATGTGCTCCTAGGGTTAACATGATCCGAAATTCAGCAGTATTTACAAAATATTTGAATTTTTTGACCTAATCGTCCTATAGTAGCTTGGGGTCATTTGTGGAGCCAAGTCCAAATGGGATAATGACATCAAATTATAAAATCATCATAATCATCAAATCATAAAAATCAGTAAAGTATAGCACAATTTTATTTCCCAACCCATAGTAAGGGGTTTCATTCAGTTTACTAGAACAATTATTTTTTTAAATTGGCCTGGGCAAGGAATGGGTTAATGTTGTTGGATTTATTCAAAATTTTTAGAATGGAAGACTTGCACCTTTGGCTATTTTATTTTAAGCATCACATCTAACAATTCAACAGCACTTACAAAATATTTAAATTTTTTGAATAAATTGTCTTTTATTAGCTTGGGGTCATATGTGACCCTAAGTCCAAAACGGATATGGGGCCATATAATTTTTTTCGGAAACCCTAGACTATTAAGATAAAATATGGCATTCGAAAGTAGAAAACTGATAAATTTTTGATACAAATTATTTAGAAAGAGTATATTTACTGAATATTTCTCAAAACACTAATTTTTCGCGAAATCCGCAAAAAAAACTCTTTGTAAAAAAATTCTGGCACAGGAATTTATTTAGAAATTCACAAAGTTAATCCCTGACATATATTTAACAAAACTTAAAGTGCCAGATCCATTTTTTGAAATTTTGTTTAGGAAAATTTTTTAAAACTTAAAAAAGGAGTTTTCAAAGTTTTATCAAAAAAAATTTTCCATCTTTGGTCTCATTTCGCAATAGTTTAACAACGTGTAAATAAAACAATACTTCAATCCGACCATAGTGAGACCATATCATATAGAGACCAACAAAAAATTATGGCTTTAATCAATTTTTTAAAGTTGAAAAACTGTTCATCACATTTCATGACCTAGAATTTTTTGGTACAAAAGTAGTCTGGGGCATTTGTTATTTCTTTTCGTGTTTTTATTCGATTTTGAAGTCATATATGTATATAGCTTTTTGAAAAGATAATTTAGTATTGATCTCGATTCATACAACAACTTGTCGAAAAAATTAAACTATAAAACGAAATTTGCGTAAAATCTGAAAAAAAAAAAGTCATATTTTCCCCATATAAACACATTTGAAATTTTCAGTCGCGTTGGAGCGCCTCTAAATTTGTTTTGGCTGACTCATAACTTTGTATTTATCAGTTTTTTTTGCTACTCGCATATTTCTAAGGGGGTGAGACTGAGAGTTTGAACACTTTTTTATTAAGGGCCATCCTAATGTACATGTACATAGTTTCAGAACTCTTGCTGTCGTAGTACTCCAGATGTTATATGTTAAAATTAGATGTTAAAAATTCTCTTTATGTGGGGAAAATCATAGCCTTTTTTTCTTCCGGATGGTCAGTTACCTACTGTAACAATTTCAAGACGACCAGTGGTGTAGTCTCCTATAAACCACAAACAAACAAACATACAATTTTAGTATAAGTATAAGATGTGCGATATAGCCTAACTATACGATGCTCAGTACCATGAGCAATTAAAGTGAAATTCTCATTACCTGAAAATATTTTAGAATTCATATGGGATAAGATTATTATATGGAGACTAGGTTCAAAAATGGTACAATTACGGTCATTTATATTATCCAAACACAATCCCATGTTCAGAGGAATATATTATATTCATAGTTTTAAGTGCTTTGACTAGAATTGCTTCTACTCTGTTATAGATTAAGGGAATACATAATAATTTCACATAAACAAACTTTGACCAATATAAAATTACAATAATCTGGCTCCTATGATAATTTAAATTGATCTTATAGGGGCTAAGTCTAAACATGCACAGATTTGCTTCGACTTCAATAGCAATCGTCCTTGGGTCGATCAAAGCTCATGTACCAACTTTTATCACAAAAAAGTGAGCGAATAGAGGCGGACCCCGTAGGTGTTTTTTAGTCTGTTTACATTTTCTGTTGACGTCAACTTTGCAATATTTTCAAAATTAGGTTAAGGTAAATTTTCTTTTTATATCTTCATCTCCACGGTGCAGAGGATAAGTTTGTTATTCCTATTGTTATTCCAATAATATATTACATACAATCTATTATATATAATATATAGCAACTACAGTGGATTTAGGAATATTTGGGGAAATCACGATCACACGCACTTCAGGTAAGACAGACTGGTTTATTAACATTCTAAGCAGGTTGGTAATTTAATCATTTAAGAAAGGTGAATGGGTCATGAGATATGGATCAAAATCTAATGAATATAAAAAAATATATACATATACATATTCTATGTGATTGTTGTAAATCAAAATTTTTAATTTTTATGTGGTTGCAGCAACAATAATAGTTACGCTCATCACTGACACACAAACTGACTGACTGAATCTGTAAAGCTGTATAGGCGGCATTTCTTACGTTTTTTCTTAAAAAGTACTTTTCTTCAAAAACAACATTCCTTAAAAAGTACAATTTAAAAATGGTACATTTTCTTCAAAAGTACATCTCAAAAAGGGCCTTTTAAAAAAACCTTCATTAAAAAGTACCCTTTCTTTAAAAACTACCCTTTCTTCAAAATACCTTTTCTTAAAAAAAAAAAAAATTAATTTTCTTTAAAAATAACCCTTAATTAAAAATTGCATTTTCTTAAAAAAGTACCTTATTTAAAATTTTTCCTATACTTTTAAAAAGGCACTTTTTTCTTAAATATAACAACCTTTTATTTCAAAAAAGTTCCTTTTCTTAAAAAAAAAACACCTTTCCTTACAAAAAAGTATATTTTCTAAAAAAGTACCTTCCCATAAAAATCTGCCGCTACTTAAAAAAGGTCCTTTTGTGAAAATAGTAACATTTTGTTCAAAAAATACCGCTCCTCTTAAAAAGGTAAATTAAAAAGTAAATTACCTTTCAAAAAGTACCTTTTTTCACAAAAAAAAATAGATACAGCAGCCCTGTTATACGGAATGATTGGGAATGAGACCATTCCGGATAATTCAGAATTCCAGATAAATTAATTTTTCACTAAAAATAGAAATATTACGAGAACATCGATTGATCTCATTATTTTCTAGGGTTCTCATTTATTTATTTTCAAATTAGGTACCAGAAAATACATAATAATAAAAAAAAAAATAATTGCTGTTGTGAAAGAGAAAAAAACAAATAATTTCCTAAATATTAAAATTCCGGTTAACTGATTGATCCGGTTAATTGGATGCCTGATAATGGGGCTTTTACTGCATTCATAAATAAAGTACCTTTTCTTAAAAATAACTTTTTCAGCACAAGTACATTTTCTTAAAAAGTAAGTTTTTTTCAAAAAGTACATTTTCTTGAAAGGTAAAAAAACTTTTTTTAAAGTACCTTTTTTCTAATGTATCTTTTGTTGCCTATAAATATGATAATAAGTTATAATAAGTTATTATCGGAGAGCAAAATGGATTCCTGGTATGATGACAAATCTCATTTTGTATATCATATGTTAACTTAACCCATTAGATTTCGACCATCTTTAAAACAAAAAAATCGCATTTCTTTTTGTAATATTCACTTTCGTATGACTTAAATAGTAATAAAATGAAAAAAAATAAAGTTTTTGTAAAAGTGTTTTATAGCCTGTACTCATATAAGTACAATGGGATAATATAGATTCAAAAGTTGCAGCATTAACTTTAAATCAGGGGTTCAGAAAAAACACACACTGAATCAAAAAACTCGTACATATATGTAAACAAACATAGCTCAGACCAACAAACACATATTTTTATTTTGATATCAATTATGTGTGTTTCTAAATTTTTTACGCTGCCGAACACAATCAAGACTGTGTTTCGTTTTAATATTTCGTTATGTACACGAACATGTTTCTATCATGTATTTTTTGTTTTGAACACACATAAACCACACAGATTCGAGTGTAGCTTTATTTTAAGTTCGTGCTCTTGCACGTGTACTGCTAAAAAAAACAGAAAATGTTCTTGTTTTCTGTTTACTATTTAATCAGCTTTTGCTGTTTGTTACAAATATTAATAAATAAAAATATTGAAGGAAACAATTACGTGCAGTTAAGTTTTTGTGTAAAGGAACAAGTATTCTGCTTTTATTTGATTTTATTTTCTGATTGTAGTATATCAATATACGAAAGGTCGAAAGGTTGTTCATACATATACTATTTGACGTATTGTTTTTCTTTACAACATACTACTTTAGTTTACCGTATGAATTCCTTAATTAATCCTCTACACTCTTAACTAATATGTATAACAAAAAACTTTTTAAAAAAAAGTTGTAATATGTGAGATATTATAGCATCACAAAATTGACGTTTTTGTACTCAAGCGAATACAGTGGGATCGAATGGGTAAACATACATACTATTTGTACGGGCGATAGGTTTTAACGTTGTGTGGTTGCGTTTCATAAAAATATATACAGAGATAGCTACAATTCTACTTTTTAGTACAATTTGTGCTCCAAAAGTACAATTTATAAAAATTATTTTAAGGTTGCGATACAAGTGGAAGGTATGAAAGAGTCGACATACTTTGAGTGTGCTATAAAACAAGGTGACAAGCTTTTTTCATCACTCTTTCTAAAGCCTAATATTAGTTTAACAGGTGTTTATCGAAGGCGTAGTAAATATCTGAACTATTCTAAAAATTTTAGCCAATAACAATAATTGATCGTCAATAAAAAATCGATCGTATTGTGAAGCGATATATTTGTAAGTATTAATAAAAATTCTATATTCATACCTCAGTTTAAACTGTTCAGGATACTTTTATTGGTTTTCTTTATAACACAATAACACACAAGCATACAAACATGCATAAATATTAGCACAATGTATTATTCACAAAACAATACAATCGTATTTTATTGTCCGTCTGATAATTGCAAAACTCGAATTTAGAACAATGGAATAGAAATAAACAAGAAAAATAAACAAAGTAGTAGTCATCGTATGTTGTGGTCATTGTATGTATGTGTGGTTGTGTGTATTGGTTGATTCGTTATTAGGAGAATATGTTCAGGCCATTCGCCAACAACAGCAATGACAACAACAACAGTCAGTTAGTAAGTAGAAAGTATGTGCCTGATGAATTTGTGGTTTAAAGTCACAACAAAAGCAACAATGGCAACAAAAGCCAGTTTCCACAACAAACAGTATCACAAGCACATTTTGACCTCTCTTGCTGACAATTGAATTATTGGATAAGTTGTAAAGATATGATATTTGTTCTGTCGTCCATTCTTCTCATAACTACTACTACCACATAATTTGTATTATTTATACGTTGTCCAAGTGATAAGTTACTTAAATCGTCAATCAGTTAAAATTCTAAATATCAGCTAAATTAAAAGTCGCACAACGTAGCTCCATAAAATTTTGTGTTAAATTCTATATCACCAATGACTCAAATATTTTGGTTATTTCAGTTATTTTTGATGAGTAGGCGTGGCGCCACCCTACAAAGGAAATATTCAGCATCATTTCATGACTACTATAATAGCGAAAGTTTTTTACATTTTTGTAGATCCATATGATATTTTCCAGAGTAATCCAGTTAAAATGTAATGTAAATATATACAATAGCATTTTTATTTGTTCAAAGAGAGTTAGAGTATAACCATCTTGGTTATTGGAGTAAGAGTATAACCATCTTGGTTATTCTCTTACCCTCTTACTCTCATCCATAAACATTCGATCAAAAAAGAAAAAAAGAAAACACAAAAAAACAAAAACATCAAACAAACATTTTATTTCGTATATTAAATTTTATCGCAATATCTTTATATTTTCATACGTCATTGCTCGACTATTGGCCCTAGAGGCTCCAACTTAAATACCTACATGCTTGAAATAATGATAACTAATATTATCCTAATTTTACCTATGTAAACGGACTGCTTTGTGAATGAGCGTGATTTCAACAGACAGGCAGGCAGACCGACATCCTTATATATAGACTCGAGTTGTTCAATGCGTTTAAAACGGAATGACGAACTGATATATACCGTTTGCACAGCGATGCGGAGGATATAAAAAGAAGAGATATAAAAAAAAAAATTCAGAGAATTTTAAGTTATGCCATTTTTCAAAATGTGTAGTGGCTGTGGGGATTCTAAAGATGAACTTGCCAATCAGTGCCATATATTAATATCAGAGCTAGAGTTCATTATTTGCACTGATCCTCGCTTTTAGTGCATTTAAGCACTGTGTGGGACGGTTTACAATAAAATGCACTACTGCGCTAATATTATTATAAACGGTGTTCTTTTAGAGGTTTACAACTTTGAGCTGGTAATACTGCTTTGTTTGGCCATCGCTTTAACAGCTGATAGTTGCATTTTGCTTAATTGGGTTTGCCATTTCATCATGGATTGACATACATAGGAGCAACTCTTGCAAATCGTTGAAATTTTCTATCAAAATAATGGTTATGTTCGTGAAACTTATCACGCACTTCGTCCATTTTATGGTGATCATAATCGGCCATCAGAGCGTCAAATTCGAATAACTATGGAACGTTTTCGCTTCACGATTACTCCTAATGATAATGTGCATCGCGCAAGATGCCAGACAGTGCGCACCGAGAAAGCTGTAGCCGCTGTACAGCAAAGCATTGAAGAGGACTCACATCGATCAATTCAGCGCCGTTCTCAGCAAATGCGGATGTGTCCATCCACTTTATGGAAAATTTTACGAAAGGATCTTGGATTACGAGCTGTTAAGATTCAACTTGTGCAAGAATTAAAGCCAAACCATCGTATGCGTTGACAAATCGGTAGATATTCTGAAGCATAAATTGATATTGATTTTTATTTTCTATAGAAAATTTTGGAATGAAGATAATCCACAAGCTTTTGTCCAAACACCATTACATCCACAGAAAATTACTATTTGGTTCGCTTTATGGGCCGGCGGCGTGTTTGGTCGGCATGTTTTAAAAAACGATGATGGGCTAAATGTTACTGTCAACGGTGAACGGTATAGAGAAATGAATACAAGTTTTTTTGTGCCTAAATTAGATGGCACTAATATTGCTGACTTGTGGTTCCAGCAGGACGGAGCCACATGCTACACAGCGCACCCCACAATTAATTTACTAAAAGAAACTTTTGATGAGCGAATAATTTCTTTGCGGTTATATAATGTCACTCATCTACGCGGATAAACCAGAGACAATTGAACACCTGCAAATCAACACTCGACGAGCTATTGGCGAAATGCGGCCGCAAATGGTGCGAAAAGTGTGTGAAAATAGGAATTCAGGATTGTGTCATGTACGCGCCAGCCGTAATTTTATCTGTGCAATAAAGCCAGTTTAATTGATACTAGCAGAGCCCAGCACTCGAAATTCGAGTACAAATTCTAGGAAAATTTAAGTTTTTCATAAAATTTTCTTCATTCAAGGTTTTTTTAATCTATCTTATATATTAAAAGAATTTATGAATAAACTTTGCATTCAAGATTTTTTTCAATATTTTTCTTCTCTCAAACCTCTAGAGTTCTAATTAACGTAGGCTGTTGACATAGGTCTAAGAACACTCAGTGGATCAAGCTCCTTCTTTTGAGCTATTAACTGCTTAAATTCGTTGGGTTTGAGGAAAGTTATGCGTGGAGAATCAACTTTACTTTTACTGTACGTTAACTTATCTTGGCATATTTTGGCATTACTGTACGTTAACTTCTCTTGGCAAATTTTGGTATTATATTATAAAAATTAATATAATGTAATATAATGCTGCGGAGCAGCAGGGGTCCTCTAGTATATATAAAAAAAAATTTTGAATATTTAAATGAAATTCTTTAAATAGTGAATTTTTAAATAAAATTCATAAAATTTCATTATAAATATTTGTTGAACACACAGAAGATTTATAAATGGGTTTGTTAATAAATAATTTTATAAGAGCCTAAAGGTATAATAAGCAATTTTAGCCAATTCACAATGCAATAAAGGGCTGTTGATATACAATTTTTGCAAACAAATTTACAAATTTAATAAATTGTTGTTACTCAAAAAAAAAAACGTACCAGATGGTGCATATCGGTAAATATGGTGCACATCTGCACAGAAATACCTTTCAAATGGAATATTTTTGGTCAAAATCGGTTGATAGCTAAAAGCGTAGAAGGAGTCACAAGAAATCGCCTTGCCTATTAATATTATAGATTAAAAATATTTTGCTTTGCTTTATTTTAGTTTTAAGTTCTGTATTTCTAGAAAAAACACCCGTTGGATTACTCATTAAAAATTTTAAAACATTCCGACCAAAATTGTGGTGTCCGTACAGTACTACTGGACAGATATTGACCACTTTCTATATAAATGTGTGAAAATATGCTCTTCTATGAAGTTTGATGGTATTTTCCAGAAAATTTTCCACAATGACTAGATAAACAAGTAAGAAAATTATAGTCGGTATAGACCGACCATATGATACCCTATACCATGGTTTAGAAACCCTATCTTTCGGTCCAACTAATTCGATATAGAAAATAAGCATAAACCAAATTTGAGTGGCATTGTTATTAATTTTTTGCTGCAAATATGAAAAAGTTCATACCGGGTGCTCTATTTATATGGGGACTAGGTCGTAAAATAGACCGATCTTGACCATATTTAGTAAAGTCACTTATATTTTGAAAAAATACATACAAACCAAATTTGAGAAAAATCTGTGCAATATTTTCGTTTTTTTGATAGATTTAAGTGAAGATCGGGAAGCAGCTTATATGGGACCTATGACTAAGAATTATCCTATAGGAATTATTTTTGGACTACTGATTAATGGATATAAGAAACACATACAAACCCAATTTCACTGAGATCTATATTATAATTTGAATCTTATCGCACTTCATGTTGGTTTCATAGGGGTCATTAGTATGGGGGCTAGGTCTGAACATGGGCCGAATTTTACCAATTTCAATAGCGTTCATGAAAGCTTATATACCAAATTTCATCAAAATATATTCATATTTGCGACCTGTAGCTTGATTACAAGCTTTACATGAACACACAGTCGGACGGACGGACTAATTGCTAAATCGACTCAGAAAGTGATTCTGATTCGATCGGCATAATAAAAAATGGGTCTATTTTTGGTAGTTACAAACAGCAGCACAAAGTCATTATACCCAAACCACATAGTGGTATAGGGTATAAAAATTGTATCCTTAGTTTCAAAACATTCCTCCAAAAACTGTAGCTTGGAAGAATGAGAATTCGACAAAAAAAAGAAGAAAAAAATTATTTACTCAAACCAAGTTTGTGTGCGAAATTTATTAAATCTATAATATTAATAGGTAAGGCGATTTCTTGTGAACGATGTTTTGTTCCACAGTTTTCTCCCAATTTTGACCAAACGCATCTCATTTAAAAGGTATTTCTTTTTAGCTGTCCACCAGATTTTTAGATTTTTTGCATTTTTACACTTTTTTTGGAGTTATGCTCATTTAAAGTTGCTACCAACACATACATAAGACTATATAATGTCTGTTTATTAAATTTGTAAATGTGTTTGTTTTCTTCATTCACAATAATAATTGTGTTGAAATGAAAAATAATTTTGGACATAAACCAATAACACAATCGATATTTAAAAAGTGTTGGTTGTATTGTGGATTGGCTAAAATTGATTAAATGAAAAAATAAAATTTCTTGGGATTTGCACTCGAATTTCGAGGGCTGGGATCTGTTAGTATATATTTATGGGCGAAACTATTATGAGAAATTATCAAGTCGCCCATGCAGTTTGTTAAGTTTAGATTTGCTGTTATAGTCGTAAGTGTGAATATGTTTATTATGGGGCTTCGGGTTTTTACCAGTTATGTCTATTTGTTGTAAATATATTGCTTGGGAGCATGTTTTGGCAAATAGTTTTGTAATTTGTTCCGATATTGCGGATGTGTGTGTGTGTGTGTGTGTGAAGTAAACACATTCATTAGTTTCTGTAATAATAGAATTAGACTTCAGAGTCATAATGTTGGACTTTTTTGTGTATGCAGTAGTAGAAGTAGTAGTAAATGGGGCTTCTGTGTAAACGATACTATTATGTTTGCCATTGTTTTTCAATAATCTTTTGTTTTCTTCAATATGCTGGTCATTTTCGAACTACTTTCACCGTTCCACAGACAAACTGCATAGTACGATTTAAACATATGCCTCCTTTCATTATTTTCATGGATTTTGCCAGGATTAATAATTGTTTCTAGAGTGGGTTTACAGTTTGTCTTCATTTTTCGTCCCATTTATATTGTATAGAGAGAAAAATGTGCGTGTGTCTTCTATTAAATATAAATGTGAAAAAGGTTTTCACACTTGCCATTGTTGTTTGGAAAATTTACTAAAAATTTACTCTGACCACCATTCAGCCAGCAACAAAACAACAATTGTTTTCATTGGTCGTGTACCATGTTCCTTTGTAATATGTTTATGTGTTAGTGTGTGCGTCTGCGTGTATGTGTGTGTGTGGTTTTTTTAATTGTTCTTGTATTGTTTGTAAATAATAATTATAAATTTATTGGGATTATAATTTGGCAACTCATTTATAAAATTAAAATAATAATGTGTAAAATATGTGGACAGTAAATACGAGCAGCAGTGGGGTTAGTAAGTTTAATTGTTTGTGGATGCGGTGATTGTGTTTGTGATTGTGATGATCCATTGTGGTCCATTTATTGATGTTTTTGTTTGTTTGATGTTTTATTTGAAAAGCGGGTGTCATTGATATCTTTCACACAATTTAATTGTTTTTAGTTATCATTTTTGTAATTCAAATGTCAACAGAATTAATCTTTCGTGTGAATTGGAAAATTCACAATTCATTTGGACTTCATATTTATATGTAATTGTTGTTTGTATTGACTAAAATTTTTAAAATTGGATATAAATCATGCCAAAAATCCTTTAAATAATACGCATTGTGTGAACAAATATTTGATTTCAGCTATCTTTTGTTGGAAACCTTAAGCAAATGAAAGATTTGTATAATTATCGAAGACAGCTGCATAGGATGTTTCTATATGAATATAAAAACAACCAGAGCGTTACATTTTTTAATATATACTAGCAGATTCCAGCCCCCGAAATTCGAGCGCAAATTCTAGGAAATTTTATTTTTTCATTAAATAAAGACCCTAAAGGTATGCTAATCAATTATAGCCAATTCGCAAATCAACACAAAAAACAAACTCATTTTTATTACAAACACATTAACAAATTTAATAAACACACACATAGCATTGTATAATATTATGCAATTTAATCAAAATAAAGGAAGAAATTTAAAAATCTGTAAATCTGCAAATCGTTTAAAAAGAAATACCTTTCAAATAATATACGTTTGGTCAAAATCGGGATAAAACGGTAGAACATAACATCAGTCGCAAGAAATCGCCTAGCCATTTAATATTATAGATTTAAGCTCATTACTGACTCACTGATTGACTATCCAATGCTGTATGATCAATATCTAATTTCACAAAATTATCAATCTTGGAACTAGGACCTTGAAAGTTCGAATATTTCCCTACCGTACTCAACTTCACAAAGTGAATTTTCTTTAAAATAAAGTACCATCACTTAAGGTACTTTTTCGGAAAGGATATTTTTTCATAAAAAAAAATTATTTTTCTTCAAAAATTTTTTTCTTAAAAACAACAGCAATTTTTCTTAAAGGAAAAAAAACTTTTTTTTTAACAAAAATGTATTTTCTTAAAAAAGTGTATCTCCTTAAAAAAGTATTTTTTCTTAAAAATTACCTTTTCTTCATAAGTACATTTAAAAAAACACATTTTCTTTAAAAAAAAAAAATTACCTTTTCTTAAAAAAATAAATTTTCTTGAAAAACTACCTTCTCTTAAAAAATAAGTTTTTTCAAAAAAGCACCTTTTCTTAAAAAGTACACTTTGATTAAAAATACCTTTTCTTAAAAATTAACTTAACTTAGAAAAATACCATTTCTGGAAAAAGTACCTCTTCTTAAAAAAGGACCTATTATAAAAATATACCTTCTCTTAAAAAAAAAAATTCTTTTCTTTTAAAAAATTTAATTTTCTTAAAATGTATCTTGTTATAAAAAAACACCATATCTTAAAAAGGATATTTCCTTAAGTACATTTTTATCAAAAAATCGCATTTTCTTAAAAAGTACCTTTCAAAAAACAAGTACCTTTTCTTAAAAGAATATTTCCTTAATTACCTTTTGTCAAAAAAGCGCCTTTTCTTAAAAAGTACCTTTCTATAAAAAAAAGTGCCTTTTTTTAAAAATACCTTTTCTTAAAACAGTACTTTTTCTTTAAAAATTCATTTTCTTAAAAAGTACCTTTCTTTAAAAAAAAATAAATATTGAAAAAGTACCTTCCTTTAAATAATCTAACCCATAAAAACAAGATTTCATTAAAACTCTTTGTTTCCCTGTACATATGAGTTTTGAATCTCTCCGTGACTGTGCATGACTTTGCGTGACTATTTTAAAATTAATTTTTGTTCACAACAAGTCTATGGACAAAGAATCAGATTGACTGGATGAGGGGAAATGGGGTTTAAATCACTCCGTGACTGTACGTGGCTATGTGTGACTG
The DNA here is from genome assembly GCA_963682025.1 of Cordilura impudica. NCBI lineage: Eukaryota > Metazoa > Arthropoda > Insecta > Diptera > Scathophagidae > Cordilura > Cordilura impudica. The sequence continues at coordinate 54,761,184 of OY821517.1, forward strand.
TATGTGAATTAATCTTTGGCCACAACAAGTCTATGGACAAAGTTTCAGATCGACCGGATGAGGGGAAGTGAGGTTTTAATCTCTCCGTGACTGTGCATGACTATTCGTGACTGGGCGTGACTATGTAAAAGTTAATCTTTTCTCATGGCAAGTCCTTCGACGAAGTTTCACATCGATCCGATAAGGGAAAATGGGTTTTAAAGCACTCCGTGACTGTGCGTGACATTGTGTGACTGTGCGTGACTACACCAAAACTAATCTATAGTCACAACAAGACTATGGGCCAAGTTTTAGATGAATTGGATGAGTGGGAATGGGGTTGCCCCATTGCAGACAGAAAGTATGAGTTAAAAGAGCTTAAAAATGCCATTTGTCAAAAAAATATATTTTGTTAAAGAGTACCTTTTTTTTTAAAAGTACCTTTTCTTAAAAAGAATATTTCCTTCAAAAGTTCATCCCAACAAAGTACATTTTCTTAAATTTACCATTTCTCAAAAAAAGTTCTCTTCTTAACCGTTGTGTCGATCGTAGAGCCCACGGGTACATTTGCAACTTTAATTTTCCTGTATCTTCCAAACGGTTAGTCCGATTGACCTGAAATTTCATGATATCCTCAACCATACACTTTTGCATCATGTGGAAAAGTTTCATCAAGATTGGAGCAGCAGTTCAGTCGATACAGCCCAAATTCAAGTTAGTGGAATGGCGTCGACTGCTGGTGTACCCGGGTACTTGTATGAAAATTCATACAAATATATAGAAATAAATGGCAAAGTTCACTTTATATTGCTATATCTTCCAAGCGGCTGGTCCAATCTTGATGAAACTTCGTATCATAGCTTGGAAATATGTAATTGATATTGGTGTGAAATTTCAGGTCAATTGGACCAACCGTTTGGAAAATATAACCCAGTTACTAGAAAATGACCTAGCGTCAACAGCTGATGTACCCAGGTACTTCTATGAAAATTCATACAAATATATAGAAATAAATGGAAATATTTAGTTTATTTTATGGAAATTTGTTTATTTATTTATAGAAAATCATTATAATGAAAGTAAAAAATATATTTTATGAATTTTAGCAGCATCTGAGGCATTGTGGATGATCCTTCGAGTGCTCTGCGCACACAGGCTTATTACAAATTGCACATACTTTTCTCGTTTGGCGTTTTGCAATGCAAATATAGCAGTTTCCTTTTCTTTTTATGCGGCCAGAACTGTCACGTTCCTCTTCCTCTTGTGCACCAACATTCATCTTCAAGGGCATACCATATAATGCTTCCATAGCGTGTCTAGTAGAAAATATGCGCGTAATATGGCTATTGTCCGCTCTTATATCGATTTGTGGTCTGCATAACTGATCGCTGAGCTGCTGCAGAAATATCCTACGGCGGTTGGTAGATGGTTTTAGATGGGGGTTGTTTTCCATATATATAACATACGCAGCATACGCAGCTACGTCAAGCATATTATAAAAAAATGCTAAAGGCCATCTATTTGTGCGCCGTTTGGTTGAATATTCAGTCAAGCACTTATCCATATTATCCACGCCGCCTTTATGTTTGTTATAATCAAGTATGAGCAATGGTTTCCGTTTTGGACCTGCAGTTTCTGTAGTGTCGTGGCAAGTAGACAGCATCACAACAGCCTTATTTTTTTTTGGGACGTATGAGCACATCGTCATGTTGTTACAGAATCCAAATAGCGTAGACTCTGCTTCACGTCCTTTAGGATTGGCAAATGATGCTGGCACGAACATACGCCTTTTGTTGCAAGTGCCCAACAAAGCCAAACTGTTGTCCACCATCAAAGTTTTTGCTAAGTTATATGTTGTAAAGAAATTGTCGCATACCACTGTTCGCCCACTTCCACCAAAATTGTTGACAACTAAGTCCTTCACAACACGCTCACCAACGTTTCTTTCACGTTCGCCGGACGCTGCCATTCCAGTATAAATTTGACCCTGTATTGAAAAAATAAAAATTGAAAAATGAAATTTGAATTAGTCATTTAGTTTATTTGCAACAAGTTGATATAATAAAATGAATGTATGAACACTGATTTACCTGCACGGGATATGATGAAATGGCGTCGCAGACCCACCACACTTTTATCCCATATTTGGATGGTTTGGATGGAATGTACTGTGTGAAGCCAGTTCCACCACGATATGGGTATAATTGCTCATCTACGGTAACGTTTGTGCCACATATATAATACTTGCGCAGAGTGGCATTTAGCATCAGGAATACGTCTGTAATTGCAGCTGCCTTATCATTTTGTTTGCGTGCATTCCGAGTGTTTCCGTTATCAAAGCGTATGAAGCGGCTGATTGCCCAAAATCTGCGTAAGCTCATTGATGCACGAAATAATGGATGTGAAGTTGTTTTCCACAGGTCAGTGGTATGAACATAACCGGAATGACATACGCCAGCCATCAAAAGCACACCCAAATATGCACGAAATTCTACTTCAGTTATAGGCACCCATATTCGTGGTTCCGCATCTGGATGCTGCTGATTGTACGCATCAAAAGTTTGCCTTGCCTTTCTATTTGATTCTCGAATAATAACATCACATATTTCATTTGACATCATAAGATTGAAGGTTTCTGCCATTGTCAAGCCATTTGTCGATGGCACTGGTCCAGGATTGCGACTTCTTAGAACGTTGTGCGCACGTATTCGTCCAGGTATTGGTGGTATTGACGACCATACATTGCCATCTCTTGCCGTATAATAATCACCAGTTTCAAGTGGCGGTTCTTCATACTCCTCGTCTGAATCCCTCTCGTCCTCTAGGTGATACTGAATTTCCTGGACTTGTTCAGCGTCAGATGATTCACCACCAATGTCATCAATATTTCCTTCTAAGTCTTCTTGATCTACCGCTTGTTCGTGGTCACTCTCTTCGGAGTCAGAAGCCTCAACAAGTGTGCGTATATAGTCACGCTGCTCCTCATACGGTAGTGCATTCAATCGACGCGGAGCTAGCCACTCACCATCTGCCATTTTATTTTCACTTTTTATATATTTGCCGCACAAAATAAATTTTTAGGTCTTTACACTTCAAAAATCGCACATAAACTGACTTATGCATACAAACCTACTCAAAACGAAACCTGCGCAAAAAATCATGTTTCTGCCTGCAAAACTGGTTGTGCAAGGGTAGGTAGGCAAGATATTCCCAAATACCCTTTTGTTCCTGTTAGTAGACGTGTTTTCCTACACATTCCAAAAAAAAATATGTTTACATTGAACAAATATTTTATGAGTTATAATTATTCTGCGCAGGTACTAAAAATAGCACTATGAGCAAGAGCGGTTGATTTTCAGTTCAAATATAACGGAATTTTGCGAATGAAAATTCAATGTTAATTATTTTTCTTTGTAAAAAGGGATCAAATTACAAGGATTAAAAAAGAATTTGGAAATTGTTAAATTTTTATGGATTTTGGCAATTCCCATTTTTGGTAAAAATGGATTATTTAGGTACCAAATTTTTTTTTTCCCAAATTATGATAAAAGTTTTGTTAACTAGACAATATTTCCAAGAAATAAAAAAAAAAAAAAAACAGAAAATTACAAGAATCCAGGTAGTAGTTAATATTTGTATATCAAAAGCAACTATCTGCCATACAAAACGTATGAAGTACCCGGGTACATCTACTGTCGATGTGGATAAAACCCAACAGCTGCTGACACAACGGTTAAAAAAGTACATTTTCACAAAAAAAAAAACATTTCTTAAAAATTTACGTGTTCCTAAAAAAAGGTACCTTTTCCGCTTTCGTAAAAAAGTACCTTTTCTTAAACACGTAACGTGCCTTTTCTTAAAAAGTACGATTTCATAACAAACGGAGTTTTTCTTAAAAAAGTAGCTTATCTTAAAAGTAAATTTTCTTAAAAGTTTACTTTTTCTTACAGAAGTGATCTTTATTAAAAAAAGTGCATTCTCTTCAAAAAAGCATATCTTCTTAAAAAAAATATTTTATCTTAAAAATACGTAAATACGTAGATTTCTAAAAAAATTACATTTTCAAAACAAGTAACTTTTCTTAAATATTTTTTCTTAAAAAGTACCTTTTCTTAAACAAGTGAATTTTCTTACAAAAGTCCTCTTTTTCTTAAAAAGGCACATTTTCTTTAAAAAAGTACCATTTTAAAAAAAGTACCATTTCTTGGAAAAAAGTACATTTTCTTGAAAAAATACCTTTTCTTACAAAAACCATATCTTCAAAAAAAGTATTTTATCTTAATAAATTACTATTCTTAAATAAGTAAATTAAAAAAAAGGACATTGTCTTAAAAATTTTATTTTCTTAAAAATTTACATATTCTAAAAAAACGCAATTTTCGTAAAAAGTACCTTTTCTTAAAAAGTAGTTTCTGTTAAAAAAAAATACATTTTGTTATAAAGGTATGTTTTCTTAAAGTAGTACTTTATCTTAAAAAGTAAATTTCCTTATAAAAGTAGATTTTCCTAGAAAAGTACGTTTTCTTTAAAGAAAACCTTTTGTTAAAAAGTGACCTTTCTTAAAAAAAGACCTCTCCTTAGAAAAGTAATTCTTCTTTAAAAAAAATTACCAATAGTACCCTATTTTAAAGCAATCTTTAAAAAATTGCACCTTTATTAAAGTAACATTTCTCAAAAAGTACTTTTTCTTAAAAAAGTACATTTTCTTAAAAAAGGAATTTTTCCAAAACAAATACATTTTTTTAAAAACGCGAATTTTCTTTAAAAAAATAATTTTTTTTAAAAAAGTACCTTTTTCAAAACAATAAATTTTCTTTAAAAAAAAAAAGCATATTTTCTTAAAAAAGTATATTTTCTTCAAAAAGTACTTTCCTCAAGAAAGTTTCTTTATTAAAAAAAATATTTTTTCTTAAAAACAGTACAGTTTCTTTGAAAAAATCTATTAAATAGTAAATTTTCTTAAAAAAACACATTTTCTTAAAACACTATATTTTCTTAAAAAAGTAACTTTTCTTAAAAAGGACCTTTTTTAAAATAGTATTTTTTTTAATCATTTTATCTTAAAAAGTATATTTGAAAAAAAGTACATTCTCAAAGAAGTACCCTTTCTTAAAATAAATACAAATTCCTAAAATAAGTATCTTTTCCTAAAAAATTATTTTTTTATTTTTAAACTTTCTTTTCTTAAAAATTTACCTTTTAAAAATAAGCAAATATTTTTAAAAAACTACATTTTCTTTCAATTCAATTCAGTTCAATTCAATTTTTATTTATAATATTTGTACAAGGTGGTACATGTAATATTTTACTTTTCTACTCAAACATAAATTTTTTAGATAAAATTAGTAAGGAAACCTCTTTAAATAAAAATGTGGAGGGTAAAAAAAAATTTTTTTTAGTAAAAAGCTGATGATACCAATATATTACTGATATGCTGATATTGGGATAATTGACATCTTTGATCAAAATTTTGTTTAAGCCGATGGATTTGCATATCAACCATTTCAATATTGTTTATATTATGTAATCCTCTGGTTGAAAAGTGCCAAGGAAGGTTATACATCATTTTTAATAACTTATTCTGCGCGATTTGCAAATTTTTAATATGACATTTCGCTATAATTGTCCGGACAGGAGCCCCACAAAACATAATGGAGTGATATATAACTTTCAATATAATTATTTTATTTTCGGAGCTGATTCATGATTTTTGATTAATGAAAGGAAGTAGTATTACTTTAGCTAAATTAACTTTATCTATGGCATAAGAAATATCTGTGGTTTTCTAGAATAACCGCGTATGTCATAAAATCAAAATGTTCAGGGGAGCCAAAAAACGTTATATTTGAAATTATGGGCTCGATATAAAGTTTTTAGAGCTTTTTAATTAACAGTCCTGTAAATATGGGCAATAAATACTTTATATAAAATTTTGAGTCAAAAATCTTCAGAGGAATAGATCCTAGAGAAGGACGAAAAAACAATATGTAACACTTAAAGTGTGTGCAAAGAAAACAACTTATGTCGACAAACGTCGTTTTCTTTGAAAAAGAAAACTACCAATGCAACCCACCCATGTAGACATAAGTTGTTGTTGCTTGAAAAATGGATTTTTTTTTGTTCGTCAACAAAAAGTTAACGGGACTTAGGATGAGAATATAATAACGTATCAAGAATAATTGTGTCAAAAAATAACACAAATAAACACAAAAGTTTTTATAAGTGGTTATAAACTGAAAAATAATCCAAAATTATTTTGCTTTTTTTTTCATTAATAACAACGTATGTCGCTATGTGTCGTTTTCTGAGAAAATAATTTGTCAGCGATCAAACGTAGGTTGACATACGTCGATAGCGCTGCAAATTAATTTAATAAACATTTAAGTTACGTCGTTATTTAAAGAAAAAACTCCGAAATGGTCAATATTTTTTTTTAAAAATTGAACACACTGACAAAAATGGACATACGCGGTTATTCCAGAAAACCACAGATATGTTCTATGCAATTTAATTTTGAGTCTAAATACACACCTAAATATTTAACTTTAGAATCCCATGGAATGTTGGAAGTTCCCAGACGTAGACAACGTTGAGGTATATAATATTCCTTTCTTTTCCTAGTAAAATAAATGGCCTGCGTTTTCGAACTGTTTACGGTGATTTTCCATTTGGTGAAATAGTATGATAGTTATTGATGATTTAAGGTTGTTTATATCTTCTGCTAAAGAGCCTGAGCACAATAAGGGTGTGTCATGAGAAAGATTTTCCTACACTAAATTTTCTTAAAAAAGTACATATTCTTCAAAAAGTACCTTTTCTTCAAAAAAAAAAAATACCTTTTCCTCGAAAAGTACTTTTGCTTAAAAACACCTTGTCTTTAAAAAGTATTTCTTTCTAAAGAAAAGTACTTTTTCCTTAAAAAGTATAAAAGTCTTTTTCCTTACACAGTACTTCTCCTTAAAAAATATCTTTACTTTAAAAAAGAAATACCTTTTCTTAATTAATAACTTCGCTTATAAAATTTAATTTTCCTAAAAGAAAAAGCCCCTTTTAGCAAAAATTGCCTTTTTTAAATACTTTTTCTTAAGAATAATAGTTTCTTAAAAAAGATAATTTTATTTAAAAAGTAACTTTTCTTCAAAAAGTACCTTTTATTCAAAAAGTAAATTTTCTTTAAGAAAAAATAACTTTTCTTTAAAGAATACCTTTTCTTAAAAAAAATACCTATTCTTAAAAAGTACTTTTTCTTAAAAAAGTACCTGTTCTTAAAAAAGTACCTTTTCCTTAAAAAAAAAGTATATTTTCTTAAAAAAGTAAATTTTCTTCAAAAAGTACATATGTATCTTAAGAACGTACCTTTTGCCAAGGTATTTTTTTTTTAGAAATTATACTTGATATTTCCTATAAAGAAATATTTTATTACAAAAAACACTTTCTTAAAAAAGTTCCTTATGTTAGAAAAGTACCTTTATTTAAAAAAGTATTTTTTCTTAAAATAGGACTTTTTCTTAAAAACAGTACAGTTTCTTAAAAAAAAATCCATTAAATAGTGCATTTTCTTAAAAAGTATATTTTTATAAAATAGTATTTTTCCTTAAAAAAGCATTTTTTCTTAAAAAGTACATTTTCTGAAAAAAGTACATTTGAAAAAAAGTATATTCTCAAAAAAGTATATTCTAAAAAACTACCTTTTCTTAAAAAAGTATTTTAATTTTAGTACCTTTTCGTAAAAATCTACCTTTTAAAAATAAGTAAATATTCTTAAAATACTAAATTTTCTTAAAAAGGCATACTTTCTTCAAAAAGTACTTTTTCTTCAAAAAGTACCCTTACTCCAAAATACATTTTCCTAAAAGAGTACATTTACTTAAAAAATACCTTGTCGTTAAAAAGTACTTTTGCCTACGGAAAAGAACTTTTTTCTAAAAAAGTATAAAAGACCTTTTTCCTTAATCAGTACTTTTTCTTAAAAAATTGATTTTCTTTAAAAAAATAAATGCATTTTCTTAATTAATAACTCTTCTTATAAAATTTAATTTTCCTAAAAAAGACATTTTCGCAAAAAAGTAAGTTTGATTTAAAAAGTACCTTTTCTTAAAAAAATACCTTTTCTTAAAAAAATTAACTTTTCTTTAAAGATTTGGTTAAAAAAGTAGCTTTATTTAAAAAAGTATTTTTTTCTTAAAATACGACTTTTTCTTTCATTTTCATAAAAAGCACATTTTCTTATAACACTCATTTTCTTAAAAAAGTATATTTTCTTAAATAAAGAATATTTTATTAAAAAAGTAAATTTTCTTCAAAAAGTACATATTTTAAGAAAGTACCTTTTCCCAAGGTATTTTTTAATAGATGGTACTTTCTTTTTCTTAAAAAGAAACCTTTTCTTAAAAAGTACACTTTCTTAAAAAGTACACTTTCTTAAAAAAGCACCTTTTTTTAATATAGTATTTTTTTTTTATCTTAAAGTTTTATCTTAAAAAGTACATTTTCTTAAAAGTACATTTGAAAAAAGTATATTCTGAAAAGAGTAAATTTTCTTTAAAAAGTACATATTCTTAAAAAAGTACCTTTTCGTAAAAATCTACTTTTTTAAAAATAAGTAAATATTCTTCATATACTAAATTTTCTTAAATTGGTCATTTACTTAAAAAAGTACCGTTTCTTAACAAGTACGTTTTCCTAAAAAAAAGTGCATTTGCTTAAAAATAACTTGTCATTAAAAAAGTACTTTTTCCTTAAACTATACTTTTACCTTTTCTTAATTAATAACTTTTCTTATTAAAGTTAATTTTCCTAACAAAAGTACCTTATCGCAAAAGTGTCTTTAAAAAAATACTTTTTCTTAAGACGTACATTTTCATAAAAAAGTATCTATTCTTCAAAAAGTACCTTTTCACAAAAAGATAATTTTCTTAAAAAGTTAGACTTTTTAAAAAAATACCTTTTCTAAAAAAAAGTTATTTTTCTTAAAAAGTACTTTTTCCTTAAAAAGTACATTTTCCTTAAAAAGTAAAAAATAATTTTTCCTTAAAAAGTAAAAACATAATTTTTTTAAATAGTACCACCATGTTCCAGTACATACATATAAGCGCAGAACTTCTTTAAATTGGTAATGGTTCAATTATAAGCAAAGAAGGTAGTGAATTATTAATCACAAAGGATTTAAAAATTTAGTTTCATTAGAACAAGAGTTCATAGTTAAAGTTTATTCAGAAATAAACCAGAAGACGGGTAATGGAAACTGTCTCTGCGGCAGAGCCTTGTTTGCTCTAAAGGAGAAAACGAAAATGATTGCCACAGTTTTTGGTCTACAACATTTACGTCAGTGAATATTAATAACTCCATTATAACAAAAATTATAAACAAGATATCGAAATTAAAAATATATAATAGAAAACGATGAAATGGTGAAATATTGCGAATGCACCTTTACGGCATCTAACTTTAAAGACTTCTTCTTTGCCAATTGTTGGTTTTATTTAATTTGTATTTAACAATTTCAAAAGAAAACCTCAATATGCTTCACCTAAGGATATAATCCTTTAAATAAATGCCACTAAGTGTTCACTCACTTAGTGATGGTAATAAAAACAATTAACGTCATCATTACACACCATGAGAAGAAGGGAGTTCTAAAACAACAGCTACGAACGTACAAAGATACAGTAGAACTTATACCATCATATATCATCATCCTTAACAATGGTTTAAGAAGAAAAAAAAACAAAATTATTTAACAAATAAGTTATTTAAAAAGGGCAAAAAGTGGGAAAACCCCAAACAATATAAGAAATTGCACCCGTTTAAGATGATGATGTGTTTTATGAAAACAATATGTGTGGGGTTTGTTTAGCACACAAGACCCCAGGCATAAAAATGATGTTTGTTGAATTTAGTTGCCTTGAGAATACAGGCGACAGAATGCTAGCAAAAAAGGGGTAACATTTCAAACAAACATACATACATACATACAAATGTATTTAATATGTACGCTAACGAGTGTTAAATACTAATTTTGTGGTGTTTAGACAACAAAATTCAATTACGTTCCACGGTACCACTTTCTATTTAGTTTTCTAATAGATGAACAAAAAAAATTTTTTTTCAATAAACACAAATCTTAACTCAAGGGTGGTCCCTGTAACACAGACACATGCATACATAGTTGCAATGCTAGTTCATCATCCGCATCATTATCATCCATATCAATGAATGGTATTAATTTCTCGTTCTCGGTTTGTTATTGTTTTCTTTATTTCTCAATCCAATATTTTCGAAACCATCAAATACAACCACATTTTTCTTAATTTTATTGTTTTAAGAAACATTTTCAAAATACTACAATAAAAACACACGAACAAAATCAAAGGAATACCACCAAAAAAAAAAAAAAAGATGTGATAAAAATGACAACCGACTGCCCATCATCAATATGAAAACTGGGAGCTGTAGAGCGGTTAGTAGAGGCATTAGCAACAGCATTTTTCTCAACCATCACTTTGACAGTGCACACAAAACACACACACACGCACACAAAATAAACACATGAACTCATTTTGGTTATTGGAAGAAGGCACTAATATAAACATGAAATATCCCGCTCCATTCAAGTACTTGGGTTGTTATTATTATTTTTATATTTTTTTTTTATTATATGTACAATATTTGTGTACGAAGGTACATGTGTTGTTGCCACTTTCTTTGTTGAAACCACACAGTAGTCAAGTTAATAAGCCTAATGAAGGCAATATTATGCATTTTGAAGATATACAACATGAGATGTATCCATTCATGGATCTTCCTACACAATGTCGTTTAAAAAAAATAAAAAATAATAATAATAATAAAAATTACAATTCATCATTTTTTCGGCATAAATGTCTTTTGTAGTTCAAGTTTTTGTTTAACTTTTTATTTGTCTCTAGAATACAAGAGTAACTTTTTGAAAGCATTAATATTTATTCAGTTTGGACAGTTTGTTTACATAATTACATACAATAATTTTTGTGAAAAAGACCTTTTGGACCCATCGACAGACACATTGGTTAAGGTAATTTCAAGAATCATGTACAAACTGAAAATTGCTTCGATTGAATAAGAGTTTTGACATATGTAAGTATCAACATTGTAGCTAATATTATCGACAAAAATATTGTTGCTAGAAATGTGTGTATGTAAAAATTTAGCCAAGACAATCTATAATTTATTGTGTTAGCCAAATTATACCGTAAATAGTGTACAAAAAAGATGTAAAAATATTAAAAAAATTGACACCATAAAAATATATAATAATTAAAATTGTAAAATTATATTGAATTTGTAATTCATACAAGGCGAGCATAATTTTTCTCCCATCATTTTGCATACAGATTACCACTTTTGTTAAAGAAAAAAAGTTTAGTTTAAAAAAATTCATACATTTTCTCATTAAATTTTTTTTATTTCTCACACGGATATATATATCAATTTGTCATTCCGTTTGTAACTCATCGAAAAATTAATTTGCGACCCCAAAAACTATATACCAGAGCCTAGGTTAAGCTCGACTACTCGAGCTACTCGAGTAGTAAACGAGACACTCGAGTTCAACGAGTAGTTCGAATACTAACAAGTAAGATAATAATAGTCGGTCTAGACCGACTTACGATACCCTATACCATGCGTTTAGAGACCATATTTCTTAGGCCCAACTAACTGGATATAGAAAATAAGCATAAACCCAATTTGAGTGGGATTTTTATTAATTTTTTTGGCTGAAAAAGTTCATATCGGATGCTATATCTATATGGGGACTAGGTCCAAAAATGGACTGATCCTGCTCATGTTTGGTAAAGTCTCTTTTGTTTTGCAAAAATATATACAAACAAAATTTGAGAAGAATCAGTGCAATATTTTTGTTTTTTGAAGGATTTAAGTGAAGATCGGGAAGCAGCTCTATATGGGGCCTATGACTAAGAGTTGTCCCATAGGGATCATTTTTGGACTACTCATTGATGGATGTAATAAACGCATAAAAACCCAATTTGAGTAAGATGTATATGACAATTTGGATCTTATGGCAATTTATGTCGATTTCATAGGGGTCATCTGTATGGGGGCTAGGTCTGAACATGGACCGATTCCCACCAATTTCAATAGCGTTCATCCTGTGGCCGATAAAAGTTTAAATACCAAATTTCATCAAAATATAGTCATATTTGCGACCTGCAGTTTGATTACAAGGTTTACATGGACACACAGACGGACGGACGGACGGACGGACATCGTTAAATCGAATCAGATAGTGATTCTGATTCGATCAGATAGTGATTCTGATTCGATCGGTATAATTAAAGATGGGTCTAGGTCAAATATTTTTAGTAGTTACAAACAGCAGCACAAAGTCATTATACCCAAACCACATAGTGGTATAGGGTATAAAAACTGGGAATACATTTTGTAGAAAACCATTTCATTTATTTTTGCGATTTTATATTTTGGCGATCTTTTTATTTTGACGCTTTTTGACTTTGGCGATTTTTAATTTTGGCGATTTTTGTTTTTTGCCTGTTTTGATTTTTTGCGTTTTTCAATTTTGCCAATTTTTGTTATTCGCGATTTTCGGTTTTTATTTCATTTTTGTTTTTTGCCTGTTTTGATTTTTGGCATTTTGAAATTTCGCCTATTTTTTTAATTGTGATTTTCGGTTTTGGCGACTTTTCATTTTGGCGATTTTCGTTATTCGCGATTTTTGGTTTTTGCGATTTTTCATTTTGGCATTTTTTGTTATTCGCGGAACAAAAAACTGGGGATACATTTTGTAGAAAACCATTTCATTTATTTTTGCTATTTTAAATTTTGGCATTTTTTGACTTTGGCGATTTTTAATTTTGGTGATTTTTGTTTTTTGCCTGTTTTGATTTTCGGTGTTTTTAAATTTTACCAGTTTTTGTTATCCGCGATTTTCGGTTTTGGCGATTTTTCAGTTTGGTGATTTTTGTTAATCGCGATATTCGGTTTAGGCAGTTCTTGACTTTGGCGATATATGTTTTTTGGGTGTTTTTGATTTTGGCGATTTTTGTTTTTATACGATTTTTGATTTTGCGATTTTTGGCTTTAGGGATTTTTGTTTTTTCGATTTTTGATTTTCGCTATTTTCGTTTTTTGGGATTTTTGTTATTCGGGATTATCTGTTCTGACAATTTTTGTTTTGGCGACTTTTGTTATTCGCGATTTTTGGTTTTGGCGATTTTTGATTTTGGCGATTCCGCCCATATTTTCCACGACTAGTCACATTGGTAATTAATGTACTTGTCAAAAGTTATTTTCATAGTACTTCATATTTTTGTATAGGAGGTGGCACGCCCATTGGTCCGATCCTGCCCATTTTTGTTTTTTATGTTAAAATTTGTTGTTAAAAATTTACTTTTAAGTATGGTGGTCTCCCATAAACCACAAACAAACGTACAAAAAAACGAACAAACATACAAAACTTCATTTTTATATATAAGATGATGTCATTGACTGTCGACTTCCTTTATTAACAATATTTGCAATTTCACGTTCGGGTTTTCCTTCCAAATGATTGTTAATAACGATTCGTCGTTCTTCCAAATTAGACTGTTTCCAATGTAGACTGTACCGTTACATATTAATTGTGTGTCAACATTGCTCATCTGTTTTTTTTTTTTTTTTTTTTTTTGTTTATTAAACACTTAATACAATGCATCAAATATATTTGAAAAAATATTTTGTTAAAACGTATAAAATCGTTGATAAAGTTTTTATAATAACTTGCCCGACTTACGATGTGAGGCAATGTATACTATTGATCCATATAACAACTCGAGTCGATATAGCGATGTCCATCCGTCAGTCTGCCTGTCAGTTGATATCACGCTGACTCACAAAATAAACCATATATTGCGAGCATGTTGGTATTTAAAACAGAGCAAATCGGGCATCATTGTACCACGATATGGCCTAATATGTGGGAAACCTCCAAAAAATGCTGAAAATTTTGTTCTAATAACTTCGTAAAAAGTACGTAATTCAAAATAATTTATTAAATTTTTATTAACGTTTAAAATTTTCATCTACAAGTAAGTAATAACTGATTTACGGATTGATTCAGATTACAATTCTGTTTTTTTAATAATAAACTAGCAGAGCCCAGCCCTCGACATTCGAGTGCAAATTCTAGGAAATTTTATTTTATCATTAAATTTATTTCTTTCAATGTTTTTTAATCTATTAAATACATTAAGTTTATTTCATTATAAATATTTGTTGAACACACAAAAATAAAGGCCACCCCTTATGCCACCCAGAGGTATTCAAATTTTTGACAATTCACAATTCAACACAGGGTATGTGTTATGAAATTATTGTAATGAAATCTGTACGTTAACTTTCGTGTTGCATAATGTAAAGTTGATTGTGCACGCATAACTTTCCTCAAACTCAACGAATTTAAGCAGTTAATAGCTCAAAAGAAAGAGCTTGATCCACTGAGTGTTCTGAGAGTGAAGCGATCAAGATGCATTAATCAAAAAAGGAGCTATGAGAATTCGAATTGATTGAGTGAATGTGTCCCATAAGAAATGTACAGGGAAGAATCGCGTTTAAGTATAACTTGAGTAAGGTGGGTGTTGAGTAAATTTCAATGATTGATGACATATCTGTGTCCAAATAGCTTTCATTCAAAAAAAATGAAGGAAATCGACCGAATAGAACGGCTAGACGGATTGACTTTAGTTTTTATAAATTTTTTTAATATATAAGATATAAATTTAGAACAATTCTGTTGTTAAATCTTTTTTCTGTGTAAACTTGTATCACTCTCCCGCTGCTGAAGGAAGTTCAGAAAATTATGAAATACAAAACAAAATAGTTGGAAACTTCAGTAATAACTGGTTTTCGACATAAGCTTAAGCCATCACTATTTGGCTCTAACATAATGCAAAAATTATGGAAATCACCATATGCTCATATTCGCATTTAAGTTACATATAAAAATATGTTTTGTTTAAAGTATTGACTTATTGATATATTTAAACATTTTTGGCTGTCTTTATGTTTACATTAGCCATGATGCATGATTATGATGAAATTACTCCTACCTAAATTTCTTTTTGAACTGATACACAAACTTAATTTTTTTGTTTAAATGAACTGAATGAAACAATATTAGTAGGGTAAATAATAACAACACAAATATTCAACTTGTACTAAGGTGGCCATAAAGCCGAAATGCTACCGTTTAAAAAACTACAATGTCAAGCAATATGAAATGATATAAAATCAAAAAAAAAATATATATATATTTTGTTCCTGTGCTAACAAATTTGGTTATGTGCCTTTTTCATAAAGTTATCAGAAAAATATCATTAACGTTTATATTTGACTGTGCCTAAATGTTTGTTCTATAAAAAATTACCGGCTTATATTTAGTGGTATAGAAAGTCAATAAAAATGCTAATCGTTTGTCAAAATGCACTTAGCCTATTATGTTGATGCAATGGCGATATGCATAACCAAAAGGTTTTTTTTTGCTTAAATAGAACTGCGTTCACTTTTTGGCATTTATATCAGTAGGGCAAGGAATCTCATGCAAATGCATATTTTTACTGGTCATCCTAAAGCCGACACGGTTAAGTTATCTTTGCGAATCGTGGAATTTCCTTTAAAATGGCATTCATTCGTTTTTGCATATTTTGCATATTTTGCTAAAAATATCCGTTTTTGCATATTTTAGCGCATATTTTAACAAATTTTACAATAGCTGCATGTTTTTTTTTGCATATTTTGGTTTTTTTTGTCTGTTATCCATTTGAAAAAGTATAACGCCTCTGAAATTTAGTGCGACATCTTCTGGTAAAAGTTGACACATAATTTGTTACAAAATATTCGTCTGAACCACCCTGTTGATCTGTCAATTTTCATATTTATACAACATTTTTACTGTTTTGCTTGGGAATTCGCTGAATGTTTGTAACTTTAGACAACAAAACATGTTTTAATTAGAAAGTGAGTTGGTTTTGAGATTCTTTACTGCAAAATTATCAAAGTTAACATTTGATAATACTTTCAGAGTGCAATGCCGAAAACCAAAGCAACTTCATCGTCAAACCTTAATAAATACGTGTCTGAACATCCGAGTGTATTTCAAACGGATGGAGTCGTCCTTTTCTGCAAAATTTGCAATAAGACAGTGGGCTGTGAAAGGAAATTTCAAGTCGACCAGCATTCGAAAAGCACGAAACATAAGGAACTGCATGATCGACGCTCCGAAAAAATACAGCCTTTGATAACTACCACCGTAGCAGCAAATTCTCCATGGACTTATGCGAAGCTTTCATATCAGCAGATATTCCATTGTATAAGCTCAACAACCCAAAACTAAGACATTGTTTGCAAACATATACCAACGAGGTTATTCCACATGAAACATCAGTGCGCAAAACTTATATCGACGAAATATATGTTCGCACATTAAACAAAATCAAAAATGCTCTAACTGACCATTTCCTATGGATTTCCATGGATGAAACCACCGATATCCAGGGGAGGTATGTTGCAAATGTTATTGTGGGAATTTTGCATGAAAATGAAGATATGTGCGACAAAAAATTTTTACTCAATGTCGTGGAAATGGATAAAACTAATCACGCGACAATAGCTCGTGCCTTCAATGACTCCATTGCCTTGCTCGGTGAGGATTTTGACAAAAATAAAGTTCTTCTTCTTTTAACGGATGCTGCGCCATACATGGTAAAAGCGGCAAAGGGGTTACAAATCTTTTATTCGAAGCTATTGCATGTTACTTGTATCGCTCATGCTGTCCACCGAATAGCGGAAGAAATTCGAAGTAATTTTAGTGAACTGAATGCTCTTATATCACATGGCAAAAAAATATTTATAAAAGCACCTTCGCGTGTTCACATTTTCAATGAAAAATTTCCTGGCATTCCGCTTCCTCCAGAGCCAATTATAACAAGATGGGGCACGTGGCTAAATGCTGTCAAATATTATAGCCAGAACATCGAAAAATTTGCCGAAGTAGTACGGGAACTTGACGATTCCGACTCGATATCGATTAAGCACGTAAAAGAACTGTTAGACTTGCCTTCTCTCAAATCTCAACTGATTTTTGTGCACAGCAACTATGGTTGTTTATGCGAAGTTATAAAAAAACTAGAAGGACGAAATTCTTTGGCAGATGCAGTCAATTTAATGAATAATTCCGTTACGAAAATAAATGATGTAAAAGGCTCAATTGGCTTACAATTTATTGAAAAATTAAACAATGTTCTCTTAAAGAATAAAGGTTTCCTTGAAATAAGGAAAATAGCAGGAATATTGGAATTTGGTGAAAATTTTTCACACACCAATTATATAATAAAAGAAGTGTGTGCTTTTAAATATGCTCCTTTAACATCTGTTGATGTTGAGCGCTCCTTTTCTTTGTACAAGAACTTTTTAAGACCAATAACGCCAATAACGCAATAAATTAAACTGATCTCTCTTCTATGGGCTTAATTGCTTTAATTTTATTTAGTTTTAGTTTAACATATATTTGTTATTTATGGTTTTGTTTTTCTTTATACTTATTTTATTTGAACAGATATTAAATTATTTGTTTTCCGCTTTTTTATTATATTAAATGAATTGTTTTCAGCCTTTTTTGTTAAATTACTTGCAATATTTTTTTTAAAATAAAATATTGGAAAAATATTTTTAATTGCATATTTTCTGTGTTTTAATTGCATATTTTCTGTGTTTTAAGTGCATATTTTCTAATTTTAAGTGCATGTTTTATGCGGATATTTTCGATTTTTAAGTGCATGAGATTCCTTGCCCTAATGATCAGTATACCATGGCAAATCACCAGGAATAGATTCACAATTGACAATTCCCAAATTATCCAAATTTACTTCAACAATCAGTCATCGATTCGCGCAACTTATAAACGACTTCGTGACTTTTATGGCTCACAACAATTGTCCATCTGAGCAAGCCGTCCGTCGAACTGTGGATAGATTTCATATCATATACAGTTCTAAATGAAGCAATAACAGCAACACATCGAAGAAATGTGCGTATTGAGGAGAATACCGCCGCAGTAAACGAAAGTGTGGAAGATCTAAATTTATCGATTCGTCATCGGTCGCATGAATTGGGGCTATGTCAAGTACCATATATATGTAATAGAGGATGTGCAAACTGAAATTGGATCCAGTTATCAAGAGGGAAAATATAAGTATATACAAAAGCTGATAGATCCAGTAACAAAAAAATGTTTATAAACCGTGTTCCATGCACTGGGCGGGCACAGTGTTGCTGACGAATTTTATTATACGATAATAAAATAATCGTACGAGAAATATTTTACGATTAAAATGAAATGAAAAAAATACGAATTTGTATTACATTGCTCTTTTATATGACCATATCTAATTTCTTTTTTATTATCTAAAAAAAATTAACAAAAAATATTATTTAAAAAAAAGAAATTAATAGATATAAAAGAAATAAAAAAAGTAAGAAAATTATAGTCGGTCTAGACAGAATATATGATACCCTATACCATGGTTTAGAGACCCTATCTCTTCGGTCCAATTATTTCGATATAGAAAAGAAGCGTAAACCAAATTTGAGTGGTAAAGTCACTTATATTTTGAAAAAATAAATACAAACCAAATTTGAGAAAAATTTGTGCAATATTTTTGTTTTGTGATAGATTTAAGTGAAGATCGGGAAGCAGCTCTCTATGGGGCCTATGACTAGGAATTGTCCTATAGGGATTATTTTTGGACTACTGATTAATGAATATAGTAATCACATACAAACCCAATTTGACTGGGGCAAACAAATGACCGTTTGGGGACTAGGTCTGAACAGGGACCGAATTTCTTGTATATGAAAATGTTCATATCGGATGCTATATATATATATGGGAACTAGGTCGAAAAATGGACCGATCCTGACCATACCTATTTTTAAATTTTTTTTATATTTTTGTTTTTTTAAGTGAAGATCGGGAAGCAGCTTTATATGGGGGCTATGACTAAGAATTGTCTATAGGTTTTATCTTTGGACTACTGATTAATGGGAGTAATAAACATACACAAACCCAATTTGACCGAGATCTATATGATAATTTGGATCTTATGACAATTTAAGTCGATTTCATAGTGGAAATTTTTATGGAGACTAGGTCTGAACATGGACCGATTTTCACCAATTTCTGTGGTCAGGGTTTATGCTGATATTTGCACTACCAAAAATATTTGACCTAGATCCATCTTTTATTATACCGGTCAACTCAGAATCACTTTCTGAGTCGATTGAGTGATGTGCGTCGGTCCGTCCGTCTATGAGTCTATGTAAACTTCGTAATCAAACTACAGGTCGCAAAAATGAATATGTTTTGATGAAATTTGGTATATAAGCTTTTGTTAGCTATAGCATGAACGCTATTGAAATTGGTAAAATCAGTGCATGTTCAGACCTAGTCTCCATACAAATGACCACTATGAAATCGAGTTAAACTGTTATAAAGTCCAAATTATATTATAGATTGCGGTCAAATTGGGGTTGTGTGTGTTTATTACATCCATTTTTTTGTGTTTCAAGTTTATTTATTTACAATAATTATAATTATACTATAATAAACAACTAGTAATAATAACATTTTGAATATACAATGTCCTTTAATCGGGCTCTCGAGTATTATTAATATAATAAAAATTTAGGTTTTACAATTAATATAAATTTCTTTATTTTAAATGAAAAATAGATAATTGATTTTTGCAATGAAAGATTTCTTAAAAAACATTGCTTTTATAACAGAGGAAATAGTCAAGGATTAAAATAAAAAAAAGCAGGGGATATCCCAAATTATGCAGGTAACCACCAAAATGATCATTATTTAATATGCTGGTACCATAATCTATCTATAATATTAATAGGCTAGGCGATTTCTTGTGACTGATGTTTTGTTCTACCGTTTTATCCCGATTTTGATCAAACGTATATTATTTGAAAGGTATTTCTTTTTGGCCGTTTTGCAGATTTACAGATTTTTAAATTTTTTACTTTATTTTGAGTAAATTGCATTTAAAGGTGCTACTAACACATACATAAAATTATACAATGCTATGTAGATGTTTATTAAATTTGTTAATGTGCTTGTAATAAAAATAAGTTTGTTTTTTGTGTTGATTTGTGAATTGGCTATAATTGATTAGCATACTTTTAGGGTCTTTATTTAATGAAAAAATAAAATTTCCTAGAATATGCGCTCGAATTTCTAGGGCTGAAATCTCTAGTTTATATTAATATATTCTGTATTGCAATTCACTGCTTTTATATTGGCTCTTCTATGAATGCGGCATTGAGTACATTTTAAAATATTATATCTAATTCATTTTATTATAAAATTGTCTATTCTAATAATATTTGCACTATTGTATAATATCTTATTAGAAATGTACTTAATATAATTACTTTGTGTAGATCTATATAATGACGTATATGCTCTCAAACATTTCCTTTCAAAAACTCTGTTCTTTTCTATGTTGATGGCGAAATGTTGAACCATATTGGGCAACCGTAGGTTATGATAGGTCTGACCAAGGACTGATACTTTATTACCTATATTCTAGTTTTAATATATATGGAATGAAAGAAAGGCCTATATAGGAAAAATGCATTTTTTGCTTTTGTAAGTATTTCTTTAACATGATGGGTTAAAGTATAAAAATTTATCTAAACAGATTCCTAAGTATTTTACAACATTTTTGTTTCGAATATTACAATTTGATAAATTTGATTTTATTCCAAACTGTTTCCAGTATTTTCTTATATTGTAATTGCATTTGTTAACTGGGATTCTGAAGAGGATAGTTTCATACTTTTGTGCATTTATTTTCATATTCCAGTCAATTGAATATTGTTCTACTATATTGAAAGTATTTTAAAGATTTTGGTTAATAAGTTCGATTTTGCTTTCAGCGTGATATATGACAATATCGTCAGCAAATGCTATAATGTTGTCGACTTGGTTTAGCAGTTCTAACATATAAAAATTAAAAAGAATAGGCGAATTTACTGTTGTTGTAATCCGTTGACTATCTTAAACGTTTTACTACTTTTTACGTCCTGATGATATATTATAAAATTATTTTGGCATATATTATATACAAACAAAATTTGAGGTGAAGCAGTGCAATATTTTTTTTTTATAGATTTAAGTGAAGATCGGGAAGCAGCTCGATATGGGGCCTATGACCAAGAGTTGTCCCATAGAGATCGTTTTTGGACTATTCATTAATGGATGTAATAAACACATACAAACCTAATTTGACTAAGATCTATACGGCAATTTGGATCTTATGGCAATTTATGTCGATTTTATAGGGGTCATTTGTATGGGGGCTAGGTCTGAACATGGACCGATTCTCACCAATTTCAATAGCGTTCATCCCATGGCCGATGAAAGCTTATAAACCAAATTTCATCAAAATATATTCATATTTGCGACCTGCAGTTTGATTACAAGGTTTACATGGACACACAGACGGACGGACAGACGGACATAGTTAAATCGATTCAAAAAGTGATTCTGATTCGATCGGTATAATAAAAGATGGGTCTAGGTCAAATATTTTTGGTCAAAATCATTATACGCAAAAGTGGTATAGGGTATAAAAACTTTATTCGCTGAGATATTCCTGTCGACTATTTAATAGTTGTGGTAAATTAAAATTTCTATAATCGGAACTTTTTTTAATGTAAATATTTAAAATTTTTTCCCAAATAAAAACTGTATAATTCTATTATAATAGAACAAAATTATGGAGTACATACCTAAGGTCAGGCTGGAGTTGATCGTTGTCATTGTAGATTTGTTCCGTAACGCCAACAGATGTTTATTGTTATTGATTGATTTCCTTAATTGAGATACACATGCACTTTTAAACAACACACTTATACAGTTAAAAGGATATTCATGATTGTATTAACTAATGAATATTAAAATCCTTAACACAATTAGCTTTGAAATATAAAAAATGAACGAACGAACGAAGACTTTCTAATGTTTGATTGACAATGTTAAATAAACCATAATGTCATCATTTCCTATACACGCACACGAACACGAACACAAACACGAATACTCACACTAATACATATTTTGTATTGTTAATTGTCAAATCATTTCATCACTTTACCGTAAATCTCATAAAATTAAATAGAAAAAATAAAACATAATTAACAAGGGATGATTATCACGAATAAACGGTTTCTTTTTTTTCGAAGCAAATGTATGATGGACTGACTATTCGACAGCCATTGTTAAGGGATATTATGAGGCTAAACATTTGGTATTTTTGTTGATGTTGTTGGTGGCTTTTGACAAGGCGTTACATGTTCTAGATGGAACAAAACAGTTGTAAACATTCATCATGACAATTTCAAAAAAAAGTTCCCAGATTCCTTGTTTGCCAGTGCTTTAAGATGCATTTGTTTTTTACATAGGTTTGGTTTGGATTTACTGGTTTTGGTTCGAATTGGACTGGTTGGTTGGTTGGCTGATTTTCGGTTTTTGTACTTTATTCGGTTGACAATATAATAAGAATCGTGTCACGTGGATCTGCTCTGTGGTTGACACATGCAGGCCGCACAACCATGCCATTCATTCCACTTTCCATCCCATCACATCTATTCATTTCGCCTCACTCACTCCCTCACTCACCATTGTGTAGTCATGTAGAGAGCCGAGCCTGTTAAGAATTAAAAACAAACAACATTAAATAAAAATTGGTTGTGATTTAAATGCATTTATAATTTTTAAATACAATTGTATTGTAAGTTTGAGTAGTGTTTGACTAGTTTCTAGACTTTACCCAATAATTGTTGAGGGTTGAATTTTAAATCCCTAAAAAGGAAACAGAAAAAGTATTGTGTATGCACAAACAAATTTCACATGGTCTTTGCAAGTTTAAAATATTTAAAAAGAATTGTTTACATGTTTAGATCTCTCCTAATGATTATAAAACAAAACATTGGGTTTTTTTTTTGTCAAAAATATCACGCGTTTTATAAAATCAAACTGTTGTAATCCTTTTATATAATCATCAAATCATCATCTTTTTCTTTTCTCCTTATGAAAAGCATTGTTTGTTTATTTTTCTATTTTGTGTTTGACTTTTATTATAATTTTCATTTTATAATTTCCTGTCATATTTATCGTTGTTTAGAGTTCATTTATAAGATCATGTTGAGTTTTTGTTTATAAATCACAAATTTCAAAACAAAGCCACTCATTTAAATTGGGTTTAGAGAGAATTAAAATGGAAAAATCCAATCGAACGCTATTTATTAAAATTAAATTAATTTATAGAAATATCAAAAAACGGTCTTCATATAAAATTTAAAAAGAAACTCTCCTTTAGTACAACAAATCAAAACATTATTTCTGATGACTTAATGATGAGTGGCTGTCATTGGATCAAATTACTTTTATTCTAAACTAGCTGTCCCGGCAAACGTTGTTCTGTCTAAAAAAATTATTTTATCCCCAAATTTGATTTGATATGTAGGTATTGCAATTACGGAAGGAGTTCTTTTTTTAATAACAATTTAATAAAATTCAGTATGGTTTTTTAAATGCGAATTTTAATAATACTATTTTCGTCTGATCTTATTATATAATAATTTACAGCGAATCCAAAGTGTGAACAATATTTGTATACCCTATACCATTATCTGATTTGGGTATAATGACTTTGTACTGCTGTTTGTAACTACCAAAAATATTTCACCTAGAGCCATCTTTTATTATACCGATCGATTCAGAATCAATTTCTGAGTCGATTTAGCAATGTACCACAGCGCTTTGTCCCCATATAACGATGGGACAAAAATAGAAGGAGTTGTCATAGATTTTCGAAATATAGTACACTAAGATAAAATGCTTTAATCAAGAAAAATCTGAATTTTTGGAAAAATCGGACCAAGGACACGCCCACCTCCCATATGATTTAAAATTATAAATTGTTACCTTGGCTACATTAATGAACGAAAAATTATGAAAATCTGTGTATATGATACATATGAGCCTAGTTCTATTAATCCTAAGATTCAGATCCATCGGATGAGGGGAAGGTGGGGTTTTAATCTCTCCGTGACTGTGCGTGACTATCTTAAAAGTAATCTTTGGCCACAACAAGTCTATGGACAAAGTTTCAGATCGATCAGATAAGGGTAAGTTAGGTTTTAATCTCTCCGTGACTATGTCAAAGTTAATCTTTTTTCACAGCAAGTGTATGGACTATCGACCAAGTTTTAGATCGATCGGATAAGGGAAAATGGGTTTTAAATAACTCCGTGACTGTGCGTGACTATGTCGAAGTTGATCGTTGTTTACAGCAATTATATCGACCAAGTTTCAGATCGGTCGGATGAGGGTAAATGACATTTAGATCACTCCGTGACTGTGCGTGACCATGCGTGACTGTGCGTGACTCAGTCAAAGTTAATCCTTTTTTCACAGCAAGTGTGATAAAGTTTCAGATCGATCGGATGAGGGGAAATGACATATAGATCACTCCGTGACTGTGCGTGACCACGCGTGACTGTGCGTGACTAAATCAAAGTTAATCTTTTTCACAGCAAGTGTATGGACCAAGTTTGAGATCGATCGGATAGGAGAAATGACATTTAGATCACTCCGTGACTGTGCGTGACCAAGCGTGACTGTCCGTGACTGCCCCAAAATTAATCTGTAGTCGCGACAAGACTATGGGCCGAGTTTCAAATCAATTAGATAAGGGGGAATGGGGTCCACCCATGGCAGACAGACAGACAGACAGATAGAGAGTATGAGTTAAAAGAAAGAGTTTAAAAATATCCATTTTTTTTTAAATGAGTTTAAAATACCTTTGCAAGAAGACATTAAAATAGAGGGAATGACAAACTCACCAATTTCTTTTTTTATATAAAATAATTAAGAACATATCTCGTTCTATTTTTACATTCACTGTTGTATGTTAGTAAACTTTGAACAAAAATCGTGAATTTTAAGATTTTTTAAATTATATATTTTTATTTTTGCTTTGGTAAAATGTTTATAATAATTTTTTAGTAATTTATTAGACAATTATATTAACTTGGAAAAACAGAAGAAAACAATTAAATTAAACATTAAATAAAAAAAAAATCATGTGAGTCCGATCACAGGGGAGATGTGTAAACATCTAGTTATTAAAGATTTTTATACCCTATACCACTATGTGGTTTGGGTATAATGACTTTGTGCTGCTGTTTGTAACAACCAAAAATATTTGACCCAGACCCATCTTTAATTATACCGATCGAATCAGAATCACTTTCTGAGTTGATTTAACAATGTCCGTCCGTCCGTCCGTCCGTCTGTGTGTCCATGTAAAGCTTGTAATCAAACTGCAGGTCGCAAATATGAATATATTTTGATGAAATTTGGTATTTGATCTTTCATCGGCCATGGGATGAACGCTATTGAAATAGGTGAGAATCGGTCCATGTTCAGACCTAGCCCCCATACAAATTACCCCTATGAAATCGACATAAATTGCTATAAGATCCCAATTGTCATATAGATCTTACTCAAATTGGGTTTGTATGCGTTCATTACATCCACTAATGAGTAGTCCAAAAATTATGCCTTTGGCCCTATACAGAGCTGCTTCCCGATATTCACTTAAATCTATTAAAAAACAAAAATATTGCACTGATTCTTCTCAAACTTTGTTTGTATATGTCTTTGCAAAATACAAGAGACGTTACCAACCATGGTCAGGATCGGTCCATTTTTGGACCTTGTCCCCATACAGATATAGCATCCGATATGGACGTTTTCATATCTGCAGCCAAAAAAATTAATAAAAATCCCACTCAAATTTGGTTTCTGCTTATTTTCTATGTCCAGTTAGTTGGGCCTAAGAGATAGGGTTTCCAAACGCACGGTATAGGGTATCGTATAGCCGGTCTAGACCGACTATAATTTTCTTACTTGTTTTATGTCCCTTTTTTAAAATCAAACAGAAAGCGTCATCTATGTATCACTTATAGCAAATTTGTTGGGTTGTTGAATTATTATCTGTTATACGTTTATACTGTGAAATTTTTAACATTTTACAGCAAAGGGTTGTTGAATTAGCTGAAACAATTTTATACCAAAATTTTTTCATCAACACAATCATAAGTTACACCGATTTGTCTTACGGCTCACAGCGTAACATGTAAACTCACACGTTACGCTGTTTTTGTGATTGTATTGTGAAATAGAAATTTACCCCCCTGCGCGTATAGATGTTTGCATATCAAAAATAAATACTAATAAGTTATAACTGAGCATCATCGCTACTTGATCCTTCCCAAAACAAATTTTCACTTAATAAAGAATGTATTTCATTTTCTTCTATTTGTTCGTCTTCTCTATCGACATTTTCTCTTTGTATATATTTTTCAATTTTTTCATCTACCAATTTATATTTAATCTTTATGTTCCTCATTGATGTTAACACTGGATGGGAAGACAACAACAAATGGGTCATTAAATCTTGTCCTCTCGCGATATTTTCCTCGTGAGAGACAATTGTGCATTTCTTATAATTTTATGGCTAGCTTCCAATGCTTCTTCAGATAAAAACCCTGGAATGAAGAAGTTAATCTACAATATTAATAGGCTAGGCGATTTCTTGTGACCGATGTTTTGTTCTACCGTTTTATCCCGATTTTGACCAAACGTACATTATTTGAAAGGTATTTCTTTTTAGCCGATTTGCAGATTTACAGATTTTTAAATTTTTTCCTTTATTTTGAGTAAATTGCATTTAAAGTTGCTATTAACAGACATACATAAAATTATACGTATGATATGTGTGTTTTATTAAATTTGTTAATGAGCTTGTTATCTTCATTCACAATAATAAAAACCATAAAAGTGTTGGTTTGTGAATTGGCTAAGTTGTAAAATAAAGCTGCCTAGAAATTGCACTTGAATTGCGAACGCTGAAATCTGCTAGTACGAATAATTGCGTTTTTAGTTTTTCGTGATTGTTATAAAAGGTTCCGCACCAAATGCAATGAAGTTTGGAATTAGGATTTTTGTTGATGTCACTATTTAAAATAATTCACAACCTGAATGAAATTTTTACTTTAATATCTAGGGAGGTATTGAAATCTATATCGTTTTTATACCTTTTATGCTTTTTCGCTTGTGATTTATTGCATTTTTATTGTTACTGATTATTTCCCATATGTATTTTTAAAACTGAAATACAATTTAAAAAAAGGTAAATCGCTTTAGATTGCTTGCAGATTTACAGATTTTTAATTTTTTTCCTTTATTTGGAGTAAATTGCATTTAAAGTTGCTACTACCACATACATAAAATTATACAATGCTATGTGAGTGTTTATTAAATTTGTTAATGTGTTTGTAATAAAAATGAGTTTGTTTTTTGTGTTGAATTGTGAATTGGCTATAATTTATTAGCATACTTTTAGGGTCTTTATTTAATGAAAAAATAAAATTTCCTAGAATTTGCGCTCGAATTTCGAGGGCTGGAATCTGCTAGTTATATTTAAATTCATAAGTTTTTATCAGTAGACATAAATATATAAATACCTATTGGAAAATTGAAAAACTTAATAACACCACATCCATGAACTAAAATTTTATGGACAGTGCTAGACATATAATACCACCCATAATGTATTACGTACATATTTCTAGTTATCATTAGTATTTCCTTGAAGGTTTTTATATTAATTGAAGATCCACAAGATAACACCCTCAATATAATGCCAAAATTATCAATTCCAGTTATTTTGGCCGCTTCTTTACTTTTGAAGAAAGAAATCGACGAGCAGTATTTCCGTCGTTCGTATTGCCGTATCCAGACTTAACTTGGTCGATTATTAATACTGTTCTTTTTTTAACTCATTTTGAATTCTTGTTTTATTTACTGAAAACTGACTTTTGTTTTCTTTACATACCCGCCAAGTTTTGAAGGGAAGTCGATAAGAAATATGAAGCAAACATTCGAAAAATCAATTCAACAATGACGAGTTGAAAGTCCATATTTATAACTGTCTACATTTGCAGTTCTCAATATGTTTATGTTGTTCATCTCCGTTAGACTGGCATTGAAAATAATGCACCTGCTTGTTGCATTTGTATTGCTTAAAATATTTGCAACTGCACCATCTATCATTGTACAATGCATATCATACGAAACTTGTACTCTTGAACCGTTTACTTCAAAAAAAAATCACACTCTAAATTTTTAATACTCGTATTCTCATCCATTTCATTAAAAACCTTCATTATTAAGTCTGGATTATCTGTTTCTAAAACAAATTTAATAGGCCTACAATATAACGTAGAAGATGGTGTTTTATTAACCCACACTTCTTTTGATTCAAAGTTTACCATCCTAAATCATACAAGTAAAAAATTTTATTTCTATATATGTACTAATTATATACAAAATGCATGATAAATTACCTGAACGGCACAAATGCTATGAAAAACATAATCCGTTTGGTTTTCATTTTCAAATATTTGTTTATAACGGCTATGACCGGCGCTTCCATCCATACCCCATTTGCAAATTAACGAGAAGTTGCTTGTTTTATCTTGTACTTCACAAATTTTTAAAACACTTTTTGCGGTTATACGGAATATAGTTTTTAAGTCTACTTCTGCTGAAATTTCATTTGTTATAACAGGTGGTATTAATTTTTGCTTTTCAGTTCTCAACGCATACAAAGATGGCAAAGTTTAGTAGATTACAGTAATATCATATTATTTTATTTTTCACTATTTTTTTTTTAATTTTTAATTGAATATTAAATTCTTTTAAATTGATTAAATTCAAGTAAAATCATCAATTTAGACATTTTTAAAAACCTTTTTTTTTAGTTTGTGGCAAAAAATAGCCACCAATTTTTTAATGATCTATTAGATAATAGTATAAACTTACAAAAACCAAAGCAAAAAATGGTAACTTTTATATATATTTTTTTATATTCCATCGAACTTATGTGATTTTTCAATTTGTACCAAAAATAAATAGCTAAATTAAAAAAAATATTTCAAAAATATATTTCAAAAACTTATTTTTATCTAATTAAAAATGTATCACAGCAATTAAAAAGCAAAACTTCAAAGCAGCTTTAAAAATTTTTGACAATTATTTCGTTCAAACAACAAAAAAATATTTTTTTGATCGTCATTTTTGCTTAAAATTCTCTGACTTCAGCGACCTCTGGTGGCGACAAAGCGAGTCTAACAAAAATAATTCTATCAATTTTTACTGAGATATATTTATATCTGTCGAATAAGATATATCTCATTATAATTGGAAAAAAATGTTTTTTGATTTTTGTCTATAGGATAAAGCACTGTGTGTCCGTCCATCTGTCTGTGTGTCCATGAAAACCTTGTAATCAAACTACAGGTCGCAAATATGAATATATTTTGATGAAATTTTGTATATAAGCCTTTATCGGCCATGAGATGAACGCTATTGAAATTGTTGAGAATCGGTCCATGTTCAGATTTAGTCCCCATACAAATGACCCCTATGAAATCGACATAAATTGCCATAAGATCCAAATTATCATATAGATCTCAGTCAAATTGGGTTTGTATGTGTTTATTACATATGTACATTAATCAGTATACCAAAAACAATCCCTATAGGACAATTCTTAGTCATAGGCCCCATATAGAGCTGATTCCCAATCTTCACTTAAATCTATCAAAAAACACAAATATTTCACAGATTTCTCTCAACTTTGGTTTGTATATATTTTTTCAAAATATAAGTGACTTTACCAAATATGGTCAGGAGCACCCGAAATTAACTTTTTCATATCTTTTTTTTATATCCAATTAGTTGGACCGAGGAGATAGGGTCTCTGAACCATGGTATAGGGTGTCATATGATTTTCTTACTTGTTTGTTTCTCCATTTTCGGCATATACATACAGATCGTTTGACTTACCAACTCTGGAGCAGGCTGCATATATTTGGCAATGGCCGAAGCATGCATTTTCCAAAACCAAGCCACAGATACCTTTAAAAAGTATTGGCATTGCACATGCCAGACGAATTGGAAATTGTAAGACTTTAAATGCAATTGGAAAAACTGTTAGAATCATTGTGATCCTTGGCAATATAAATGCTCTACTTTCAATTTGCCATTGACAATTGTCGATTCAAAAATGTTACCCAATATTTTCATGATTTAGGTTTCGAAGCAGCATAATTGGTGATCCAAATTTTAAGAGGAAATTATGTGGTGGAAGACCTGTTCGAAAATTCACTTCTTCTTCCCTTTTATATGGATCCCGTCCTGTTACAAGACGACTAATAATATTAATATCAGATGACTTCACACAGCTTTGCGAAGCTCTCCCTATTATAATACTCGATATTTGTTATATTAAGTATTTACTTTGTATGGTTGCTGCCACGCCTACTGATCCGCTACCACCAGTTTTCAGAGCGGCTACTCACACTAATAACCTGTGAAATCACACAAAGTATCGTTACTCCCACCTTTATATTACTAAAGATATAGGATATTGAATATTCACTCTATATGGGAGGTAACAAGCCCATTTATTGTTTTCCGTGAATTTTTTCTGAGATTTTAATAGTTATTCTGCGGAGACGAATCCAACAAATTAGAAATCATCAAATGGTGTACTTAATCCGACTTCGTTTAATATATTCATAGACTAGCAGAAATTTTATTCTTTCATTTAATAAAGGTACGCTAATCAATTTTAGACAATTCACAATTCAACACTTTCTTGGTTTATGTCCACAATAATTTTTCAATTCAAAACAATTGTTATTGTGAATGAAGAAAACAAACTCATTTTTTTTTTTTTTTTTTGGAAAACACATTAACAAATTTAATAAACACACACATAGCATTGTATAATATTATGTATGTGTTAGTAGCAACTTTAAATGAGTACAACTACAAAAAAAAAAAAAAAAAAAAAATATTTAAATTTTAAAATCTGTAAGTCTGGTGGACAGCTGAAAAGAAATACCTTTCATATAAGATATGTTTCGTCAAAATCGGGAGAATACTGTTTAACAAATCATCGGTCACAAGAAATCGTCTTACCTATTAATATTATAGAATGATTTTGTTATTATTTATAAAACCAAATATATTTCAGTCTGTCATTTTAGGCCCTATGAAGGAGAGACACAGTTTTGATATCGTTTTCAGCGATTTTAGGATGAAATTTGAAAGTAAGGTCGCCATTTTTCTGTAAGTGTAATTGAACCTACAGCTTTTAACAAGGGAACGAGGCTTTTGTTGATTAAGAACTAAATGTTGTTTTTAAGGTTATTGGGAACGCTGAATCGAAATCTGCACTTGGTATTTTTCTTTCAGCTCGACTTTTCGCGATAATTAAGGCACTTCCACTACATATATTGAAATAACTTTAAAACGGTTCACCATATTAATTTAAAAAAATAATACAAAACTCGCCAACAATATTATATTTAAGTCGTGCTAACATTGGTTCAAGGTTCAGAAAATACACACACGAAACACACAATGTTCTATTCTAAAGCAGCCAAAAAATATTTTTATTTTCATATCAATTACGTGTGTTTCTAAATTTTGTACGGTGCCGAACACAATCATGAATGTGTTTTGTGTTAATAGTTGGTTGTGTACACGAACATGTTTCCATCACATATTTTTTGTTTCGAACACACTTAAACCACACAGGTTCGAGTGTAGCTTTATTTTAAGTTCGTGTTCTTGCACGTGTATTGCTTAGAAACAGAACATGAACAGTAAATAAGTTCGAGTAACGTTTTATTTTCAGTTCATGTTCTTGAACGTGTACAGCTAAAAATTAAAACATTATCCACCCCTATAATAACGACAACAATTATTTCAACCAAATTAATTTAAAAAAATCTAAAATAATTCATTAGCACTTATAAAAAAAATAAAAATAAAAGGATAATAATAAAAATAAAAAAAAATAAAAAAATAAAAATAAAAAGATAGTAATAACATAGAAAACAGAGAAATTTTATATGTTGTTTATGACTTAATTTCGTTTTTTTCTTTCGATCGCGAGTGGATAATGTTTTAATTTTTAGATATAAGCGTTCAAGAACATGTTCTGTTTTTTTAAGCAGTGCACGTGAAAGAAAACGAACTTAAAATAAAGCTACACTCGAATCTGTGTGGTTTATGCGTGTTCGAAATAAAAAATACGTGATAGAAAAATATTCGTATAGATAACGAAATGTTAAAACGAAACACAGTCATGATGTGTTCGGCACCGTACAAAATTTAGAAACACACATAATTGATATGAAAATAGCGAAAAATGGAGATTAGATTTGAAATCAGCGACCTCAATTTAGTAAAAAATTGCAATAAAGTTCCAGGCAACACCAAAAAAGTTCAATTTTGATCCCTTGTGTCATTTTTTAGAGCGACATACCTTCACATTAAAAAAAAGTTTTGGGGAATCGTTCAAACTATTCCAAAATATTACAACGTAAATTTTTAATTCACTATTTTACCGCTACAAAATCCAAACAATATTTATATGTGCAATTCCCTCAAACTGTGTTTTCGTTTTTATAACCAGATTTCTATAAATTGAATTTTACCAGACCGTGTAATTCTCTAAATCTTCTACGAGAATTTTTTTAAACAACTGAAAACCTTAAAACTTTTTTCTTCTTATTCTTCACAAAGAAAACTTTGTTGCGTGTACCTTTTAGCTGTTTTCTTATCAATTCCAAGCACTAAATTTATTTCTTTTTAATTTTTTTAAAATGTAAAGTATGTTTCTTATTCCTTATTCCTTTATTGCAAAACAAAACACACATAAAGAATCTCATGATTTCTGTACGTTGTTCTTTTGTTTGTTCTTAAAATTCTTTGAAAAAAAAACTTCTTCCCTTGAACTCAACTCATAATTATAACAAAAATATATAAACACAACAAAAAAAAGAACACTTATCAAAATATGTATTTTCAAAGCTTTTTATGTACAATATAATATACTTTTAATACAATATATAATATAATGAAAGTAAGTAACATAAGTAGTTTCGTTAAATTCCTTTGTGAGCTTTGTGTGAGTGAGTTAAATATTTTATTTGAACAATTCAATTCAAACAAAAAGGAATTAAATTTCAATTGTTCTTACTTATTGTTGCCATATTGGTGTAAATTTTTAGGATTTTCTTCTTCTTACTTTTACTTTTATGTTTACGGAGTTCTCTTTTGTTTGATATTATTATAATTGTATTTTATTTTATGCTTTGTAAAAGACAGCAAAACTAGGTTTCATTTGTGAAATGATGTACTGTAGACAATACAATGGAAACTTTTAACAATATATATTTTTAACGAATTGAACCGTCAGTACGAAAAATTAGATCATAAAATTAAAAACTCTTTTATTCCATAAAAATTTGTATGTTTTATTTATTGAAAAGAGAGAAAATATTTATTAACTTTAGAAAAAAGTAACAGAACTTAAAAGTATTAATTTGTATACTTTTGATAAAACAATGGAAACATTTACTAGACAATAATTGAAAACTTTTCCTCTATTTTTGGTTTCAATATTTCGTACTTTTTTTTTTAATTATTGACCAACACTCAGGGGATGTCCCCTACAGATGCAGTGCATTGTTTTGATCTCAGGAAAATAGGTTATGGGAAGCAGGAATGTGGGAGTAGTGTTTGCGGGTATTTGACTTAAATTTTATTACATCATAAGTGTCAGGAAAGACCTGCGCGGGGAGTTTATTTCACATACGACTAGTTCGACTGATAAATTAATTTTCCCTGTAATGCGTTGTGCGGTCAACTGGACAATAGACTACAAACGGGTAGAGCAAACTGAAACTCGGGCACTTGGAATAAGTCCGCTAATTTCAGAAGAACATTTCCCAAGCTAGTCTCTATAGAACAGTGCAACACAACCCACATTCCGAAGAAGTTCCAATGAGTCAATAGAGTTGGATACCCTACCGCCATTGATGACCGCCAACGCCCTCTTTGCATACGCTCCAGTAGCTCCAAAATAGACTTTGAAGCTCCTGCGCATATATGGGAGTTTTATTCCATTTTCGGTCGGATGTAAGTGGTATAGATTTTAAGGAGATCAGAAAGAGTGAAGTAATTTTTGCATCGTTTTAGAAAACCAAGACACTTGAATGCTAGTTCCAACGAACATCACATTGAATTCTCATACCTACAAGATCAAGAGTATCCGATTCCTCAATACATATACCACCCATATATACAGATGACATTGTTGAATCCATGGCCCTATGGGTCAACATAAAACATTGAGTCTTCAGCGCATTAAACTCAACTCTATTCGCTTTACCCTACTCGGAGGTTGTTAACAGGTCTTGATTGAATATGTCATTCATTGCCCGCCTTTTGCCCCCAATCTCTAAGAGGCTTGGCCTACAATTAAAGGAAAATGAATGACAAATGCTACTGTCACCTACGAAAGAGTATTAAAAGAGAATTAAAAGTTTGACCAAGAACGTTGTTCAGAAAGATAAGGAAAAGAGAAGGAGAAAGAACGGAACCTTGGGGTAGCCCTGCATTATGCTGAAACTCATTAGATAAGACCCCATCAATAACAACACGTATTGTTCGGTCTCTGAGAAAACTCGACATAAATCGAGAGAAGTCATTACCGATTCCAAATACAATAAGCTTTGATACCAATGCACCGTACCACACGCGATCGAATGCCTTGGAAGAATCTAGAGCAACCACTTTACTTTCGCCTAAATTGTGAATGGATCGACTCCAGCGCTCAGAAAGTAGAG
Organism: Cordilura impudica; assembly: GCA_963682025.1. Classification (NCBI taxonomy): domain Eukaryota; kingdom Metazoa; phylum Arthropoda; class Insecta; order Diptera; family Scathophagidae; genus Cordilura; species Cordilura impudica. Next base: position 54,796,071 of record OY821517.1, read on the forward strand.
CTAACAGGTCTCCCCTGGAAAAATTTCTACGGAAGCTTTATTATCGATACATAAGATGTGAGATGGTCTCTAGGTAGTTCACAAGATGGAAATTGATCATGCTCTCCATCGCCTTTGAGAGCGCAGAGCAGATTGCAACTGGACGGTAAATTTCAGGGTTTTTAACCACACCCTTTTCAGGAATTGGTTGGACATTAGCAACATTCCAGTAAGAGGGAAAGACTCCCGCACGGTACGAAAGGCTGAAAAGATTGGCCAATGGACTGGCAAGCATCGAAGAGCACTGTTTCAGCACCAGTGCTGGTATACCATCCGGTCCCGGAGACTTATTTACGTTGAGATCCGAAAGAACCTTTTTAACTGCACGAGCCCGGAAGAATATTTTAGGCATAGGAGTTCGGGCAGTGGTTGATCGCTATCCGGCAAAGTCGATTTTTTTGCAAAAAGTTCAGCTAAAAGGTTAGCCTTATCAACCGGGTCAGTGAATATTTGGTCATACATTATAAGAGTTGGGATAGTAGAACCAGCATTATTCTGTACTGCTTCAAAATGGCGAACCATGGAGTCAATTAAATTGTCGATGATATCAATTGAAATTTTTTGCAACTCTGAAAAAACAGCCTCTATGAGATCTGTCTTGTTTGTGTAATTTTGTGTTCGTATTTTTTTTTATCTACAATTTCCCATCTGTGAGATTGAGATATGGTGATTGGACTAGCCATTCTAAAAAACGAACTACATGAGATTTTAGCCGTTCGGTTACAACTTTGAAGGTGTGTTCATGTGGTCATTGTCATATAGGAACTGCCAGACTAGGTGCATATTTTCCTCCGCGCATGGATACATTACGTCATTTAAAATTTACCTGTATCCAATTTCAGTTAGGCTGAGAAGCAACCCTATACCATAATGTTGCCACCGCCAAACTTAACAGTTTTATTTGTACAATTTGGGTCTAGTCTTTTTCCCTTTGAGCATAGTACAAACGTTCATCCATCATGGCGTCCTAAATTAAGTTTGGACTCATCTAAAAAGAGCACAGTAGTTTAATTCCGTCCGTCAGTAGTTGTATTCCTTATGAAAATTTATGCGAACTAGAAAATTTTTCTCTGATATCAGTGGTTACTTCACAGGACGATAACTACCAAGAGCAGCACGTCAAATGCATGTCAGCAAACAGTTCGAGCTCATATTTGTAGTTTCGAATTATTAATGAACTTTTTATGTTGCTTTTTCCAAATTTTTTTAAACTCTCTTGCTATTAAATTATCCTGTGTTTGACTTGCTTTATGGGACCTAAATGTTGAGTCATCATCGTACCTCTTTAGCGATATTTCTTGAAAATTTGTGATATTATGGATTTAGTTTTTGAATATTTCTTAAAAATTTTCTTTTGCTTAAGACCAGCAGTAAAATCATCTATTTTACTTGTTTTTAGCTCTTTAAATTTAAAACTAAAACATTGAAAAATACAATTGCATATCAAAAACAGTTGAAAGAAATTGTCAGAAACTATAAATATTTAAATAACGGTTAAGATTTTATGCATTTTCTTTGACACCATCTTCTATTTTTTATTGTTTTAATCCACTATGGTAAAGAAGTTTACAAGTTTCTATTGTTTTGGCACCCTTAAAAAATTATTTTTATTTTGTTTATCAATTTTTTTGTCTAATTGAATTTTTTTTTTAGCAGATTTGTTAACTCTCATTCATTAAAATCAGTTCAATCATTAAAATATGCATATTTACATTATTTTGGTTTTGCTGTCAGAAACTTGGACAAACCGTGGACACCGACAATATTTTGCAATAGTTGCAGAACTGTTTTATACAAATGGTCAAATGGCAAGAAGATCTATTTCGATTATCCAATTCCAGTACTTTGGAGAGAGTCAAGTAACCATCAAAACGATTGTTATTTCTGTTTAATAAAAGTTGCTGGATTCAATATGAAAAATCGAAAAAATATTACTTACGCGAATGTCCCATCAGTTTCCAAACCAGGTCAACGGTGGATGTTAATCCATTACCAGTCATTCCCAGTGTTACGAGCAGTGGGTCCGAAATATCTTTCACCAGCAGTGGTAAAGGGTTTTTCAATAAGAGCGCTACAAAAGTTTTTTTAAATAAAACAAAAACGGTTTTGGATATCAATGAAATTCTTTATTGCTGTGAAAGTACGTTCGATATCATTATGTATGGAAATCGATCTCTTTTGCATGGCCACCACGGGCACGCTTGCAGAAGTCCAGACTCTGAACCCAATTTTCGATGGTTTTCAAGCATAAATCGGCCGATACTGCTGCAATTTCACGTTCGATATTCGTACGAAGTTCATCAATCGTCGCTTGTTGGCATAGACCATAGACTTGCCGTAGCCCCACAGGAAATAGTCCAACGGCGTCAAATCGCACGACCGAGGCGGCCAATCGACTGGACCATTTCGTGAGATAACACGTTCTCCAAACTTGGTTTCCAATAAAGTGATTGTGACATTCGCTGTGTGGCTTGTGGCGCCGTCCTGTTGGAACCACATGTCCTCCAAGTCCATATCATCCAATTGGGGCCAAAAATATTCGGTTATCATTGAACGGTAGCGATTCCCATTCACAGTAACGTGCCGGTCTTGATCATCACGGAAGAAGTGCGGCCCAATGACGCCGCCGGCCCATAAACCGCACCAAACCGTAATTTTTTCGGGATGCAATGATGACTCATGGAGTACGTGTGGATTGCTGTCTGACCAATAACGCATATTTTGTTTATTGACGAAGCCATTCAGCCAGAAATGAGCCTCATCGCTGAAGATGATTTTTCGATGAAAATCAGAATCATTTTCAAGTTATTGCTCAGCCCAATTCACGAACATACGACGCTTCTGGTGGTCAAGCGGCTTCAGTTCTTGCGCAATTTGATCTTGTAAGGATGTAGGCCAAGATCTTTTCGCAAAATTCGCCACAACGACGTCACAGAGATGCCCAATGCTTGAGAACGACGTGTGAGAGACACATTTGGGCTTTCTTCAACTGAAGCCTCAGCGGCAGCAATATTCTCGACACTACGGGCACTTCTTTGTCTCACTGGCATGGGAACATTTTGTACTGTGCCTGTGGATTCAAATATTTCCACTAGACGCTCAATTGTTGATCTGCTAGGATGATTATGACTACCATAAATTGGACGTAGCGCTCTTAACGTTGAGGCCACTGACTCCGAATTTCGGTAGTAAATTTTAATAGTTTCGACTCGTTGTTGGCTCGTATATCTTTCCATCATGAAATGGCAAACTTTAGTGAAGAGAAATGTCAAAAGAGCGGCAAGAAATATGGCGTCGTTTGCTGTCCCTGTCTTTCTTCTTTTGTAGCGTCCCTGTTGAAAAACCCTTTAGTTTGTATGAGGCTGATTATGATCACCATTTAATGACTCAAGCTGAGCTGAATGATCTAATTCGGGATTTACATTTAACGAAGCAAGACGCAGAACTACTAGCTTCACGCATGCAGCAGTGGAAACATCTTGCAGTTGGGACAAAAGTAACAATCTATAGAGATAGAAACTTGGAATTGGCTGAATATTTTGAAAAGGAACATTCTATTCTATATTGTACTGATGTTGATGGTTTATTTCAAAAAATGAACCAGCCACATGACAAAACTGAATGGAGATTATTTATTGATGGCTCTAAGTACAGTTTAAAGGCTCTTCTTTTGCATAATGGGAATGAAAAACCATTCATACCAATTGCTCATACCATTAATATAAAGGAAAATTACGAATCAATGACTGTGATGACATTAAGGTGTGTGATTTAAATTTCCTAGTATATATGGAATAGACCATCGTAAATAACTGTAAGTTTATATGTTTCAGGTCATTGGTTTGTTGACTGGTATGCAAGGAGGTTTCACAAAATTATGTTGTTTCCTTTGTCTATGGGACAGTCGCGCTGCATGTCATCATTACGTCAGAACAGAGTGGCCAAAAAGAACTAGGTAGTCAGCAGCATTTAAATATTTGCTAGCGGTTTTTCCTAAAATTTCATATGCTAAAATCAAACAAGGCATATTTGTTGGCCCTCAGATCAGGAAGCTGTTGAATGATGACAATTTCTCACAATGGAGAAAGAATATGCAGCCTGGAAATCTTCCAAGAGCATCGTGGACAGTTTTCTTGGAAACAATAAGAGTGAAAGCTACAGTCAAATTTTTGCTGAATTATTGAAAAATTAAATTAAATTATTAAATATCACTAAAAATGCATTTTCTTCATTCGCATTTAGATTTTTTTTGCACAAAACCTAGGTGCGGTGAGCGACGAACAAGAGATGCATGCTCACCAAGATTTGGAACAAAAGCATGCTGGGAGACTATTACTGGATTCTAATACGTGAAACCGAACCAACACTTTTTAAAATTCATTGATTTTTAAATAAACTAATGATTTTTTATGTAAAAAACGAATAAAAAATTTTTTTATATCTCGAAAACCTGACGTGATAGAGAAAAACCAATTACAGATTCGAATTCAGCCCAAGCTCCTTTTTTTCCATTTTTCATCTTTTTTGATTAAGGTAATTTCAACTTATTTGAATGGAAGACATCAAACTGTTTTTAATGACTCGCATTATTCAACATGGCTACCGGTCACAAGAGGAGCTCCTCAAGGATTAATCCTTGGACCACTACTGTATACTATATACTCCAACGACTTGCCAACGCATTTGTGTGTCATGAACATACAAATGTATACTGATGACGCTCAGCTTTTAATTTATTCAATTATTGTATTTCAAAGATAAACTCTGACCTATCAAAAGTCTAACCGGCACTCATCTGCCAATTATTTATTTTTCGTACAGATAAATTCAATCAGCTGACTGCTGTTCATAATTTTTATATGGCAATACCTTGTATTTTTGTAAAAAAAAAAAAAAAGCAATTAAAAAGATTTTATAAAAAATGTTTAGTAGAGGAATAAACATTCATTTGATGGAGCAAGAACTCAAAGAACATGAGTTCCAAGTGATTGCTGAAAGAGTTTATCATGTCAGACCTAACTACCTGGCTGACATGGAGGAAAATGCATTTTGTAAAATATTCCGGCTGTCAAAGGCAGCATTTAAAATTGTTCTAGATATGATCACCGACAAAATTTGCTCAATGACGGACAGATAAAGCTCTAACGCCCGAAATCAAACTTTTGCTAACATGACGATATTATGCCAGTGGCAATTTTCTTATAACGGCCGGAGATTTTTGTGGACTAAGCGTACCTTCTGCTTCTCGAGCGGTAAAAGACGTCTCTAGAGCAATTGCAGCTTTCGCTAGAGATTTTATTAAATTTCATCAGCCACATACAGCTAATGTGGATGCATTTTTTCGAATTTCCAAATTTCCAAAGGTGGTTGGTACAATCGACTGTACACATGTATGAATTCAATCACCGGGAGGAGATTGTGGGGAAATATTCCGAAACCGAAAAGAATATTTTTCCTTTTATGTCCAGGCTGTATGTGATGCTAATTTCATATTCCAAGATTTGGTCGCAAGATGGCCTGGCTCAAGCCATGATAACCTGATTTTTAATAACAGCAGATTAAAATATCGTTTACATAGTGGGGAATTCGGCCAACTTTACATTCATGGTGATGGAGGTTACAAGGCATCCAGTTATATGTTGACACCTCTGCTTAATCCGACAACAAGGCCACAAAAACTGTATAATGAGTGGCAGATTCGAACGCGAAGTGTTGTAGAGAAATGTTTTGGAGTTTGGAAGCGTCACTTCCCCGTATTATCTTTGGGAATTCGATTAAAAATATCGGCTGCGATGAGTGTGATAGTTGCATGTGGAGTTCTACACAATTTATGTACATATCTTTCAAAAAGATACTTTGGCTCCTGAAATGCATACTAATCAATTCACAACCTCTTTTGATAATGAACCTATCGTTGTAGAAACGTTATCTAACGCCCGAACAATATTAATCAATAATTATTTTGCAAGGTGTGTACACAAATTCATTCATAAATTTGTATATTTCTAGATTTTCATTTTTTCCTTTTCAGTCTTTAAATTCGATGTTTTGGTAGCTGGTGTAATAATCCAAAATTTCCGTTCAGCTATTCCCTCCTCAAAACGATGACGTGAAGAATGAGCCAATATGTATTGGTTATTGGGAGCAAAAGTTGTACTCATCAGGTACTGGCTTGCCAGAGTAGTGATACAACGACCTATAACCAGCTCCTCGTGGTGCTCCTGGGCAACGCTAGGCAAAGCCAGTTAATTCTGGTGATTATTCCAAGCGGGTAAAGGTTAAGGTTGATAATGTCTACCAGTGCAATCCTTTTTGGGGGATAACTGGTAGTTACTAAATTTTGCCAATTGGTAACGAAGCCTTACCAAAAGGCACTAAATTCGGTACTGCGGGGAGATCGAATAGCCCTGAGAAGAGGACTCTTAGACTCCCCACGGAGACAAAGCGAACCATGATACATAGGAATGACGGCCGACGACTGGTGTATCGTGAAACATCCAACCAGATGAAATGGTTGCTCACATCCCTTTAATATATGTGACACAAAGTTGAATCGAAGGTATTGTATTGTTATTGTTACGTGGCACTAAAGGCTCTCGAATCTGATGTGCAGAGGAGATTGCTGTGTGTGACTAGTAGGGAGTGGTTGTGGAGTTAAGAGCTGGTATATGCGTTGTTGGGTAAGCCGAGCTAGTACGTGCGTTGTTGGGAAGAGGCACGAGCGGTAGATAAGTCGTAAGATGAGTCGGATGCAAGAATGTCGGACGGTAGCATGGGTAGAAGCCTTTTGAGAGATGTCCGAAAGAATGTATCATGGTAAGCAATGTCGGAGTCTTTGAAGAATTTTCGAGATGATCTTATTGGGAAAGGCCCTTCGGGGAGTTTCGCAGTGGCTGTGGTACCTACAACGCGGGCAGATCACAGATCGATGTGGAGGTGCATTCACCCAGGAGTTGCTGCCTCTACAGCAACAGGATTTTAGGTAGGCCTGACACAATAACAAAGTGTGGAGTGTATGCCAAAACATCACTCCAGCTTGTTACCGTCTTATGGCGGGACGTAGGCAGGATTTATCGCGAATCTTTAATTCTATAGATATTGATGTCAAATGTTCCCTTGTGAGCTCTCTTTTAAGCACTCTTTATTACTATGTCCCTACTGTTAGAATTGCTGTACGTTATGAAGGTGATGCTTGGATGAAGTCTAGTAGTATTGTCCTCGCGAGATCTCTCAGGGATCTATCTTATTCTGCTTTTCTATCTGATCGTTCATGGCTGAATTGGAGAACATATTGCAAACTTCGCAATAGGGCAAAAAACGTGATTCGCAGGGAAAAGAGAAAGCACTTTTCGAGACTTTTTGGTGGACTGGACTCTGCTGGGTTCTGGAGGGTAATTCGAGGCTCGGGTTGTATTGGTGATGATAATATTGACTTGTTGCTTGGTTCTGATGCTATTAATAGCTATTTTGCTGGTTCTGGTGCTTCTAATCATGGTAATTTTAATTTTAACAACTTTCATGATTCTGATGGATCCTTTTCTTTTAGTGATATAACCCTTTCGGACCCAGCATACACAATTGTGCGATGTGGATTGAAAAAATTCTAGGAAGCAAATTTTTTATTTTTTGAATAAACTTTCCAAAGCAGTAGCTGTGTTAGGTTCTTTTTCAATTATAAAAAAAGAGAACAAGTGCAAACTTTTTGAAAAAAAGAATTAAAACCAGTTTCCTCAGTGCATTCAAAGTGAGAAGAAGTATGTCGCGTGGAAAGTAAAAAAACAAGAGAGAGCAAAAGTGTTTTGTTTCTGATGAGAGTGATTTTGAGTAGCCAATAGTTTATAAAATAGTGTTCGAAAGTGATTTAATTAAAATATAAAGTTTTATCAATAGTTAAATGGAGATAAAACTCAGATAACACAATCGTGTATCACGGTCACAAATTGACATTTCTTTGCAAACTTACAATTGTGTTATCTAAATTTTATAGGTAAGAAATTTAACTTATCCACGGATGCAGACCTGCAAAGAGTCCTGAATATTCTCGAAAATTCAGAAGATGATTTTTCCTCTGATGATGAGTACCGCGATACTGCTTGGAAACCAAGTTATTCTCTTCTTAACAGTGCACATAGCAATGAGGACGAAGTTGAAGATGGTAATCACTTATTTTTTGTAATATTGCGTATCTGATATTATTTATTATTGCTCTTAGGAAATCTTGCTAATATTGCTGATGATGTACCAGTGTTAAGCATTCCATCTGCGACAAAAACATTCATAGGCGGATCTGAAGGAAGTAAACGCTTCTTATGCAACTGTGTTTACATGTATTTGAACATCAATTTAAATTTTTTTAGAACCAGTTGCTGTTTCAAATATAAATACCACTTTAAATAAGGCACGAGCAGACATATGGAAACAAAAGGAGTTTCCAGTTCATACTATTCCAACGGTATATAGCTGTAAAATGTTGTTCAACTACGATCGCCTTACGAGTATTTTTCAAGATATTTTGTGGAAAGCCACTATGAAGAAACTATACAATATACAAAATATATGCTCTAGCAACTACCGGGGAAGAGATGAATCTCACAAAAGCCGATATTAAGAATTTTTACGGCTGCGCTATAATCATGGGTTGCCTAAATTATCCACAGGTATATATGTACTGGTCAAAGGACTTTAGGAATGAGCTTATATCTAGCGCAATGTCGAGAAACAAATTATTTAGGCTGAGAAATATGATTCACTTTGTTGATAATCAAATGCCCAATGCAACGAACAAGCTTTGGAGAGTTCAACCAGTAATTGATTTAGTAAGGAATCGTTGCAATCAATTAGCTACCGATGTTACATCCTATTCAATTGATGAGCAAATGGTCCCATTTACTGGCAGATGTCCAGCAAGACAAGTCATAAGATAAAAGCCACGACCGGTGGGTTTGAAAAATCTTGTTTGTGCTACTTCCGAAGGATTAATCGTTGACTTCGAAATGGTTCAAGGGGCTGGCACATTTCCTGATAGTGGACTGGGTCATGGACCATAAATTGTGTTGAGATTAACCAAGTTCCTACCCAAAGGCAGTTTTCTTTATTTTGATCGATTTTTCACAACAATACCTCTAATGGTAAAACTTGAAGAGAATGGTTTTAAAGCAAGTGGTATTATGGGAAATCGGTTAGGAAAAAGAGTTAACTTTCCGTCAGACAAGCAAATGGAACGTGGTAGTATGACTCAATTCGTTAAAGACGACAAAGTTGCTGTTGTAAAGTGGTGTGACACAAAGTGTGTAACGATTGCTTCAACTGCATGTGGAAAGGACCCGGTTGGCGAAGTAGAACGTTGGATAAAAGCTAAAAAAACGTCGTTTGCCAGTCCCAATACCTGCGGTAATTCAATTGTACAATTCAAAAATGGGAGGCGTGGATACAGCAGATCAAATGATGGAATACTACCGCATCAGCATGAAGACTAAGAAATGGCCAGTCAAAGTTTTTTTTCATTATCTTGACATGGCGATATACAACAGCTGGATGGAATACAGAAATGATGCAAAAATAGTTGGTGTTCCGATGAAAAACACAAAAACATTCCTAACTTTCAAATTAGAAATAGGAGAAGTGCTAGCTAAGTACAAAGAAGCTACTCCAGAAATAGCTGAACCTTTTGAGTTACCTCATGAGATTCACGGAACAAAATTCCGTCCTCACAATGCTCCAGATGACATCAGATACGATCGTAAACCATTGGCCCCAATTTGTAGATGGAACCGCAAAAAGATGTCGGAACACTTTCTGTGAAAGCAGAACAAGGGCAATATGTCAAAAGTGCAAACTAAGTTTGTGTGTTGCGAAAGGCAAGGACTGTTTTAAGGAATATCATATCAAACGTTAATTTCAGTTTTCAATGAATCATAAAGTTCCTATATTTTAGTCTTAAGTTTATAAAACATATCTCGTTAAATAATTGTATTTTTAAGTTTTATTGAATTTCTTTTTCTTTTATACCAATTTATACGCTACATTTTTTAGTGTATAATTTATTTATTTGGTTTTTGTGTTGTTATTAAACTAATTTATTTTTGATTTTTAAGTTGAATAAAATTGAAATACAATGAATCCTTTTTATGAAAATATGAAATTTATTTTACCACTAAACGACCAAAGTACATAATTGTGCTTGGTCGTTTTCGAAAAATAATATTTATTTTACATATAAATGTCCAAAATACACAAACGTGTCAGGTCCTGATTCAAAAATTCATGATTGTGAAAAAATTTTAAAAATTAAATTTTAAACGTCTGTAAAAAGAAAAATTTTAAATCTTTACTTTTGTGAAAATTAGAGCATGTTTTCGTGATGGGTCTGAAAGGGATAAATGAGGTAGAATTGTTTGAGGCTCTGAACAAGGTGAAGTCTAGGTCGGTTGGCATCGATGGTGTGCCGATTCATTTCTTGAAGGTAGTTTTTCCTTTTATATCTGGTGTAATTTTACGCCTAGTAAATTCGATCTTGACTATGTCGACATTCCCTGCAGCTTGGAAAATAGCGTGTGTGGTTCCTATTCCTAAATCTAGGGTTGTGCATAGCCCAGATGATTTGAGGCCTATTTCTATTCTCCCTGCTCTGTCTAAGGTTGTTGAGCATATTTTAAAGGATCAGATGATTTGTTTTACTTCTAGAAAGATTTGTGAAACGCAATATGCCTTTCGCCAAGGTGTGAATACCACTTATCTGCTTCTTAGACTTACTGATTCTATTAGAGAGAACATAAATGATGATAGATTAAGTGTTTCGGCTTCTATGGATTTATCGAAAGCCTTTAATTCTGTTGATTTTTCTACAATGATCACTAAACTTAAGAATGAATTTAATTTCTCTATGGCTGCCTGCAGACTTATAATGTCCTACTTGACTGGTAGGTCTCAGTTTGTATCGGCAAATGGGACTGAATCTAGTATACTTCCTCTATTTTCTGGAGTCCCTCAAGGATCGGTATTGGGTCCGCTTTTATTTATTCTTTATGTTAATGACCTTGTGGATGTTACTAATTCAAGATGCTGTTCTACTTTTTTGTTTGCTGATGATGTATTCCTTTTATTTAGTGGTAACCGTAGGTTTGTAGAAGTTTTTGAAGATAACATAAATTCATGCTTAGTGCATGTGATGCAATGGACTGTGGCGAATTCTTTATCGGTAAATGTATCTAAAACTAAGGCGATAATGTTAGGACCTACAAATCGTTTCTTTTTGGATTTGGATATTTTCTTAGGGGATGATGTAGTTCAATTTGTTGATCATCATAAATGCTTGGGAGTAGTAATTGACAAGAAACTCTCTTTCGGCAATCATATTAATGCTTTGTCGGGTAGAATTTGGGGTTCTCTGCGTAAAATTAATCGTACGAATATATTTCTGCCTTTGTGTGTTAAGAAGAGATTAGCTCATGCAATTTTGATGTCACAAGTCCTTTACGGATTTGAAGTTATTTCTGGTACGATTTGTATTAATCTTACTAGGCTGAAGTGCATAGTAAATACTATTGTTCGATTTGTATTTAATGTTAGACGTAGAGATCATATTTCAGGCTTTGTTAAACGTTTTCTTGGATGCTCTTTTAAATCTTTTATTAAATATCGTAATTTGGTTACGTTTCATAAAATTATGAAAAGTGGTCGACCCTCTGCCCTGTGTAGAACCTTTTTCTTTTCATCATTTAATAGAAACCCACACTTTGTTTCCCCTAGAATTGTTCGATCGGCTTTTGGTAGATCTTTCGTAGTCAGATTCACAAGGTATTGGAATAAACTTCCATTGGAATTGCGGATTTTTTCGCACTCAAATAACGTTTTTCGTCTGAAACTCATGGAACTTCTTTATGGTTCAGATTGATTTTTATATTTTTATTTTTTTCTATTTTCATTATTTTATTCAGCTTTTGTGAGTAGTTTTGGTTGTGCTACCTCTAATTGGATCCTATTAGCACTACTTTCTAATAAAAGCGGTAACTATTTGCTTGTATGTATTATGGCTGGCGAGCTAATGAGATATGTGTTGTGATTTGATCTGTACTAATTAGTATTAAGTTATTAACTTAGGTTTCTATTACTGTGTAATATATTTGTTTTGGCCTAAATGGCTTTATATTACGGAAATGAATGTATAAATAAATAAATAAATAAATTTAAAATTTTTAGTTACTATTCAGTCTTCAATTCAATCTTTTATTAATAATAAGGTACATAAGGTACATTATATAAATATTTTTTGATTTTCTACTTTTTATCTACTTTTTTCCATTTTAAAATAACTTTAATCTATTTCTCCTTAATTTTTCTTTGCAATTATTTTATTAATTTTAAAATTTGTATTAGTTTTGTTCCTTTTTTATTACCATTTATTCTAATAACATACAATTGTGTTGCTTTAAAATCTGTGATATATGATTTGTGGTAATAGTTATAGTTCCAAAGATAACGTTTTTAACATGGTAAGGATTCAGGCGAAACAAAAATCTGGACTCAAAATTGTTCATATAAATGCACAAAGTCTTAATAACAAGATAGATGAGTTTAGATATATTTTTGTTGCCTCTGGAGTTGACGTCATCTGCGTATCTGAAACCTGGTTCGATTCCTCAGTCAATGATTCAATTTTCAATTCGCCGGGATTTAAACTATTTCGTGCTGATAGGATAGCAAACGCTGGTGGTGTCTCAATTTATGTGAGAACGGAGATAAATTGTTGTGTAAAGCTAAGATCAGAGCCTACTAGTGAGATTGAGTTTCTATTTCTTGAATTAAACACGAAGGATAAAGAAAAAATTCTTGTCGCCTGCGTATATCGACCGTATAACTTTATTGATACCAAAGACTTGTTTGATAAAATTGAATCTCTGTCCTTATTGTACAATGACGTAATCATTTCTGGTGATTTCAATAGTAACCTGCTAGTTGATAAGTCACTTTCAGAGCCATGGAAACGCTCGGTCTTTTGCCTGTTAATACGATCGTTCCAACCCATTATCCAAGTGGCTCGAACAGTTTACTTCATGTATTCTTTACTAATCATAAAAGCAAAATACTGCTTTACGATAAATTTTCTGCCCCTGTTTTTTCGAAGCATGACTTAATTTTTATGATATATCATATCTATGTTAACAATGAAGATGTACATTACACTTATAGAGATTTTCGTGGCATTGACTATACAGCGTTAAACCAGCGTATTGATTGCGTTCATTGGGATTCAATTTATGGTCTTGAGAATGTTAATGATCAAATTGCTTTCATTCAAAATAACCTTCTCACAATATTTTATGAAATTGTGCCTGAACAAACAAGAACACTTAAACCTATACAGCCTCCTTGGTTTACTTCAATTATAAAACGTTTAATTGATAAACGAGATTTGGCATATAAACGTTGGAAGATATTTAAAACGCCTGAGTTACATGCATTATTCAAATCCATTAGAAAGGAAGTTGTGAACTGCATATATATTGCAAAATCCAGTTATTATCGACAGAAATTCTCTTCAGCTATTGATAGCAAGAGAAAATGGAAAGAGATCCGTGAAATAGGTATTTGGAAAAGAAATCCTTGCACTGTTGGTTCTGATGTGGACGTTGATAAGTTAAACAAACAATTTGTCGAAATTCAAGTGAATAAACCAACTGAAAATGAGTACGAAAAAATTCATACTGTGCCTATTGAGAACTGTTTTGATTTTCGATGTGTGGATCAATCTGAAGTTCTTAAAAGTATTACATCAATTAAGTCAAATGCTGTGGGCTTAGATGAAATTAATCCAAGATTTTTAAAAATTGTCGTTCCTAAACTTCTTCCATTTCTTACGTATTTAATTAATACAATATTAACAAAATCAATTTTTCCTGATATGTGGAAAAAAGCAAAAATCATTCCTATTCCAAAGAATAACAGCGACTTCCGACCTATTGCGATACTACCATTTTTATCCAAGGTTATGGAAAATCTTATGTACCGGCAAATGAATGAGTATTTAAAGAATCAACATCTCCTTACGGATAGACAATCTGGGTTTAGACAGGACAGAAGCTGCATTACGGTTTTGATCGATGTAGTGGAAGAAATTAGATCAAAGCTGGATAAGAATATGGTATCATTTCTTGTGATTTTAGATCACAGTAAGGCTTATTTCCTCTTACCTTATTAATCGTAAACAAGTGGTTTCTTTAAATGGAGTGACTTCTAAAGCAGCGGATGTTGACAGAGGTGTGCCTCAGGGGTCCATTCTTGGTCCATTGCTCTTCTGTATGTATATTAACGATTTGCCTGAGGTTCTGAATTACTGTGGCGTACAAATGTATGCTGATGATGTACAGTTGTACTTAAGCAGCAGAATAGAAGATGTTCAACATTGTTCTGACTGTATTAATAGTGACTTGGATAATATACATAAATGGGCATGTACAAATGGCTTATGTATAAACCCTGACAAATCAAAATGTATTTTCATTTCAAGAAGTAATAAAAAAAGACTGAATGACAATATTTTTCTACATATTAACAACTCAAGAATCAACTTTGTTCAAACATCATCGAACTTGGGAATCACATTTAATGCTGAACTTTCTTGGTCTAACCATATAAATATATCAGCTGGTAAAGTTCATGGGATGTTGAGAAACTTGTGGGCTGTGCAATCATCGACGCCGTTTGAAATAAGAATGCTTTTGGCAAAAACCTATTTAATACCAGTTCTACTGTACGGGTGTGAAATATTTGCAAATTGCGACACTATTGACTTTAATCGCCTCGAGGTCACATATAATAATATAGCCAGATACGTTTTCAACAGAGGTAGACGAGATAGTATATCATCATATTCATACCAGTTATATAATACAAGTTTTAAAGATTTACTAAAATATAAAAGCCTTTTAATGATGCATAAGATTATTTATCTGAAGAACCCAGAATATCTTTTTAACAAAATTATTTTTGCACAATCGCCTCGTGGAAGAAATTTGATATCACAAAAATACAAATATCTAATGTCTACTAGACAATTTTTCAACTACACCACGTGTCTTTGGAACAATTTACCATCATATATCCAAGTACAAAGAAACGCATTACTTTTCAAAAAGGAACTTAAAAAATTTTTTGTTTGAATCTATGTTAAATGTCAACTTTATTATGTTCATTATTATAATTTTTATGATTAATTTACTTTATTTTTATTAATCTCGAAATTTACTGTAACTCAATGTTAATATTACAAATGTTACTTGCTATCACTGTAATTTATAAGATTTATTCTTGTTGTGATAGCAATTCAATAAAACAATATAATAATAATAATAATAATAATAATAAGTAAACTAAAATTTAAAATAAACAAAAAAAATATCAGTTTTAAATTAAGATCCTGATGAGATCGGAAAAATACTACATCTATCTTTAAGTATTTATTTCTAACTAGCTGTTTTTACCCGGTCTTGCCCGGGATGAAAAGGCCTTTGACTTGAAAAATGGTTCACTATGCTTACCAGGCGCTGAGTACTTAGTCCCCAATTAACAAATTCCCCAATAAAATGAACTTTCTCCCCAAAAATTTGTATGGGCAGTAAATTCATTTTTTATTTCAATTAAAAAGTTTTTGGTTTTGGTTTTTTATAAGATGCTGCAGCAAAAATGCTTCAAAAATAACGTGCGAAACCGCTTTAAGTTTTTTTTTCAGTTTATTTATAAACATCAAATATAACGGAATGGGCCGCAAATTAAAGGAATCAAAACTTTTAAAAATTGATTTAATTCATTCAATAAGTGATCATCATTGAGCAGAGACGTCAAATTCAAGTTTCAGAAATGAAAGACTAATGCGACGTTTAATATTGTGTCGCAAGGTTTCTTTAAGCAACTGCTTATAGTATATGTGTGGCCTATTTTGATCAACAGGTAATTATCTCACATACGTAGATAAAATTTATCATACGACACTTCACTAAGCTGTGTTCCGCGAGCGAGTCGCGTCCGCTTCCGCGCGTTTGGCAGCCAGACCCGTGCTGCCGCGCAGTTGTTGTCAACTTATTTTAATTGCCAAAATATATTTTTCAGATCATTGCGATATTTTTGATAAGCTGTGTTCCGCGAGCGCGTCGCGTCCGCATCCGTCGCGTACGCGTCCGCTTCCTCGCAGCTACCACCCGTGCTGCCGCTTAGTTCTCGTTAACTTATTTTAATTCCTAAAACATATTTTTTAGAGCATTGAGATATTTTAGCTGAGCTGTGTTCCGAGAGCGCGTCGCGTGTGCATCCGTCGCGTCCGAGTCAGCGGTCGCGCGCCGCGTGTTTGGCAGCCAGTTGCTGTCAACTTATTTTAATCGCCAAAGTATATTTTTCAGATCATTGCGATATTTTAGCTGAGCTGTGTTCCGCGAGCGCATCGCGTCCGCATCCGTAGCGTCCGCGCGCCTCGCGCCGCTTCCTCGCAGCTACTACCCGTGCTTCCGCTTAGTTCTCGTTAACTTATTTTAATTCCTAAAACATATTTTTTAGAGCATTGCGATATTTTAGCTGAGCTGTGTTCCGAAAGAGCGTCGCGTGCGCATCCGTCGCGTCCGAGTCCGCGGTCAATATTTTAGCTGAGCTGTGTTCCGCGAGTGCGTCGCGTCCGCACGCCTCGCGCCGCTTCCTCACAGCTACTTCCCGTGCCTCCGCTTAGTTCTCGTTAACTTATTTTAATTCCTAAAACATATTTTTTAGAGCATTGCGATATTTTAGCTGAGCTGTGTTCCGAGAGCGGGTCGCGACCGCACCCGTCGCGTCCGAGTCCGCGGTCGCACGCCGCGCGCCGCTTCCGTGCGTTTGGCAACCACACCTTTGCTGCCGCGCAGCTGTTGCCAACTTATTTTGAAAAGAATACTCATTTTAAATGCATTTATTGTGGGACATATATTGAGAGCAGTATGCAAATGTTTACTAAAATAAATATTTAACAAAATTCATTAAATAAAAATATGTAAAAATTTAAGAATGAATTCGGGGAGTAAGTTAATTTTTTATTTCGATTACAAATAAATGGGGAATTTGTTCATTTCTTTTGGGTACCTTTTTTTAAGTTTGGGGAATTTGTTCACCGTGTAGTTATTTCCGTGTAACCCAAATTTCAGAGAAATCCATTGAAAAGTACATATTTGTATAGGGAAGAAATATACCACACATCAAAATATGAATTTTATAAGAAAATTGGGCGTAAAAGCAGGCGTGGTCGGTAAAAATCATATAGCGACCTTCCGTGGAATATGTACTAAATTTCGAAAAAAGCCATTGAAAAATAAAAGTTTTTATAGCAATCAAATAAAGAAACAAATAAACGGAAAAAATAAGTTTTATATACATAGAAGATGGTGCAAAGTAGGCGTGGCCTGTAAGAAGCATATGGTGACCTTCCCTGTAGTATAGAGATCGTGTGACCAAATTTTAGACATCCCTTGAAAAATAAAAATTTCCATAGTGAACAAATATACAAAAAACAGAAAATTAATTTTGTATAAAAAGCGGGCGTAGAAGTAGGCGTGACCGGCAAGAATCATATGGCGACCTCTCTGGAGTACAGAGATCGTGTGTAGCAAATTTCAGAGAAATCCGTTAAAAAAAATTGTGTAGCGAACAAATGTACCAAAAAACAGAATATGAATTGTATACAAAAAGTGGGCGTAATAGTAGGCGTGACCGGTACGAGGAATATGTCGACTTTCCCTGGAGGAGAAAGATCGTGTGTACCAAATTTCAGCGAAATCGGTTGAAAAATAAAAATTTGTATAGCGAACAAATATATCAAAAAAACAAAATGAATTGTATACAAAAAGTGGGCGTTAAAGTAGGCGTGGCCGGTACGAAGGATATGGCGACCTTAGGTGGAGTACAGAGGTCGTGTGTACCAAATTTCAGAGAATTCCGTTGAAAAACAAAAATTTGTATAGCAAACAAATATACCAAAAAACAGAAAACGAATTGTATACAAAAACTGGGCGTAAAAGTAGGTGTGGCCGCAAGAATCACCCGGTGACCTGGCCTGAGGTACAAAGATCGTGTGTACCAAATTTCAGAGAAATGCGTTGAAAAATAAAAATTTGTATACCGAACAAATATACCAAAAAGCAGAAAATGAATTGTATATAAAAAGCGGGCGTAAAAGTAGGCGTGGTCGATAAAAAGTATATGGCGACCTTAGCTGGAGTACAGGGATCGTGTGTACCGAATTTCAGAGAAATCTGTTAACAAATAAAAATTTGTATAGTGAACAAATATGAACAAAACAGAAAATGAATTTTACATAAAAAGTGGGCGTAAAAGTAGGCGTGGCCGGTAAAAAGTATATGGCTACCTTTCCTGGTGTATATAGATCGTGTGTACAAAATTTCAGGAAAATCCGTTGAAAAATAAAAATTTGTATAGCGGTCAAACAAACAAACAAACAAATAAACAAACAAACAGAAAATGAATTTTATATATATAGATAAGAATAAAAACATCGATGGAAGAGGAAAAAATCGAATTACTTAAATTTGAATAGGCCTTTCATGAAGGTTAAAATATATGTATGTACATATACTTAAAGCTAAATGTTAAAGCAAATATAAATCAAATTCATTTTTTTTTCTTTTAATTCAATAGTTAATATTTCATTTTTTAATCTCATCGACTCTATTTCTTATTCATGCTTTTCATTTGCTCTACTAATTTCGCCTTCATAAAAGGCCTGTTGTTATTTAATTAATTTAATTTTTTATTCTTCCATCGACGTTTTTTTATTCTTATTAGAAATAAATACTTCTTTGGAAACTTTTTGTTTCACTGCAGAAGAAAATTTTAATCCGCTTGAAGATTGTTTGTTTTCATTTCGGGAATGCTTGCATTCGGGTGCCACGGTCACTTCGAGTTTTTCAGGAAAATCCTCTTCCAAGATGGAATTGTTGTTAAGAGCGTCCATATTTTCCAGAAATTCCTCTTCCATTTCATTATCAATATTACTAATATTCGCTATTAAAAAATCACAATAATGTAACAAATAAGTTTAACTACAAGTTCACATTTTCATACCATCTTTATCGAATGGATTGTGCAATCCAGTTACTCTGTTCCCAACCATAGCTAATATTTTTTCGGAAGCGGCGGTTACTGAAGCATATGAAGGTGTACCGCCACCAGTACGGTATGTCGCACGCTTTTCACTGGCCAGTTCCATTTTCGACTTTCGCTTGAGATTGTCGTATTTGTCCCTTAATGTTTTCCAGGGACGGTGTATTCCACTCTGGCTCTTAAAGGAATCTTCCAGGTTCATCCATGCACCATTTTTTTTTGTTTCCAACTGATTGCGTTCTATTTTTTGTTCTCAAAAATTTGTTTTTGATTTGTAACCAAATCAACAAACAGCAGTTCTTCTTCAGTGCTAAGATTTTTTCCATGTTGTTTTTTATCAGCCATTGTATATTTATTATTTTATATTTTATTATTTTTATTGTGTTTTCTTTTTTGGTTTCTGTATATTGTTGGCGGTTTATTGTGTTTTCTTATTCTTTTTTATTAAATTTTTTTCAAATTTAAAAACCAACTGATTTATGTGTACAAGATGTCACTCGAAGACAGGGTTCCCAACTTTAACATCTATTTTGAGAGGCATTGCCAACTGAAAATAATGTTTTTTGTCAGTACATTGAGAAAACCAAAATTGTTAACCGGCAGTTTATCATTCCAATAAAATTATGTCCTGGTTAAGTAACAGGCAGTTTGACGATACATTAAGAAAACCGACATAAGTCTTTTATTTTTAAATAAAATTATTTATACAAGACTTCATACTACAAGTTCCAAAAACTGTTCTTTCCAATAGGAGAAAAACAATACTACAAGTTCGTCACCAATATCTATTCTCAGAGCAGCAATTTTTTATTTAAGCAATCCGTCTCTGGAACTAATGCCTTATTAATACAAAATATTAGCGGATATTCACTTAAATAGTAAAATCAAATACCAGCTTTTTTTTAGCGCTTTTCGTTTCATTCTAATTTAGAGCTATTTTGAGGTACTTTTTGCTTGAAAAATATTGGCAGCGCTGAATAACATTGACAATTTTTCACGTCGACTTTGACCGTAGTTCGTTTTCTGCCTTATTTTGGTTACACTCTGCTGCGTTTTAAAAATGCTATTTGAAAAAAAACACACAAATTTCGCATATTGTACGATAATTTACGCATTTATAATAATTCTATAACAATTTAATACTATTTCTTTTATCACAAAATCAAGGAAACATTTGAGAGGGCGGATGCAGAATTTGAGGTTTTGCTTTCTTAATAACAATTATTGAGAAATATCAATTACAATTGAATTCAATTACAATTGCATTAAAAGGAAGTTGTCAAAAAACAAAAAAAAAAAACAAAAAACCAACAAAAACTCCAAACAATAAAGGGCGTTGTTAAACTAAATTTAATTATATTTTGTAATACAATACGCGTAGCGTACGTAGACATTTTAAACAATAATACAAATTTTAAGAATGACGATATTTTATTGAGAACATTTAATAATAAATAATAATAGTGTACCGAGGTACTTGGGTGCGTTATAAATTGCACTTTCCCAAACAAAAGGCTACAATACAAAGAGCAAAAGTGTGTTAGTAAGCGCGCTTGCGCTCAAATTTAAATACATTTTTGAAGAATTTTTTTTTTAACATAAGTACTCACATTTTTAAAGAAAGAAACTTAAGAAATAAGAGTTCTTAATTTCAAGAGTTTTTTTCTTTCTTGTATTTTCCTATTAAATTTACCTGAATAATGAAATATGGAGAATAAAAAAAAAAAAAACAATTTCAACAATAATTGAAGAATTTTTTTTAGGGATAAAAATCAAAATGATTTTATGAAATCTCTAAAGATCACTCCACAGGATATTTGTGGTCACTTATACATATTTATTCCTATATTTAAACTACAGTTTAAATGTCGTTTCGCTTTTTTCGTACATTTTTGTTGCGGTTGTAGTTGTTTTATGATTCTGATATACAGATGTGCTTTATTCCAGGAAATTTAACAAACAAGCCTTGTGTAAATAATACTGTTGAAAAATACGTTAAAAAAAATTCTTATAGGAACAACAAGAACAACAAACACAACAACTTAATCGCAAAAAGAGTTGACTGACATATATATGTATGTACTTGTATAAATATATATAGTAAATATGTTTGCTTGTACATATGTACAAGTACATGCCAAATAGTTAAAAGAAGAGCCAAAGAATAACAATTGAAAAATAATTCTTGATAAATCATAGCAAATGCGTAAGGACATTTTTCGAAAAGAAGAATTTGCATGTTGAGTTTTAAGTTTTTTATTTTGTTTTTGATTTTTTTTTTTTGTGTTTTTTCGAATTGAATTAAACAATATTTTAAATCCGTTTTTAATTGCATTCATACGTGAGCACCCCATGGCGTGCTTCGTATTAAACGAGCACTCTATCAGAAAATACTGGTCGTATATATGTATGTACCTACTTATAAATTGCCAAAAAAAAAAAGTTAACAAAAAAAAACAGTTCACTCGAGAGCACTACAATTGCCCAGGAGGACAAAAAACTTATTAAAATAGCGATAAAAAAACCGCCAAAACAAATCATGAATTAAGGGAAGTAACTCTTTACACCACGTTTGCTTAAAATCAGCTTAAAAGCTGAGATGTATTATCTCAATTTAGAAAATCCATAATTGTTAAAAATAGAACAAGTTGTGAACATAATAAGGGGGTGGTTCCAGAACAACCCGACCTGTTAAAGAAATCACAACAAATTTGGGAATAATTTTCTTTATTTCACAATATAATCTTCTTCTAGCTCGTTACACTATTCCCAGCGATATTCAATTGCTCCAATATCTTGTAAATATTAAGAACTATCTAGCTCCTTTAAAAAACCACCAACCGCAGTTTAGTAAATCTTTTACCATCGAGCCATTTCTTCAAGTTTGGAAATAGAAAATAATCTAAAAAAGATAAATCTGTTTAATAAGGTGTGTGATGAAGCATTTCCAACTTTAGTTCACAGATTTTGGCCATCGCAATAGTAGACGCGTGAACTAGTACCTTGTCTTGATGAAACAACACTTTCTTTTTTGCCAAATGCGGAATTTTTTTGCCTTAATGTCGTCACTTAAACGATGCACAGTGGGTTCGTTGGTACTTAAAGTGGCGATTAATTCAGGGCAGCCGTAGTTTTAAAATATCGTTATTTTTATTAGGGTGGCCCCTCATTATATGGAGGAAAAAAAAAATTGTTCAAACTCTCGGTCGCACCCCTAGAAATATGCGAATAGCAAATCAATCAAAAAACATTTAGACGTGGCTCAAAATTTCGTTCTGTAGTTTAATTTTTCCGACAAATTGTTATATAATTCAGGATCAGTATCAAATTATTTTTCCAAATGGCTATAAAACTTCAAAATCGAATCAAAAGTCGCCAAGAAATAGCAAATGCCCCAGACCGCTTTTGTGCCAAAAAAAAAACTAGGTCATGAAATTTTATGGCATTTTTTTTTTTTTTTTTTCAACTTTAAGAAATTAATTAAAGCCAACATTTTGTTTTATTCTCTATACCTGTAAGTACTCAGATATTAAGTATTGTTTTATTACCACCTTGTTAACCTATTAAGCATTAAGACCGAAAATGGAAAAATTTTTTGATAAAATTTTGAAAACTCCTTTCTCAAGTTTTGTAAAATTTTCTAAAACAAAACTTTAAAAAATTGATCTCGCTCTTTAAGGTCTTGTTAAATGCATATTAGAGATTAACTGTGTGAATTTTTAGGTAAATCCCTATGCCAGAATTTTTTTGGCAACGATTTTATTTTTGCGGATTTTGAGAAAAATGGGATTTTTGTAAAATATTCTGTAAATGTACTCTTTCTAAATACTTTATATCAAAAATTCATCACTTTTCTACTTTTAAATGTTATATTTTATCTTAATAGCATAGGATTTCGGAAAAAAATAATATGGCCCCATTAACCATTTGGAATTGGGCTCAGATATGACCCCATCTGAGACGTAGCCGCGGCCAACATTTGATAGACATAATCTTCAAAAAATAAATGCCAAAGAATGTTTTTTCAAATGATAATAAACATTCCCCATTAAATTTGAACTTTCTGTGCTTTATTTTTTTTCTTTAAAACAGTAGGAAAACTCGAAATGGATCCCCCTTTATATAAAACCAGCATTTAAAAAAAAAGGCGGAGAAAAAAATTTTTTTAAGCTGTTAGGTGCCTTTTTGTAGTTTGGGAAAAATGTTCTTATTTCACAACTTTGGCTTAGAGCATATTTAATGTGCTTTTAGAAATATTACGTTTTTAAAAAATAAGATAGGAATAAATATTTAATATGTATTTATGTATACTAGCAGATTCCAGCAATCGTAATTCAAGTGCAAATTCTAGGAATTTTTATTTTTTCATTTAATAAAGACTCTAAAGGTATGCTTCACAATTCAGTTCATTTTAAATGGAGAAAACAAATTCAACACATTAACAAACACATAGCATTGTATAATTTTATGTATGTGTTAGTAGCAATTTTAAACGATCATGACTCCAAAAAATATTTCAAAAGATGAAAATCTGTAAATCTGGGTGACAGCTAAAGAGAAGTACCTTTCAAATGATAAATTTTTTTGTCAAACTCGGGGTAAAACTGTGAAACTTACATCGGTAACAAAAAATCGTCTAGCCTATTAATATTATAGATAGATTAGGAAAATTTTAAATTAAAATTTTCTCCAAATTCCATAATTCCACAAATATAACTCGAAAAATTCACATTAGGAAAATTATATTTTTTTTTTTGTTGATGAATAAGCATAAACACATAAGGAATGACCATTTCAGAAAAAAATTTTGAAAAAAAAAATTTTTCATTGGTGAGGCTTTTTTTGGAAAATCACAATTTATCATTTTAATCATCGCTAATGCCAAAATTATTATTTACTTCATAGTCATCATTAAATTCACTATAATAATCGTCATCACCGTCACCATTATCATTTCCATTTTGGGAAAAATAAGTAACCGAATGTAACATCTTATTCGTTTAATATTTAATATATTAATATTTAATTTATATTCTTACCTAATTTTACCATATTCGCATTTAAAACTCCATATATTTATAATATAAATAGGCTAGGTGCTTCCTTGTGACCAATGTTTTGCTCTACCGTTTCATCCCTATTTTCCCCAAACGTATATTATTTGAAAGGTATTTCTTTTTAGCCGTTTTGCAGATTTACAGATTATTTAATTTTTTCTTTATTTTGAGTAAATTGATTTTAAAGTTGCTACTAACACATATATAAAACTATACATATGCTATGTGTGTTTTATTAAATTTGTTAATGTGTTTGTTAACGAGTTTTCTATCTTCATACACAACCAAAAAAGTGTTGGTTTGTGAATCGGCTAGTATTTTAAAAATAGCCTAACTATAGATAAAGATAAGATAAATCTGGCGAAAAAGGTGTGTGATCACGCATTACCAACTTTAGTTCACAGATTTTGGCCATCGCAATAGTAGACGCGTGAACTAGTACCTTGTCTTGATGAAACAAGACTTTATTTTTTTTGCCAAATATTCACTGAACCGGTTAATAAGGCTAGCCTTGTAGCTGAACTTTTTGCAAAAAACTCGTTTTTGGCGGATAACGATCACCTCTGCCCGAAGTTGAAAGCGTATCTTGTACTATGCCTAAAATATTCTTCCGAGCTCGTGCAGTTAAAAAGGTTCTTTCGGATCTCAACATTAAGAAGTCGTCGGGACCGGATAGTATACCAGCACTGGTGCTAAAACAGTGGTGCTCTTTGACGATAGCCAGTCCATTGGCCAATCTTTACAGCCTTTCGAAATGTGCGGGAGTCTTTCCCTCTAGCTGGAAGGTTGCTAATGTCCAACCAATCCCTAAAAAGGCTGCGGCTACTAACCCTGAAAATTACCGTCCAATTGCAATTAGCTCTGCACTCTCAAAGGTGATGGAGAGCATGATCAATTTCCATCTTGTGAGCTACCTAGAGGCCAAGTCACTTCTTAATGATCGACAGTATGGCTTCCATATAAATCGTTCCACGGGAGACCTGTTAGCTCTACTTTCTGAGCGCTGGAGTCGATCCATTCCCAATTTTGGCGAAAGTAAAGTGGTTGCTCTGGATATTTCCAAGGCATTCGATCGTGTGTGGCACGGTGCACTGATATCAAGGCTTATTGCATTTGGGGTCGGTAATGACTTCACTCGATTTATATCGAGTTTTCTCAGAAACCGAACAATACGTGTTGTTATTAATGGGGTCTCATCTAATGAGTTTCAGCTTAATACAGGGGTACCCTAAGGTTCCGTTCTTGCTCCTTCTCTTTTCCTTATCTTTCTCAACGACCTTCTTGGTCAAACTTTTAATTCTTTATACTCTTTCGCAGATGCCAGCAGCATTTGTCATTCATTTTCCTTTAATTGTAGGTCAAGCCTCTTGGAGTTTGGGTGCAAGGGGCAGACATTGAGTGACACACTCAATCAAGACCTGTTAACAATCTCCGATTGGGGTAAAGCGAATAAGGTTGATTTTAATGCGCTGAAGACTCAATGTTTTATGTTGACCCATAGGACCATGGATTCAACAATGTCATCTGTATATATGGCTGGTATAGGTATTGAGGAATCGGATACTCTTGATGTTCTAGGCATGAGAATTCAATGTGATGTTAGTTGAAACGAGCATGTTTTTCAAGTGTCGAAAGAAGCATTCAAGTGTCTTGGTTTTCTAAAACGGTGCAAAAATTACTTCACTCATTCTGATTTCCTTAATATCTACGCCATTTACATCCGACCGAAAATGGAATACAACTCCCATCTATGGGCAGAAGATTCAAAGAGTATTTTAGAGTTACTGGACCGTGTACAAAGGAGGGCGTTGATGCTCATTAATGACAATAGGGTACCCAACTCTATTGACTCGTGGCGTAACACTGTTCTATAGATACTACCATGGGAAATGTTCTTCTGAGATTAGCGAACTTATTCCAAATGCCGAGTTTCAGTTCGCTCTACCCGTTTCTCCGGTAGATCACATCCGGTTATAGTCTGTTGTCCAGTTGACCATACAACGCATTACAGAGAGAATTCGTGTATCAGTCAAATAGCCGTGTGTGGAAATAACTCCCCGCAGATATTATTCCTAACAGTTATAACCTAATATAATTTAAGTCAAATATCCACAAACACTACTCCCTCTCTCCTCCTTCCCATAACCTATTTTCCTGAAATCAACACAATGCACTGCATTTGTAGGGGGCATCCCCTGAGTGTTGGTCTATTATTAAAAAAAAAAATCATGTGAGTCCGATCACAAGGGAGATGTGTAAACATCTAATAATTAAAGAAAACATCAACATCATATTTTCCAGTGCATAAAAAATAAGTCGATTATGCTGTTTTCTGAAATTCAATTGATGTTTTCTGAAATGCAATCGATGTTTTCTGAAATTCAATTGATGTTTTCTGATACACAATTAATGTTTTCAGCAATTCAAATGATGCTTTTTGAAATTCTATTGACGTTTTCTGAAATACAATTAATGTTCTCAGCAATTCAAATAATGCTTTTTGAAATTCAATTGATGTTTTCTGAAATTCTATTTATGTTTTCTGAAATTCAAATGATGTTTTCTGAAATACAATTGCTGTTTTCTGAAATACAATTGATGTTTTCTGAAATTCTATTGATGTTTTCTGAAATTTAATTGATGTTTTCTGAAACTCGAATGATGTTTTTTGAAATTCTATTTATGTTTTCTGAAATTCAATTGATGTTTTCTGAAATACAATTGATGTTTTCTGAAATACAATTGATTTTTTCTGAAATTCTATTGATGTTTTCTGAAATTCTATTTATGTTTTCTGAAATTCAAATGATGTTTTCTGAAATACAATTGATGTTTTCTGAAATACAATTGATGTTTTCTGAAATTCTATTGATGTTTTCTGAAATTCAATTGACGTTTTCTGAAACTCGAATGATGTTTTCTGAAATTATATTGATGTTTTCTGAAATTCTATTGATGTTTTCTGAAATTCAATTGATGTTTTCTGAAACTCGAATGATGTTTTCTGAAATTATATTGATGTTTTCTGAAATTCTATTTATGTTTTCTGAAATGATGTTTTCTGAAATTCTATTGATGTTTTCTGAAATTCAATTGATGTTTTCTGAAATTTTATAGATGTTTTCTGAAATTCTATTTATGTTTTCTGCATTCAAATGATGTTTTCTGAAATTATATTGATGGTTTCTGAAATACAATTGATCGAATGATGTTTTCTGAAATTATATTGATGTTTTCTGAAATTCAATTTATGTTTTCTGAAATTCAAATGATGTTTTCTGAAATTATATTGATGGTTTCTGAAATACAATTGATGTTTTCTGAAATTCTATTGATGCTTTCTGAAATTCAATTGATGTTTTCTGAAACTCGAATGATGTTTTCTGAAATTATATTGATGTTTTCTGAAATTCTATTTATGTTTTTTGAAATTCAAATGATGTTTTCTGAAATTATATTGATGGTTTCTGAAATACAATTGATGTTTTCTGAAATTCTATTGATGTTTTCTGAAATTCAATTGATGTTTTCTGAAACTCAAATGATGTTTTCTGAAATTATATTGATGTTTTCTGA
This sequence comes from Cordilura impudica, assembly GCA_963682025.1. Lineage (NCBI taxonomy): Eukaryota > Metazoa > Arthropoda > Insecta > Diptera > Scathophagidae > Cordilura > Cordilura impudica. The sequence goes on from OY821517.1 coordinate 54,823,874, forward strand.
AATTCTGTTTATGTTTTCTGAAATTCAAGTGATGTTTTCTGAAATTCTATTGATGTTTTCTGAAATTCAATTGATGTTTTCTGAAATTATATTGATGGTTTCTGAAATACAATTGATGTTTTCTGAAATACAATTGATGTTTTTTGAAAGACAATTGGAAAATGTTTAGAAAAGAACATATCATAATTTTTTCACAAATATAATCAGATAAAGTCACACCGATTTACACTTCAGCTCACACCGATGTGTTACGCTGTTTTTGCGATTGTATTGTGAAATACAAATTTACCCCCCTGCGCGTATAGATGTTTACACATCAAAAATATTCAAAGGCTAGAATTCTTATTAAATGATGAACTCATCTATAATATTAATAGGCTAGGCGATTTCTTGTGACCGATGTTTTCTTCCACCGTTTTAGCCCGATTTTGATCAAACTATATTATTTGAAAAGTATTTCTTTTTAGCCGTTTTGCAGATTTACAGATTTTTAAATTTTTTCCTTTATTTTGAGTAAATTGCATTTATATTTGCTACTAACACATACATAAAATTATACAATGCTATGTGTGTGTTTATTAAATTTGTTAATGTGTTTGTAATAAAAATGAGTTTGTTTTTTTTTGTGTTGATTTGTGAATTGGCTTTAATTGATTAGCATACCTTTAGGGTCTTCATTTAATGAAAAAATAAAATTTCCTAGAATTTGCATTCGAATTTCGAGGGCTGGAATCTGCTTGTTTAAATTATTAGAAGAAATCTAAACTATTCAATTTTCTATATGAAGAAAAAATAGTTTTTAAATAAAACACAATATAATCATATAGGCATAATTAATTTTTGCAAACATTAACCAGAATCTAAAATATTATAAAAAAAATTTAATTTAAATTTACGAATTGTTCTATACTATTTTCAGCAGTTCACTTCATTTGAAAGCTCTGGTATCCCTGGTTTAACAATCTGGCTACAAAGTTAACATCTGTTTTATTTTTTGAAGTTGGCAACTCGAAATCAGATGTTTGTATAAATTTGTATGATTTTGTGAGATTTGTGAGATTTTTTGAGTGGTAGCAAGCGATAGTTATTGTGTTTATTAATTAAATATAAAAATAATAAAAGTGAAATTTATTAAAATAGAATGTTACAAACAATAAAAAAAAGTGTTAAAAACACGAGTTACTTAGGTTTGTCTCTCCTACCACAATTCCAATTTCGAATGCATTGGGTAATTGCCCATGAACAGTTTCTCTTGAAAATATTTTTTCATCAATACAATCATAAGTCACACAGCGTTATCTCCTTCAGCTCACACCGATATAAGTTACGCTGTTTTTGTGATTGTATTGTGAAATAGAAATTTACCCCCCTGCGCGTATAGATGTTTACACATCAAAAAAAGCGGAATTTCGTCACATATACGATGCAATAAGTTAACTTAATAATCGCCGTTGATTGTTTTTCCTTTTGGAAGAGAATCAATAAAAATTATCCCAAGCACAACCCGAAAAACAGACGCCATAACCTTGTCTGTAGATGGAACTAACATCGCCTTCTTTGGACACGATTTGCCTATTTCCATCCACTGTTTTGACTGTTGCTTTGTTTTAGGTGTATAGTGGTGGACCCATGCCTCATCCATGGTTACGAATCGACGCCAAAAGTAATGGCGCGGCACCCATCTTCGGATAGCTTTCTCATCTCCAAATTTTCGACCAATATGGGACGTATAGCACTTTTTGAAATGCCTATCATTTCAGCTAGTTCACGCACCTTCAGCTGACGATCATCCAATACCATTTTGTGTATTTCGTTTCTGGGGAGGCCACCTCAATTGGTCGTACGGTCTCGTTTAGAACGTGTCACTCAATATTTTACACACGTAAATGAAGTAGCAGTAAAATATAGCTCGGTTTAATTATTGGTTGGACTTAGACCTTTCAAATGAAAGTATTGAATTACATAACGTTCACAAATTCACTGAGATCATTTTTTTTTTTTTTTTTTTTTTTTTATGGGTAAAAAAATACTAAACAACATGGCGCCATAAAACTTAAACCACATGTTCTATAAGGTTGCCAGTTTTCACGAAAGTAATTTTTTCCAAACTAATGCCGCTATCTATACGTCAGGTCGAACAGTGGCTTAGAGTAGCATGTTTTCTTGGATCATTCAGGGAATATTGCACAGATTTTTCTCATATTTGGTTTGTATATGGTTTTGCAAAAAATAGGTAACCTTACTAGATATGGTCAGGATCGGCCCCGTATAAATATAGCAACCGATATGAACTTTTTCACATCCGCAGCCAAAAAAATTAATAACAATGCAACTAAAATTTTATTTATGCTTAATTTCTAAATCGATTTAGTTTGACCTAAGTTATAGGGTCTCTAAACGCATGGTACAGGGTATCGTATAGTTGATCTAGACCGACTATAGTTTTCTTACTTAGGTCGCTTTTTCAGCGTTTTAGATAAAAGGTCTTGCCGTATTCCTATCATTCGTTGGTGAACGAAACACATACAATGGGCTGTGTGAATAAGAATGTAGTTTATACTATATAGTACTAAGTACTAGCACTAGCTTTTGCTTTTCAGTACTAGCTATGCAGATAAGTTTAAACTACAAAAAGTGTGAATAAAAATTTGCTAGTACTACATACCTAGTGCTGAAAAGTGATAGCTAGTACTGGAAAATTAAAACATATGCGGCTGCAAAATCAGCCAATAGTAACTGTTTGGGAGTTACCTCTGTTTGAAAATATGGTTATTTTTCTATAAATTCTTAACAAAACTTATGCTAAAACAGTTTGGTAACACTATCAGTTTGTTTTGATAGTTCAATCAGTTTGTTTTCATAATTAAATTTGGCGGTACGATCGGCGACAAAAATAATTCAAAAATTTTTAGTCTTTTGGAAAACTATAAAATTCTTTTTTAAATATAGAGGCACCAAAATTGTTAAAAAGAGATCCAAATTTGATGATGAAACGGAGAAAACAATAAATTTAAGCAACCAGGATCTCCAGATACTGGTTATTTTAAGGGCCATTATTACAACTTCCCTTTAAAGTAAATGTTAGTTAAAGGTAACTTTAGCTAAAGTGAGCAATAAAGTTACCTTTAACTTCTTTTCGTTATTACAACTTCCCAGTAAAATAAAATTAATATTTTTGATATTGTGGCAACACCAAAGGAAACACCGATTACTTTTGATCAAATGAATTGCTTTATAAAATACGTAGTGGCAACATTCCTTTATTTGTTCGCAAGCAAACAATAGAATAAAAACTAAAAACCTTTATTATAAGTTGCATAATTGTTGTAAATGTGTAATAAAACTTTTTAAAACATATACAAGCATATATTTAAGTATATGCTAATAAATTTATTTCCAAACTAAATTGGTGTGAATTTATTCTTCTTAGATCAGAAAATGTGGCAACATTAAATACATAAACCTCACGTTAAAAGTTAAAGGCAACAATATCTTCCCTTTAGGTTATCGGTCACTTTTAGCTTAAAGTATAGTTGTAATAACGAAAATCTAATAATCTGCCCGATAACATCCTAACTTTAGCTATTGGCAAGTTGTAATAATGGCCCTAAGACAGCTCAAGTTATTAAATTTAGACATAAGTGGACGAGAAGAAAGGAAGAAAGAACAACAAAAGAAGGAAGAAGAAAGGAGGGAACAAGAAGTAACAAATTAAAGTATAAACATAGAAGAATTTGAGATTGATATGTTAGATGAATCTTTTGGAGAATATATAGTTTAGTTTTTTATTTTATTTTTTATAGTGACATCACTTTAATTGTGAATCTTTTATAGAAGAAATAGTCACTTTTGAGTCGTTTTAACGATGTCCGTCCGTCCGTCTGTGTGTCCATGTAAACCTTGTAATCAAACTGCAGGTCGCAAATATGAATATATTTTGACGAAATTGGGTATATAAGCTTTTGTCGGCCATAGGATGAACGCTATTGAAATTGGTGAAATTTGTAATTGCAATATGTCTAAATAGGACGTCAAAATCTAACAAACTATTAAATGAATAACTTTAAATTTAAATTTACATTTCATTATACCCTATACCACTATGTGGTTTGGGTATAATGACTTTGTGCTGCTGTTTGTAACAACCAAAAATATTTGACCTAGACCCATCTTTAATTATACCGATCGAATCAGAATCACTTTCTGAGTTGATTTAACAATGTCCGTCCGTCCGTCCGTCCGTCTGTGTGTCCATGTAAAGCTTGTAATCAAACTGCAGGTCGCAAATATGAATATATTTTGACGAAATTTGGTATATAAGCTTTTATCGGCCATGGGATGAACGCTATTGAAATTGGTGAGAATCGGTCCATGTTCAGACCTAGCCCCCATACAAATTACCCATATGAAATCGACATAAATTGCCATAAGATCCAAATTGTCATATAGATCTTACTCAAATTGGGTTTGTATGCGTTCATTACATCCACTAATGAGTAGTCCAAAAATGATCCCTTTGACCCCATATAGAGCTGCTTCCCGATCTTCACTTAAATCTATCAAAAAACAAAAATATTGCACAGATTTTTCTCAAATTTGGTTTGTATATATTTTTTCAAAATAAAAGTGACTTTACCAAATATTGTCAAGATCGGTCCATTTTTGGACCTAGTCCCTTTATAGATATAGCATCCGATATGAACTTTTTCATATCTGCAGCCAAAAAAATTAATAAAAATCCCACTCAAATTTGGTTTACGCTTATTTTCAATGTCCAGTTAGTTGGGCCTAAGAGATAGGGTTTCTAAACGCATGGTATAGGGTATCGTATAGTCGGTCTAGACCGACTATAATTTTCTTACTTGTTTTTGAAATAATTTAGTTTTTCAATCATTTCCATAAACATCAAAAACATATGGTTTTTATTTACAAAATTGGTATTCACCACAGCAATTTTGTAAAAATATGGCAACATTAGAGAGAGAGAGAGAGAGAGATAGAATGAAAGTTGAAAAATAAAATTACGAGAAACTCTGCAATGAAAATAAAATAAAGTTTATTTTAGTTCGGAAGCGTTCTGGCATTTTTATGATAATTTTATACAAAAAAGACATCAAAGGTCGATTATTCTCCTATTTTGTACTTTTTTTTTTTTTAATTAAAAAAAAAATAAAATAATTTTGAAAATAAAAAATGAAAAGCTATAAAAAAACAATAACAAAAAATTAATTTAAAAAAAAAATATTCTTTTTTTAATTCATTGAACTGTTGACGTCTTTTTTTCCCTTAAAACATGGTTTTTCTGTAGCCGTAATTTTGAGAATTTTTGTCTATTTGAGAGAGAATTTTTCGGTCATTTGTGGTTATATAAAAAAAATAATATTGAATATTTCAGAGGCCTATTGAGATTTTCACCAATTTTCCTAATATTCGCTACCGAACTGACGAAAATATTGATAAACATCTTCATACACGAGTGGTCCCAGAACTAGCCAAATTGACATCTGTGGTCACAAGCGATAACCGCCTAAGTCGACTTAAGAACGATTTGAGTTATTTATGCTATCATATTCTACTAAAAACGCTTTATATTTACTTGAAATCCCCATTTTTCTAACCCTGTTTAATAAAAAGTTATTAATGAAGACATACTGACCTAAGTCGTAACAAAGCCCCATTACATATATATATGAACTCGCCGATTTGAGTTATGTATACTATCATTTACATAGTGAATGACATATTTTTTTATTGTTTTTTGGTAAAGGGTTGCATACGTTTTTATAACTTCAAATAATTTTATATATCTTTTCAAAGAAGGTATAATTATAAGTTAATGGTGTATGAAATATTTACCTAATGAGTTTCAACTGATCATAAAATTGCCCGAAACTCTGATACCTATTGCAAAATATCTGTAATTCACAATACCTTTTTATGCAAAAAAAAACAGGTAAAAGCCAAATCCTTAGATTCACTAAAACAAAATGTAAGTATTGGTTGAAGTACCTGCCCGATATATTACCTTTCAAAAAGTATTTTCAGTATATATAATCTATCATGGAGGTTACATTTAAGTATTATTCACTTTGCAAAGTTATTTGGGAAAATCCTTCCCATTCTACTATTCATTCATCACGTTCGGAAAAAGTCTCGAAATTATTTTATACTATTAACAACACTTACGGTTTAAATGTGAGATCTGAAGATGTTGAAAATTTTTACAAAGCTTACGAAAGAAGATTTAGCCAATCGCGTTTATCAAAATCAAAGTTTATGACTAAAAATGAAGAATGGTTGAAAACGGGCCTCACAGTATAAATTGAGAAAAAGGCATTTGGTCGACCTAAAAAGGACTACGAAAATGTTCAATCAAGGACAAAAAAGAAAAAACAAGAAGAAATCATTAGTAACCACTCGCCTAATGAAATTAAGGATTCTTTTAAATCAGCCTTGACACGCACGCAAACAAAGGAAGCTGCTAAAATTGTAGATGTGTTACCAACTGCATCTCCTAAGCGGTTGAAGCGTATGGTGCAAAGTATTTCAACGCCGAAATCGTCAACATCATTTACGGAAGAGGATGCGTTAGCTCTTGGCAAGAAATAAATATGGTATTTTGAGAAAAGCTCTCAAAGAAAAAGGATTTGATATTTTTCCTACCAGCAGAGCCATAAAGGAAACAAAAAATAAAATTCTACCATCTAATGTGAAATCCAATACTGAAAGTGCAAATGTTGGATTAGCGGAACTGCTTGAAAACACTGCATCTAGAATAATATCCCCATTTAGCAAAGAAGAAATAGAAATATGCAACAATTCAGAAGTTACGTTAATATGTAAATGGGGATGCGATGGAACATCTGGATTTTCTGAGTATAGACAACCAAGTGGAAGCAATTCAGAAATAGATTCTTCAACAATTTTTATGACATCATTAGTACAATTAAAAATGAGGCTATATAATGAGACAAGTTCTTCTTCTAGTGAGAGAGAATATCAGGACATATGGAGTAATTTAACACCCGGATCTAAGTTTCTATGTCGGCCAATGCGATTTGAGCACACAAAGGAAGACAAAATTACAACACAAAGCTTAGTGAGTTCAATAAATCAGGAAATTTCGAGATTGTCTCCAGTTTTTGTGGAAATATCTGGTAGTGTCATTAAAGTGTTATTTCAACCACTTTTTACAATGATTGATTGGAAAGTAGCCAATGCCGTTACAGATATAACATCTACTTGGAAATGTAATATATGTGGAAAGAAAAGTTCAGAATTTCATAACAGTTGTGATGAAATTCCTATTAATGAAAATGCTTTCAAATTTGGAATATCACCACTTCATGCAAGAATACGATTTATGGAATATTGCTTGCATCTCGCATATGATCTAAAATACCGGCAAATTCCAGGACAAGAAAATATACCAGTTAAAAATAATACTGATCTACACGCCATACGAAAAACTGAGAAGAAAAGAATTCAAGATGAATTTAAAATGCAACTTGGTCTACTTATCGATAAGCCTCTTTGTGGCTATGGCTATGGAAGTTCAAATGATGGTAATACAGCAAGACGTTTCTTTGAAGATCCCGAAACTACTTCTTTGATTACTGGCATTGACACGCCTTTAATCGCACGGTTTAAAGTAATATTAGCTGTCATTAATAGTAAACAACAAATTAATGCGGAGAAATTGAAAATATATGCTAGTGGAACTAAGGAATTAATAATGAACTTATATCCTTGGAAGCCAATGACACCAACTGTACACAAAGTATTAGCTCATGGGAAAGAAATAATACAAAATAGCATCCTGCCCTTGGGAGAACTGACTGAAGAAGCACAAGAAGCTAGAAACAGAGATGTCAAACACTTTAGACTTTTCAATACAAGAAAATTTAGCAAAGAAGCCCAAAATTCCGATTTAATGGAATATTTATTGATATCATCAGATCCAGTAATATACTCCATAAGAACAAAATGGTTACCAAAAATAAGTCTTGAAATAGAAAATGATTTCGAAGCTATGGATATAAAACATCTTTTATCTTTTGATATTTCTGATTGTTTTGTAGAAAATAACTAGTAAAAAAGCAGACAATTGTTATGTAATTTTAAGCCTATTATAAAACAAATAAAAAAATACTCATTAAACTATAATTATACCTTCTTTGAAAAGATATAATAAATTATTTTAAGTAATAAAAACGTATGCAACCCTTTACCAAAAAACAATAAAAAAAATATGTCATTCACTATGTAAATGACCATTTATATGAACAAATAGAGAAATAGCTAAATTTTTGCCTGTGGAGTGTGGTTTGGGGTCATTATTTCAGCATGTTGCAATATATTTGATAGACATGTTATATATCGTTGAATAGATAAATATGTCTTCTTTAACAATATATATAATAATAAGTAAAATTCAAAAATTTTGGGAACACTTTACCAAAAAACCAAAAAAAAAAAACGAAAAACCATAGTTTTCTATATTTTTTTTCTGAAATTTGAATATAAATATCTCAAAAACTATTAACGTTATCAAAATGATTTTTTGAAGTGTTTTAGATAATTTAAATGCCGTTGTGAATCAATAAACAAAATATAAAAATAACTAATCTTAATATGTTTTTATGTTAACAAAAAAAACTGGTATGAAAATTTGACTTTTTTCACCATTTAAGCCCTCCTGACCACGTTTATGTAACGGTGTTGAATTTTATTACGGCAAATAAATAAAAATATTTGGAGCTTTAATACTGCGGTGAAATATTTGAAGAAATCGAGCGGATATTTTTGTATTAACTTTAAAACTTAGTTTTTTTTTTTAAATTGCCCAATTTCGTCCAATGCTGGACGTAGGGTGCATGTCCAAAAATATTAAAAATTTCACTTACAACCATTCTTGAAGCATATTCTTTTAAAATGTGTACAAAAATATATACATGTTTTACCAAGGTTGTGAGAAAAAAGTGAAAGAATGAAGGGTATTTTTTGGCAAAAATTTGCAATTTTTAGAACCTGATTCAAAAAGTCAACTTTAAGATTTTGTGCTCACTAAACGGTTTGAAATAATTCAAAAAGTACTTCAACGTATTTTTTTAAAAAGTACTGGCTATCGCCACATATTTTTAGATTTTTTTTTATCTATTTTAATAAAAATGTTATTTGCGAAAAACCAAGAGAGAATTTGGTGAAAAGTTCAAATGTTGATTTTTAAAATCAAATATTTTTTAAACCATAAGCGATAACTAGGTAGTATAAGCATGTTTTTTGTTAATAATTTAATGGTTATTGGAAAAATTTAAAAAACGTAAAAATCACTTCATATTTGTAAAAGTTACAAGCTTTGAAAGCATTTTCCACCTCGAGGTGGTCGACTTTGGCACCCTGTAGCTCACCCTGTGTTATATATTTTGAAAGCCTATATCCTTGACTACAATCGCCTAGAATATACTATTCCAATCCAACCAATAGTTTAGAAGTTCCAGACTTATTACCACTTTTTTTTGGTTTTGAACCACTGTGCGCCGAGAAATGGAGTCAATGAAATTGCCTCGATCTACAATTTCGCGTAGATATTCCATGGGAGTGAGATCTGGTGACTGGGCCGACCATTCCAAAACATTAACTCTTTTAGATTGTATCCATTCGATTGCAACTTTTGAGGTGTATTTTGGGTCACTGTCACGTTGAAACTTCCAGGCCAGGGGCATATTTTCCTCCGCGTATGGATACATTACGTCCAATTCCAATTAGAGTATCTTTTACTGCATGAATTGGACCTATTCCTTGGCTTTAACAGCAACCCTATACCAGAGTATTACCACCGTCAAACTTAACAGTTTTATTTGTTAATTTTGGATCTAGTCTTTTTCCTTTGGTCGCGAACAAACTTTATTCCATTATGACCGCTTAAATTAAACGTGAAGTCATCTGAAAAGAGAACAGTATTCCAATTCCGTCATGTGTTCTTTAGCAAAATTTATGCTAGCAAAACGATTTTTCTCTGATATCGGTGGTTTCTTCATAGAACGATAACAACCAAGAACAGCAAACATGTTCTAAATTACCTGCGAATCATAGAAATCACAAAATGTGTCCAGTTTCTTAATTTATGAGTAGAGTTCACATATTTACAATGGGAACAATATATGTAAGATGAAAATGTATGGATAAATACATATGATATGAGCGACTATCAGGCAGAACTAAATTTTCTCAATTTCTATTTTTTGTTTTGTTTTTGTTTTCCTTAAAAGGTTTCCGTTGGTATTTCGCTATAAAATCAATTCAATTGAATTTATAATAGATATTTAAACATTCCAATTAAATGCAATTAAAATTAAAAATTCTTTCGAAAATCGATTGAATATAAATCCTTTTCCTATTGTAGTAATTACCATAGGTCGACATATGGAGCAACATCAGTAGCAAGCAGTGCCCTCAAAAACTACCGACGACAATTGAAACGAAAAAAAGGATCATTTTATTTCGAAATTGTTTTTTGTACACATTTTTTTTTGTATGTTTATTGTCTGCCCTCTGTATTGTTTAAAATCGTGTAGTTTTCTGGTGCGACTGATGTGATGCGATGAGTTGGGAATGATATGGTTATAGTTGTTGCTGTTGTATTTTTATATTGTAATAAATACAACAATGACAAACGAATAGATAGATATTCATACATTAATATGTATAAAATGGGGATACAAATACAGCAACAACAGCAACAACAAAAAAGAAGAAACGAAACGAAACATCAGCAACAACGACGAAAACGACAATAACAAATAAATAAATAAAATTTTAATCAAAATGTAGTTGAAGTTCCTTTTCGTTATTGTTCTTGTTGTTGCTGTTGTTTTTTGATTTTGTTGCTGTTATAGTTATTGTACTACTTAGTGAAGGGGTTGTGTGCGCATTTTTTCAGCAGTTGTGCTTTAAGCAATTGTTTCTGTCAATCATTGAAAAATACTCACACACACAAACAACAAGAAATGATACACACATATTACATCTATATACATATAAACAATTAAGATGAGTACTTGTATGTACAGCACGAAATGTACATATACAAATTTTAACATAGTACGTGTGTGTGTGTGTGGTTGTGTGTGTGTGTGTGTTACAATGGAAGGTTGGTTACACTATTATATTGATATTGATTTCAAGTGGTTTGAATGAATGAATGAATGAGAAGCTCTCCTCTATTCTTTATTGTTAAGTTGAAATCAACCAATGAAATAAAAGTTATTGTATTGCATTGTTATTGTTATTGTATGAAGGAAGCACACACTCGTACACAAAATGGAGGCAGGGTTGCTTAAACTTAATATCGTTTTGCTCGAGTGTGTTTAATTTTTAATGTTTATAATTATTACACAATGCTAATTACACGAATGAAACATTATTTTTTCTTTTTTTTTATAAGTTTGCTTTTTTGGCATGCGACTGTGTGCGGCTTGCAATAGGAAAAAATTTTAAATACATTAATTCACAACTGGGTGTAGGTGACAGAGGACTGAAAAAATAAATTATATTTTGTTGCATATACAGTGGGTGCTTTTTCAGCAGTTAACTGCTTCACTTACAATATATATAAATACTATAAGTATGTTTATAATTTTTTTTAGTATTGTACAATCCTATTCTAAAGGGTTTTTCAACAGGGACGGTACAAAAGTAGAAACACAGGGACAACAAGCGACGCCATATTTCTTGCCGCTCTTTTGACATTTCTCTTCAGTAAGGTTTGCCATTTCATGATGGAAAGATATACGAGCCAACAACGAGTCGAAATTATTAAAATTTACTACCGAAATTCGGCGTCAGTGGCCTCAACGTTAAGAGCGCTACGTCCAATTTATGGTCGTCATAATCGTCCTAGCAGATCAACAATTGAGCATCTAGTGGAAAAATTTGAGTCCACAGGCACAGTACAAAATGTTCCCGTGCCAGTGAGACAAAGATGTGCCCGTAGTATCGAGAATATTGCTGCCGCTGAGGCTTCAGTCGAAGAAAGCCCAAATGTGTCTCTCACACGTCGTTCTCAAGCGTTGGGCATCTCTGTGACGTCGTTGTGGCAATTTTGCGAAAAGGTCTTGGACTACATCCTTACAAGATAAAATTGACGCAAGAACTGAAGCCGCTTGACCACCAGAAGCGTCGTATGTTCGTGAATTGGGCTGAGCAACAACTTGAAAAAGATTCGGATTTTCATCGAAAAATCATCTTCAGCGATGAGGCTCATTTCTGGCTGAATGGCTTCGTCAATAAACAAAATATGCGTTACTGGTCAGACAGCAATCCACACGTACTCCATGAGTCATCATTGCATCCCGAAAAAATTACGGTTTGGTGCGGTTTCTGGGCCTGCGGCGTCATTAGGCCGTACTTCTTCCGTGATGATTAAGACCGGCACGTTACTGTGAATGGGAATCACTACCGTTCAATGATAACCGAATATTTTTGGCCCCAATTAGATGATATGGACTTGGAGGACATGTGGTTCCAACAGGATGGCGCCACAAGCCACACAGCGAATGTCACCATCAATTTATTGGAAACCAAGTTTGGAGAACGTGTTATCTCACGAAATGGTCCAGTCGATTGGCCGCCTCGGTCGTGCGATTTGACGCCGTTGGACTATTTCCTGTGGGGCTACGTCAAGTCTATGGTCTATGCCAACAAGCCAGCGACGATTGATGAACTTCGTACGAATATCGAACGTGAAATTGCAGCAATATCGGCCGATTTATGCTTGAAAGCCGTCGAAAATTGGGTTCAGCGTCTGGACTTCTGCAAGCGTGCCCGTGGTGGCCATGCAAAAGAGATCGATTTCCATACATAATTGCATCGAACGTACTTTCACAGGAATAAAGAATTTCAACCGTTTTTGTTTTATTTAAACAAACTTTTGTAGTGCTCTTATTGAAAAACCCTTTATAAAAACTCTAATGGAGGCTTTTCGATCATAAAAATTTTCCTTCCCGATCTATGTAATTCATTATTAATTATATATTAATTAATTAAAAATTCAAATGACTGTTATGGATGTAAGGTAGCTTTAAACAACTCTCTCTAAGAAATTTTACAGATTTTTTGTACAGATTTTTTTCAAATTTGGTTTGTATCAGAGCCTACGGTCAAGCTCGAGTACTCGAAGCTCGAGCTACTCAAGTAGTAAAAATTCAAATTTTTATGTTTAAAACCATGTAAAAAGATAAATACAGTGGAATCTCCCATAACGGGACATCTTCCTTAAGCGGACACCCCCTTTGGACGTACGCAGTTGCCAGGTCCCGGAAACGTTCTATAAGAAAAGCATTGCAATCGCTCTCCTTTGAACGGACTGTCTCATGAGCGGAAGCGGACACCCGCTTGACAAAAAATAATTCCGTTGTATGGACATTTCATTTGTTATTTGACAGTTTGTAATCTATGCCTTATTTACGCGATTAAGGGGATTCCCCAAATAACATAGATATGTATTTGCTTACTATAGTTTGGAAATGCAGTGTTCATTGGCTTGTAGTATACATTTGTACGCACATCGTAACGTTTTAAAATGGATAAAAAGGTCTATATTAACACTGAAGCAAAAAATAGAAGTAATTGAAGTGTACAATATAGAAAAATTAAGTGTGAGGAATTTATCGAAGCGTTTTAGTACTAGTAAAACTCAAGCTTCTGACATTATAAAGAAAAGAGAAGTGCTACTGAAAAAATGGCACTGATGTAAATTTAAATGGAAATAGAAGCTTTTTGAGTGCTGAAGGACTAACTATTGATCAGTTGTGCTACGATTCGTTTGTTGCACCACGCAATAAAGGAATTCCCTTAACTGGTAAGTAAGTTAGGTTTTTTAATTCTATACAAAGGATTTACTGCAGGTTGCGTTATATTATCATTAATTCCCTGGGAATTTTTTCCCTATTCCCTGTTGCCTTATTATTAATGAAATATCCCCGGGAATTTTTTCTCTTTTCCCTTTTCCCCTATTCTAAAAGAACTTCGAAAATGGGAAACTATTCCCCGGGAAAAAAGTAGGTATTACAAATGTAAATAAAAGGGAGAATGTGATGACATTTGTTATGAATTATTCCGCCAAAAATTTCAAGGGAGCTCTGTGCAAAAATGTAAGTATTTAATCTTTTCTATAAAAAAAAAGAAATAATTATTATGGCATTATTCTTGCTTCCAGGTCAAAAACCACAATTAAGAAGCAGATAGAGATTCTTTTGAATACAATGCAAACGTACCCAGACGTTGCGTGCGGTTTTTATAAAGGAAGTAAAGAGGAGCTCAACAGGATTTGGCGCAATTTGGAGAAGGAATTGAACGCAGAAGGGCCACCAAAAAAAAATGTTTCCGAATGGAAGAAGGTTAGAATGGTAAAGTTTGTCCTGAAGAATATATGCAAGTGTAAAATATTTTACAGGTATGGGCCGATCAAAAAAAGTATGTGCGGCAAAAGGCGTCCCAAAATCTTAAAGCCAGCAAAGGAATTGGTGGCGGCCCAAATATTGAGCAGAAGCTTTCGGCCACTGAAGAGACAATCTACAATGTATTTGCTACGAAAGAGCCAGTTGAAGGTGTCTCAAACATATTTGGACTGTGCTCTTCCATAACGTCGGCGCAAACTCCAGAAAACATTGAGAACGCGTTAGATGTGTTATTGGTAGACGACATGGTAGAGAAGAATGGTGAGAAAATTGACGAAGAGACCTCTCAGCCACCGGCACAAAAAAACGGAAAAGTGAACCGCCCACACAAAATGTTTCTTCTGCAGATGTCCTTGCAGAGGAGCTGGTTATTCAAAAAGATATTTGCGAAGCTATGAAAGAACAGCAGCAAAATACCACAAAGGTTTATAGATCTATTGACCGGTTGTACGATCTTCAACAGCGTCATTTACAGCAATGATTTGGAAGCGCTTAAGCGGCATAATTTAATGATGGAAAAGTTGAGACTTAGAGAAGTGGAGGACAAAATAAAGAAAAATCGCAGACTATTAGAAATAGAAGGTTTTAAAAATCAATATATAACTGAGATTTGAATATGACTGAGTTTTTAGATGTGTAAAGTACAAACGAAATGTGACCTGAATTTACCTTTTTTTAAGTTTTAGAATATAAGTTTTGTTTTTCTTTTGAAGTTTCTGAATTTTAAGTATTGTATTGTTTTAGTTTTCCTTTATTCATTTTAATACATACGTATATACATAAATATATATGTACAAATATACAATGAACTATAAATTATTTCCAATATTATTTCTAATATTTTGTGCAGCATTTAAATACTGGGACGAGGCTAAGGACATCACAACACTTTCTTGGGTGGTAAAGTTCTCCGAAATTTCGCAATCATTAAAAACAGTATTACATTTAAAATAAATTCATATGTTGTGTAATGCGCAGCAAACATTGGTAATTTTAGCTGCCTTTTTTTGGAGCGTAGTGCAGCTCTCTTGCACCAAGAAGGCACCTCCATCGATTTTTCAATAAGCCATTAGTACGTTCTATCACATTACGGCACTTTGAATGAACTTCGTTGAATTTCATTCCAACAGACCCTTCCTCCGAACCTCTATGAGGGGTCATAAGCCACGGCTCTAAGGGGTATCCTGCGTCTCCTAGTAACAAAACATTTCTTTATATAGTTAATAAATGAATACTCTTTAATGTTATTCAAAACTTAACCAAGTAGCCAATAATTGTTACCACCTCGCCAATATTCCTGCTCAAGATGAGTTCGTAATTCGCTGGCATTCCAAATAAAGGAATCATGGCATGCACCGGGATGGGAGGCATCGACGTATAGAATCCTTACCTCGTGATCACACACCTGTAAATAGTTGCTTTTATTTTTTTAATTACAAGACTAAAACGTCAATGAAATCACTTACTAGCATAACATTTAAGCTGTAGTTTTCCTTCCTGTTGTAATATAGGTGCTTATTGCTTGAGGGGGCAATAATTCGAACATGCGTCCCATCAACGCATCCTATAACACTAGGAATACCATGTTTCAGATACATTTCTAATGCTATTTTTCGCTTTTCTTCTGCCGTTCTGCAAAAAGTAATCCACTTTGAGCACAGATTTTCCTCAAAAATATTTATAACATCTGTCAGTACTTTGCTGAGAGCACATTGGGCCAGAGACACGTCGCAATCTTTCCCTATCCCCGTCTGGTAGCCACTTTCGGCAAAGAAGCGAAAGGTTGCAGACAATTTCACAATCGGGGAAACTGCAAACGCCTTTTTTACTGGCTCAACGTGCGACGTCAACACATTCAACAGGTATTTGAAGGCAGGCTTGTTAACTCGATAATATTTTTCAAACCTTTGAAAAGTAAAATACTCATTAAGGAAGTAAATAAATATAATAGTTACTTATTGACTTACAAAGTTTGCGGCAGCTCAAGTGGATTCGTCGCATCGCGTAACTGCCTCCTTGCAACCCTTTGTTGTTGCTTCTCCTGCTCGCGCTCTTCGGCTACCATTCTAAATGCTATGCTGTACATTTTAATTTATTATATATATATATATATAGTCCCGTTGTTCCTTTTAGGAGCATAGGGCCTCAACAAAAGTTTTCCATCTGGGTTTGTCGATAGCGATGCATTTAATTTCACTCCATGTTACACCAACATCCGCAGCTTCCAACTCCACTAATCTGCGCCATGTTTTGGATGGTCGGCCCCTCCTTCGACTTCCTTGGGGTGTCCACTCTATACCTTGCCTTGTAATATCATCTGTTGATTTTCGTAGGATGTGTCCCAACCAGGACCATTTACGACGCTTTATTTCCGTAGAAATCGTTGTCTGTCGCGTCCTTACCCACAGTTCACTATTTGTGATAGTATTAGGCCAGAATATACGAAGAATTCTACGGAGGCAACGATTTACAAATGCTTGCATTGTTTGCAATTCGCGGTGAGATGGATTCCATGTCTCACATGCGTACAGAAGGACAGGCTTTACGTTGGCATTGAAGATTTTTATTTTTGTGTCTCTGGATATGGATGTAGAATGCCAAACCGAAGAGAGAACACCGATGGCAGCCTTAGCCTTATTTATACGTGCCTTTATATCTTCACTAGAACCACCACTGCTGGAGATAATACTTCCAAGGTACATGAAGGAGGAAACGGATTCTAAAGCTACGCCGTACAGAGTAAATGGACTATTCGTCACCGTGTTGATGTTCATGGTTTTCGTTTTATTAACGTTAATCTTTAACCCGCATTCGGCTGCGACATTGCACAATTCCTGGAGTTTAGATGACATATGTGAGCTTCTATGGGCAAAAAGACAAATGTCGTCAGCATAATCTAAATCATCTAATCTTCCATGGAGACCCCATGTGATGCCGGTGTTTCTTGGTGTCGCGTTGTTTAATATGTTGTCTAATACAATGTTGAATAAAAGAGGTGCGAGTACACACCCTTGCCTGACACCAGTCATTACGGAGATCTTATTGCTCAAGTTTTATAGCCTGGTGTTGTAATTTATCAAATGCCTTTTCAAAGTCAATGAATGTAAGATAGAGAGGAGAACGCCATTCCACAGATTGCTCAACTATTACGCGTACTGTATTTACGTGATCTATACAAGAACGCTGGGGGCGAAAACCGGCTTGTTCTCTTCTTAAATGGGGGTCAAGAGCATTAACTAGTCGTTTACTAATTATGTGGGAGCAAATTTTGTTAATTATGCAAAGTAAAGTTATACCTCGCCAGTTTTTACAATTGGACAAATCCCCTTTTTTGGGAAGGTTAATTATAGTACCCTCTTTAGTATCTTCTGGTAGTGATTCTGATAGCCAAAACCTATCGATGATGGGGTGTAAAATTTTGGCGCTTGTGCTTGGGTCTGCCTTAAATAATTCTGGTGGGATGTTATCTGGGCCAGGTGCTTTGTGGTTTTTGAGGGCTTTAATGGCCATTACAATTTCCTCCAAATTTGGGGAGTAGGTGGGGATGTCGTGTCTTTCTACATGTTGCTGACATTTACAAATTTTCGACACTGGTGTTGGGGGGATTGAAAGCATATTAGCGTAATGCTTTTCCCAAATTGCAAGTTGTTCTTGTTTTGAAGAGGTAAGGATGCCTTGATCATTTTTCAAAGGTTTTGTGACGTTGAGGGTTTTGTTTGTCATCTGTTTTACGATTTTATACAGGTCTCTAGTACGATTTGTGTCAGCAGCCGCTTGTGCATTAAGAGCTAGTTGGTTGAACCAACGCCTCTTGTCATTCCGGGCACTTTTCTTGACCTTCTGATCCATCTCAGAGTATTTCGACTGCAGTTCTGCCTTGCTTGATCTTGTTTTCGCCATATTTACCTCACCCTTGATTTCTTTTCTACACTGAATCAGATTCCAGGTAAAGTCAGAAATCCATTCCTTTCTTTTGGTAACAGTAAAGCCGATATTGCGTTCCGCAGTTGTTAAAAATAAGTCTCTAGCTGCATCCCACCCTGTGTTGTTAGATTCTCGTAGGATTTCGGCAGAATTTTGCAGTGCCTCAGAGAACTGTCTGCATATCGAAGGCCGTTGTAGTTTTCTCACATCGAATCTCTTCTGTATGTTGCAATTTTTGTCTTTCTTTATGGCTGCCACTTTTAGTCGAATCTTCGCAATAACTAGATGGTGATCACTAGATATATCTGCCCCACGTTTATTGCGAACATCCAGCAGAGATCCGCGCCAGGTCTTACTAATGGCTATGTGATCTATTTGATTCTCGGTTCTATGATCAGGGGAGACCCATGTCACTTTGTGTACATTCTTATGAGGAAATAGTGTCCCCCCTATTACCAAGTTGTTATTTTCACATAATTCTGTGAATAGCTCTCCATTTTCGTTCATACTTCCACAACCATGCCTCCCCATTACACGCTCGTAACCAAAATTATCACACCCAAGTTGTGCGTTAAAATCACCCATGAGGATTAAGATATCCCCACGATGTATTGTGGATAAAACACTCGTAAGACTGCTATAAAATTCTTCTTTTACAACAGGGTCTGATACTTCAGTTGGTGCGTAACATTGAATGATAGATATTTTCCTTACACGCGAACGTAATCTGATGGAGATGATTCGATCAGAATGTGGTTTCCATTCAATAAGTGCGTCCTGTGCCTCCTTAGAGAGCAAAAATCCCACCCCATTTTGGTGTTTTGAGCCATTGGGCTTTAATTTATTACTCGTATCAGTTTTTTAATTTTTGCTTGTTTAATTTTCATTTGCTTAAAATTATTTTGCATTAAACAACCTCAACCAAATGTCATGTATTTTTAATTTATTTTATTAAAGATTTATTAAAGATTTTAAAAAAAGTTTAACTTTGAATTTCCACAATAATTTTTAATTTTGTAAACAAAACAAAACAGCTGACTTCGAATAATCGAAATTCTCTCTCCCATAGTATTCTTCTTCCCTTCTATTTAGAATAGGAGGATTTTATTCTCGGGAAAAATGAATTCCCCGGGAACTCATTTCCCTGGGAATATTTAGAATTGGGCTGAATATGTTTTATTCAAATAATTTTACTTTTGAAAAATAACGATTATCTTATGGCACGATATAAAAATTGTACTTTTAGGTCCATTGATATGAAGCAAAGCTAAAGAAATAGCTGAATTCTTAGGTAACAACACTTTCAATGCATCATCTGGTTGGCTTAACAAGTTAAAAATTCGACACAATATTACGTTCAAAGCGATATGTGGCAAAGCCGCCTCTGTTAATCCTGAAGATGTAACATCATTTATGGTGAAACTGTCTTCTCTAATAAAAAGGTAACTACCAAGAGATATTTACAATGCTGATGAAACTGTCTCTATTTTAGAGCATTGCCAAACAAGACCATGAATTTAAAAAATGAAAAATGCGTGGGTGGAAAATTGTCTAAGGAAAGGATAACAATATTGCACTGTGCGAACATGGGTGGAGATAAAGAAAAACTGCTGGCTATTGGCAAAGCATCTAAACCAAGAGCTTTTAAAAATTTTAAAAAAGATAATTTACCGGTGATATGGAAATCAAACACCAAATCGTGGATGACGTCTGAAATTATGATTGAATGATTAGAAAATTTCGATCGAAAAATAGGAGCACAAAAAAGGCATATTTTACTGTTTTTGTATAATGCGGCATCGCATCCAAAAAACAGTAATTTTAAAAACATTAAAATTCATTTTTTGCCTTCTAATTGTACTTCAATCAGCCAACCACTTGATCAGGGTGTTATTACATATTTTAAGAATTACAGAACTTTGATACTGAAGCAGTTACTAGCAAACATTGAAATTTCTGTTACAGCCCACGATTTAGTAAATCGTATAAACTTATTCGATGCAGTTTATTACTTCTGAAATAGTTCAAAATTGTTTTCGTAAGGCAGGGTTTACGTTTGACAGCCAGGAATGTCAGCCAACATTTTATGTTGATTTTGAGCCTGAAGATGTGTTGCCATGAAACCTAATTGCCGAAATTCAGAAAAATGTCTTGCAGGGGTCACTGTGCAAAGCAGAAATTATTTTCATCATGTCGGTAAGGATTTAATAGTTGAGGGATCACCTTTGGATTTATAGGTACCATTACCCGAACAAATTTCTGAAGTTCAAGAAATTTCTAATGACTAAACAGATGAAATTGACCCTTTAGGTATTCAAGATGCAACAAACAACATCTTAACATATAAAGATGCTTTGACTAAAACATGGTCTCATAGCGTTTGTGAAACGCCAAGGTGGTACAGAAGCTACTTTCAATGCTTGACTTACATTTTCAAGATGTTATTACCAAGACCAAAAGACGCCAAACTAGGATGGAGGAATACTTATTGAAATAATTATTAGATACATACTTATTCATTATTTTTTTTTTTTTTTTGTTATTTAAAACAATTGAATTCTTTATTTGTTTTTTTTTTTTTTTTTTTTTTTTTTTTTTAAAGATGTTTAAATAAAAGCTCACCATCTTAGCCAAATTTTAATGATTTAAATTTGTAGTTCTCTCTCGAAAGGACATCCCTTGTTCGGACACATTTCAATGGTCCCTTGACTGTCCGCTCAAGAGAGATTCCACTGATAAGTATGTAGTATAACAAATGTATGCTTTTTGGAATCGTACAAGTACCAAGAATGTCATCCTTAAATTTCACTTGAATCGGACTAACCTAGTGGCGTGGGCAAACTACTATTCGAAAAAGCTAGACGCCTTTCAATACAAACTAGCAGATTGCAGCCCTCGAAATTCGAGCGCAAATTCTAGGAAATTTTATTTTTTCATTAAATAAAGACCCTAAAAGTATGCTTATCAATTATAGCCAATTCACAAATCAACAAAAAAAACAAA
Source organism: Cordilura impudica (assembly GCA_963682025.1). Lineage (NCBI taxonomy): Eukaryota > Metazoa > Arthropoda > Insecta > Diptera > Scathophagidae > Cordilura > Cordilura impudica. The sequence goes on from OY821517.1 coordinate 54,845,260, forward strand.
TTAATTTTTATTACAAACACATTCCCAAGTTTAATAAACACACACATATCATTGTATAATTTTATGTATGTATGTGTTAGTAGTAACTTTAAATGCAATTTGCTCAAAATAAAAGGAACAATCTGTAAATCTGCAAAACGGCTAAAATGAAATACCCTTCAAACAATACATGTTTGGTCAAAATCGGGATAAAACGGTAGGACAAAACATCAGTCACAAGAAATCGCCTAGCCTATTAATATTATAGATGTATGAAAATATTCACTTCACAGATGCTTGACCTCATTTTAAAAAAAAAATTTTCAAAATACGTGGAATGATTTTATATATTTTGAAGTCAGTTATACTGACAGATTACCCTCCTGAAATATTTAAACATTCTGATAAAAACTATGGAGTGGGCTAACTAATACTCGAAAAATACCACTCAAATGTATGAAAATATGATCTTCGTATATTTTTGATGCGTACTTACAAAAAATGTTCAATCACACTTGGAAAAACCTCGTAGTATTTTAATCTGAATATATGTAGAGAATGTTTTCAAAATTTCAAAACATTTTGACAAAAATGTTGCCGTGTAGGGCAACTACTCTAAAAAGATCGGAAGTTTTGCAAAAGTGTAAAAAAAAAAATTTTTTTTTTTAATTTTCTCACTGTCTGTAATTGACTATTTTCATAGGTTACTCATGCAAAATTTTAAACCATTGCGATCAAAATTGTTGCGTCGGTATATCACTAATCGACTGATTTTTACCACTTTCTATACAAATGTGTGAAAATATGCTCTTATTTGAAGTTTGATGCTATTTTCCAGAAAATTTTCCACAATTACGTACAAAAAATTATGTTCTTTAGAGCTGTGTATATAAAGAGAACACTTCCTTCAAAAAAAAAAAACAAAAAACAGAAACTAAAAAAAAAAAAATCAAAAAAAAACTAAGTCATTCCGATTAAAATTGTGCTCTGGGCAAACAACTACTCGAAAAAGATCACCCACTTTCTATACAAATGTGTGAAAATTTGCTCTTACTTCATTAAAAAAAAAATCCATCACGACTTGCTAAAATTTTTTTGCTATTTGTAGTTGTTAATATATCGAGATGATCTTCTTAAAATTTCAAAGTATTCCAACAATAATTGTGCTGTTGGCGAACTACTACTTGAAAAAGCTCGACCACTTTCAATACAAATGTATGAAAAAATTCACTTCATGCAAGTTTGACATCATTTTAAAAGATATTTTCCAAAAACACATGGTAAAAGTTAATACATTTTATAGTCCCTCATATATAAACAGATATGCACTCTATGAATTTGTTTCAATTAATTAGTTTAAAAGCAGTACCTGTGTAAGTAGAATATTCTCTATATTATTTTATGATTTCCTTTTAGGTATATTCTTAATTTTAAGATATTAAAAACCCAAAAACCATAAAATCCAAAAGTTTTATAGGGCTACCTCGTTTTGCCCCAATATTTTTTTTATAACTGCTAATGAAATATTTTAGATTTTTTTAATAAATTTGGCTGAAACAATTGTTGTCGCTTTTATAGGGTGTATATCAGATTTTTCCGATCGCGTGTGGATAATGTTTTAATTTTTAGATGTACACGTTCTAGAACATGTTCTATTTTTTTAGCAGTACACGTGCAAGAAAACGAACTTAAAATAAAGCTGCACTCGAATCTGTGTGGTTTATGTGTGTTCGAAACAAAAAATACGTGATAAAAAAATGTTCGTGTGGACAACGAAATATTAAAACGAAACACAGTCATGTTGTGTTCGGCACCGTACAAAATTTATAAACACACATAATTGATATCACACATAATTGATATAAAAAAAATATGTGCTTGCTGATCTGAGCTGTGTTTGTTTACATCTATGTACGAGTTTTATATTCAGCGTGTGTTTTTGCTGAACTCTGCTCTCTGCACATTAGAGTGTAAAAATATTTTTTATATTAACAAAATCGCTTGTTGGTACCTTCGTTTCAATTAAAAAATGAATTTGTATTAACGATAATCGTACTTGCTATGACATTTGAGTTGTCGTAGTAGATAGCGGAGCTCCCCATTACTAAAGCTTCGAGCTACTCGAGCTGCTCATTACTTAGCTAAAAAGAAATCAGAAAATAATATAGAGAATATTACATATGTACTTCTGTTAAACTAGTATATTGACAAGAATTAATAGAGTGCGTATTTTCGTACATTTTTTCGGTGAATTTGAAAGTGGCTGTCTTTTTTTTTTTTAAGTATAAGTTCGCCATTTCCACAATTTTCCCTGGAATAGTTTGAAATTTTAAGGATATAGTGTCCTGAAATCTATAACTTCAAAACATAAAAATTTTTAAAAGTTCTTGAAGGAATATTTTCATCAAAATTACATCAAACTTAAAATAAGAGCAAATTTTCACAAATTTGTATAGAAAGTGGCTGATCTTTAGCAAGTAGTAGTTCGCCAACAGCTCAATTATTGTTGGAATGCTTTGAAATTTAAAGGACGTAATGGTCTCGTATTTACATTTTAAAATGTATAATTATGTACCATGTGTTCCTAAAAAATTTTTTGTAAATGGATGTCAAACTTGGTTGGATGGCATTTTTTCATATATCTGTATGGAAACAGGCTCATCTTTTTCGAGTAGTAATTCGTCAACAGCACAATTATTACCCAAAGTTTTTGAAATTTTAAGAACGTAATGTCCACTTATTTGCAATTTTACAGTGTATAAATTTGTGCCATGTGTACCTTAAATATTTTTTGTAAATCGATCCTAAACTTGATATTTTTCGAATAGTAGGTTGCCAATAGCAAAATATTAGTCTGAATGGCTTAAAAATTTAAATAAGTTGCAATTGCTGGTAAAAAAAATTTATTTTTAATTATTGTTTTTTTTTTTTTTTTTTTTTTTTCATTACTGATCTTTTTCGAGTAGTAATTCGCCCACACCACACATTTCATCCGAGTGCTCCAATATTTTAGGAAAATAATCTGTTGATATGAGGGACTACAATATGTATTAATCTGTACCATGTATTTTTGGAAAATCACTTTTAAAATTATGTCAAACTTCCATGGAGCGAATGTTTTCCTACATTTGTATGGAAAGTGGTCGAACTTTTTCGATTAGCAGTTCGTCCACCCCACAATTGTTTTCGAAAATGTTTGAAATTTAAAGGAAATACTCTCCACATTTTCATCTCTAAAAAATATAACATTTGTCTAAGTCATTATGAAAAATTTTCTGTAAAATTATCTCAAACATGAAATAAGAGCAAATTTTCACTCTTTTGCATGGGAAGAGTCTGATCTTTTTCGAGTAGTAATTCGTCCGAGCCACAGTTATGGCCAGATTACTTTGAAATTTGGTGTACGCAATTTACTCCTATCTCCAACATTAAAAAGCATAAACCTGTACCATATGAGCCTTAAATATTTTTTGTAAATTGATGTCAAACTTGCATCAAGTGCATATTTTCACACATTTGTATGGAAACTGGTCGACATTTTTTGAGCAGTAGTTCGCCAACAGCACAATTATTTTTGGCATACTTTGAAATTTTAAGAAGATTGTCTCGATATATTTGCAACTAAAAATAATACAAAATTTTAGCAAGTCGTGATGGAAATTTTTTTTTTAAATTACATCAAACTTGAAATAAGAGCAAATTTTCACACATTTGTATAGAAAGTGGTTGATCTCTTTCGAGTAGATGTTCGCTTAGAGCACAAGTGAGTGAATAAGGTCAATTTTTTGGAAAATTTTTTTTTAGTTCCTTTTTTGTGGAGTAGTAGTTCCACCAAGTTCCAATTTTTGGCGGAATGCTTTGAAACTTGAAGGAAGTGTTCACAACTCTAGCGAATATATTTTTTGTTACGTCATTGTGGAAAATTTTCTGGAAAATAGCATCAAACTTCAAATGGGAGCATATTTTCACACATTTGTATAGAAAGTGGCCAATATCAGTCGAGGAGTGCTATACACCACAATATTCGTCGGAATGGTTTAAAATTTTTTATGAGTAATGTATGAATATAGTCAATTACAGACACTAAAAAAATTTTAAAAAAATTTTTTTGTTAGAAATTTTTTTTTACACTTTTTGCTAAATTGCCGATCTTTTTCGAGCACTTGTTCCCACACGCCAACATTTTTGTCGAAATGCTTTGAAATTTTGCAAACATATTCTCTACATATATTCAGATAAAAATACAAAGAGCTTTTTCCAAGTGTGCTTGAAAAATTTTTTGCAAATACGCATCAAACATATACGAAGATCATATTTTCATACATTTGATTGGAAAGTGGATGATCTTTTTCAGTAGTAGTTAGCCCACTCCATAGTTTTTATCAGAATGTTTTAATATTTCAGTATTTTGGCAAAATTTTTTTTAAGTGAAGTTAAACATCTATGAAGTGAATATTTTCATACATCTATAATATTAATAAGCTAGGTGATTTCTTGTGACCGATGTTTTGTTCTACTGTTTTATCCCGATTTTGACCAAACGTATATTATTTGAAAGGTATTTCTTTTTAGCCGTTTTGCAGATTTACGTTTTAAAATTTTTTCCTTTATTTCGAGTAAATTGCATTTAAAGTTGCTATTAATACATACATAAAATTATACAATGCTATGTGTGAGTTTATAATATTTTTTAAGTAATGCGTTTGTAATAAAAATAAGTTTGTTTTTTGTGTTGATTTGTGAATTGGCTATAATTGATTAGCATACCTTCAGGGTTATTATTTAATGAACAAATTAAATTTCCTAGAATTTGCACTCGAATTTCGAGGGCTGGAATCTGCTAGTTTGTATGGAAAGGCGTTGAGCTTTTTCGAGTAGTAGTTTGCACACGCCAGTAGGACAGTCCGATTCAAGGGAAATTTAAGTATGATAATCTTGGTACTTGAACGATTCCAAAAAGTAAACATTTGTTACACTAAATACTTATATTTATCTTTTTACATGCTTTCAAACAAGAAAAATGTTAATTTTTACTACTCGAGCTACTCGTTTAGCTCGATTAGCTCGAGTACTCGAGCTTAGCTGTAGGCTTTGATTATAAATTAGAATAATAGATGATTTCACTGCTGGTGTTAAGCAAAAGAATATGAATAAATCCATTATTAGCAGGAAATATTGTGAAAGAGGTACGATGACAAGTCGACATTTAGGCGAAAAGCCCCGTTAAACAAGTCAAAGGCAGAGCGTTTTGAAAATGATACCTGAAGAGATCTTTAACAATCTGAAACTAAAAGTATGTGTGCGAACTGTTTTGCGACGAGCAATTGAGACTCATCTTGATTGTTATCGTCCTGTGAAAAAACCACTGATATTTCTCTATCATAGATCTCCACATTTATGATATTAAATAATTACTTTTTGTGGGAGGTATGGGAGGTGCCACGCCCACAAAAAATATAAAAAAATTTATAGTGTATATTTATAGCTCCCTTCAGATCCAAATAAAATAGTGTACCAAGTTTCATTTACGTACGATAACTCCTTTTAATTTTGTCCATTCGCTAAATTTGGAATAAAGCACTGTGAGACGGACGGACGGACCGACACCGTCCATCAGCGCAAACTCATTATACTCTTACCACATAGTGGTATAAATATTTCAAAAGAAAGTCTTTCCGTGGTATAAGCCACTTATTAAATAACAATTTTATATTAATCTTATATATACATTTATTATTTTTTATTATTAATATATTAGCACGTGAAGGAAAATTTCTTCATCCCTTTTAAGCATAATGCGGGCACGGAGGAGTGATAAAATTGTTATTGTTATAGTTCATATGAAGGAGAAGTGCAGAATTTTAAGATTTATGTATAATATGTGATAAAACTATATAAAATAAAATAAAATAAAATATTTATAATTAAAAATTTTGTATGAGCCTAAACGTAGGCTAATCAATTTTAGCCAATACACAATTCATCTAATTGTATTATAATTGTATATCACACGCCCTGTGTTAAATTGTGAATTGCCTAAAATTGATTAACATACCTTTAGGCTCAAAAAAATTATGTATTATCATAAATTTTATATATATATATTTATATATATTAGGTTAGGGTTTTTTATAAATTCAAAGTAATTTCAAAGCTACTCTACTTTTATCCAAGATGGCGGCGTATTAGAATATGGGGCGTTTCATGTCAAGTGATCCAACTTTTGCAACCGATGTCTTCCGATCGGGATGAAATTTGCACCAAGATTAGTCCTATTGGATAGTAGTTTAGACACAATTTTTCAACAAGATCGGTCCTGACCTCTCAGAGTTAGAGGGAGTCAAAATTTGACATTTGACAACAGGTGTTTTTCTCATCCATGTAACTTTTTACTTATTGTTCTTAGCAAAATTTTCCCAAATAATTTAAATAGCTTTTTCTTCAATCTTTCGGAAAAAATTTAAAAAAAATAAAAAAAATTTTTACTTTTTTTTGGAAAATCAAAAATTTTTTGACTTTTTTTTTCAAAAAAGAGCTTTTTGTTCGTTTAGGGGATGCGAGTGGGATACCTACCAAAAAAATGTTTTGTAGCCTAAGACAACGGTTTTTCAATTTTTAGCATATGCACTAATTTGAATTTGTTTTCCTATTAGTGTTTAAGTGTTTCTAAAACCTTAAAAATAAAGCATACACTGAGAAACTAGACAAATTAACCTTTGCGACGGTATGCAACATACCTAGCTATAATTGCACACCTTCAATAATGTAATACCCGCAATATCTTAACCTCAGGAAAAAAAAATCACTTCTTTTCTATAAAAATGCTGAAAAATTATTATTTTTTTATTTATTTGTAAAAATAGTTAAATTAATATGTAATAATAATAATAATAATAATAATAATAATAAAAATTAAAAGATAAAAAATTTAATAAAATTTAATATTAATAACATTAGATCCATATATCTGTGATTTTCTGAAACAACCGCGTATGTCCATTTTGTCTGTTTTGAGTTATATTAATTTTTAACGTTCTTTACATGCGTTAAATTTCAAAAAAAGAAAATATTGACCATTTCTGAGTTTTTTCTTTAAATAACGACGTAACTTAAATGTTTATTAAATTAATTTGCAGCAATAAAGACGTATGTCAACCTACGTTTAATCGCTGACAAATTATTTTCTCAGAAAACGACACATAGCGACATACGTTGTTATTAATGAAAAAATATGCAAAATAATTTTGGATTAGTTTTCAGTTTATAACCACTTGTAAAAACTTTTGTGTTTATTTCTCTTATTTTTTGTCACTATTATTCTTGATACGGTGTTATATTCTCATCCTAAGTCCCTTTTGTTGACGAACAAAAAAATCCATTTTTCAAGCAACAACAACTTATGTCTACAAGGGTGGTAGCATTGGTAGTTTTCTTTTTCAAAGAAAACGACGTTTGTCGACATAAGTTGTTTTATCTGCACACACTTTAAGTGTAATTTACACATTGTTTTTTTCGTGCTTCTCTAGGATCTATTCCTCTGAAGATTTTTGACTCAAAATTTTATATAAAGTATTTATTGCCCATATCTACAGGACTGTTAAATATAACGATTTTTGGCTCCCCTGAACATTTTGATTTTCTGAAATACGCGATTATTCTATCATATTTTTTTTTTTTTAAATTAATTTATTGTACCTGATGAAGTATTTAAGTTTTGTAAATTTTTAAATACCCAGTCTTTCATTCATTTTATTTATCGAGTTTCTTTGCTGCTTTTTAGCCAATCTTTTTTATGCATTACTAGGTTCAGCTGTTGATTAACTGATTCGCCAGAAGATTTACACGATTACCGCGATTGCCTTAAATTGACTATGTGTCCTAATGCAACAAGTTCTTGCCACTTAAGGTTTGAGCAAAAAAAAAGAAGTCTTTTTTGGAAACAAAAGTCCAAAAAAAAATTTTTTATTTCCCAAAGAAGAAAGAAGTCAAAAAAATTTTAATTTCTTTTAAATTTTTTTTTTCCCCGAAAGATTGAAGAAATAGCTATCTAGACTATTTGGGACAAATTTTGCTAAGAACAACAGGTAAAAAGTTACATAGATGAGACAAACACCTGTTTGGCCAAAATGCCAAATTTTGACCCCCTCTAACTCAAAGAGTTCTGGACCGATCTTGTTGAAGAATTGTGTCTAAATTACTATAGGACTAACCTTGGTGCACATTTCATCCCGATCGGAAGACATCGGTTACAAAAGTTGGATCACTTGACATGAAACGCTCCATATATAAAACAAATATTGAAAGAAAAAAATTTAAAATTGAATTTGCACCTGAATTTCGAATGCTGGGTCATGGTAGTTAATATAAACTGGCACAAGCAATTGAATTTCCTTTCGCACGAAACTTGTACTTTAATTATAAGATTTTATGTCTAGTTGAACGGAATACCGGATTAAATAAAGTTCTTTTTATACCCTATACCACTATGTGGTTTGGGTATAATGACTTTGTGCTGCTGTTTGTAACAACCAAAAATATTTGACCTAGACCCATCTTTAATTATACCGATCGAATCAGAATCACTTTCTGAGTTGATTTAACAATGTCCGTCCGTCCGTCCGTCTGTGTGTCCATGTAAAGCTTGTAATCAAACTGCAGGTCGCAAATATGAATGTATTTTGATGAAATTTGGTACATAAGCTTTTATCGGCCATGGGATGAACGCTATTGAAATTGGTGAGAATCGGTCCATGTTCAGACCTAGCCCCCATACAAATTACCCATATGAAATCGACATAAATTGCCATAAGATCCAAATTGTCATATAGATCTTACTCAAATTGGGTTTGTATGCGTTCATTACATCCATTAATGAGTAGTCCAAAAATGATCCCTTTGACCCCATATAGAGCTGCTTCCCGATCTTCACTTAAATCTATTAAAAAACAAAATATTGCACTGATTCTTCTCATATTTTGTTTGTATATATTTTTGCAAAATACAAGAGACTTTACCAAACATGATCAGGATCGATCCATTTTTGGACCAAGTCCCTATATAGATATAGCATCCGATATAAACTTTTTCATATCTGCAGCCAAAAAAATTAATAAAAATCCCACTCAAATTTGGTTTTTGCTTATTTTCTATGTCCAGTTAGTTGGGCCTAAGAGATAGGGTCTCTAAACGCATGGTATAGGGTATCGTATAGTCGGTCTAGACCGACTATAATTTTCTTACTTGTTTACTGTTTAAAAATGATTAATAAATCTTAATAAAGTATTTCATTAAAATTTTCAAGTCATATCATTCATTTAATTTGCAAAATGGTTTATGTGAACTCAAACTTTTAAAACGAGAGAATTGGTTTTGCTGTACAGAAATGCATGCTAAATTATGGGAAAATGCCTGTTAAGTCTATAGGCTTTAAAAATCATATTTCTTAATTCAGCATGCCATTTTCTTACATTTAGCATGCAATTTCCCTACATCTAGCATGTAAATTTTTCTCATTTTTAACAGAAAAATTCCCATTTTTTGCATGCATTTTCCCATAAATTTGTTCAAATTTAGCAAAAATTTTGCCATTTTGACATGCATTTTTACCATTTGGCATGCATTTACTATAGACTTAACAGGCATTTTCCCATAATTTAGCATGTATTTTCCCACTTTCACCAAGCGCTTTCCTTAGTCCCCTTTTAAAACAACATTTTCGCATGAGTTTTATACAAAATTTCGCATTCATCATATAATTTCATTAGATAAGAATACCAGAATTATAGATTAAAATGTACAATGATAACGAAATATCTGACTTAAAGAACTTCCAATATAATGGCCACAAAATTTCCATTATGATTAAAATATTTACAAATTTTACTATCAACAACAACAAAAACCTTAATCCGAATATTTAATACAAATAATGAATGTTTTTGTGTATAATAAACATACAAAAATAACTTTGCTCAATACATTACAATTTCCTAATATGTCCAACATAATAAAAACTTGCAAAAAAAAAATATATATAAAGAAATAAATAATAAAAAAATATATATATATGGGATGTTAAAATACCAACACGTGCCTTTATGGCCATTGTAATAAATGCTTGTTAAGAATGTATGAAAACGTGTTAACCAAACAAAAAAAAATATGTTTTTAGACTTTTGTAAGAAATGTCTTTGTTACTAACACAGCTACATTCTAATGAGAGGACCGACCAGCAATAGCTGCCCAACCACATTCTTCCACCCAGCCAACACATACAACTGTACATGGTATTTTGCAATAAAAACACAAACTTGAAATATCAACAAACGAAATATATCACACATCATAACTTAAATTCTAAGATGTTTGGATAGAATTCTATACAAAATCTATACATAAGTCAACATGTTCTATATGTTCATTTCTTTTTATATGCTTTCCCCATCATCCTCTACCAATTCCTTAACAAGGTCGTTAAAAGCACTCAACAAATGTTTATAGTGGTGACCGTAGAAAATATGTACATTTTAAGAATATGAACAACCAAAAATTGTTCATAACAACAACAAAAAAAAAGGACAAACAACAAAAGACAAATTGAATGTAAATGTTTTTGAAATTGCTACAAGAAAAATTGCTATTGATACGAGTATTTAAATGTGAATGCATGCGATAGATGTGAAAATAATGGATTTCAATTTTACCATTCTAGTTACTATTTAGTCTGAATAGAGCAGAAAACCCCTTTTGCTATAACGAATTTAACCAAAAAAAAAAAAAAGAAAGAAAATTACAAAAATGTGAATAAAAATACTTGAAAAAATATGGAAATTTATCTAACCAAACAATGAAAATAAAAAAAAAACGAATTGGTAAAATCATAAAATAAATTGCATATTTCAAATGTAATAAGAAAGTGTCAAAGTTAAAAAGAAATTCACATAAGAAGAGACAAAAAGGAACAACCAAAACTTAACACAGTGGTGCGAAACAATCAAGAAGAATTTTTTTAAGGAAACTCATTTGAAAATAGGTGATAACGATTTCGAATTTAACGCTTTTAGCGCTTTTGAACTATCCAATAACGGATTTTTTCCATTAAGCGGCTTTTAAAAAAAAAACTTTTTGTTTTTCCATTCGAATTCGCTAGAAATTGAAAATTGAGCCAAGAAAAAAAATTAAATGGCACAAGAATTAAATTTCGACAATTCGGTCCCAAAAAACTAAAAAAAAATCTCAAAACGAAAAATGATGTAAAAAAATATCTTCAATATCTTCAACAACTACTCGACAATCTGTAAGAATACCTCTTAAAACGATACTAATTTGGCTAGCTGAATACGGAAAAAATAAAAACGGAAAAATATTCGCTGTTTTATTTTGACTTGTTTTTTGTATGAAAATCTTGATTATTTTTTGTCGCTTGAAAAGCTTTATTATGATTTTTTGTCGCTACGAAGTTGACTTTTGAGATCTATACTTACAGTTTGTCAACTTCTTTTAATTAAAAATTTATTAGCAAAAACGTGTTTTAAATGGTGCGTGGTAGAGAAGAAGAAAGCATATACAGTAGTAACTCGATTCTTGCACATACTTGATACTTGCACACCTCGATTCTTGCAACATAGAAATATTTTTCATTACGCACTCAGTACTTGCGACATCCGAATATTTTGAACTCGATACTTGCAACATTTTTGTATTACTCTTGCGTGCTGCTTTGTTTACGTTTTCTTAGACTGAATACATTTCGGGAAATCCCCGTCGTTTTATGCTGCTGATCAAATGTTGTAATTTGAATCAGTTTTAAGCAGACTATTGAGAGGTGCGGTGTCATAATGGCAAAGAAAAAATTTACGTTGCTGACAATTAAAGACAAAGCTGAGATTTTAAAGGAATTAAGTGCTGGATTTTCCACCAATTCCTTAGCCAAAAGTTTTCATGTACATAGATCAACAATAACTCGTGTTAAGAGAAATGAAAACATCATAAAGAAATTTGTGGCGCATTCTGAATCCGGCCCTGGGAGAAGAAAGACGCTTAAACCCTCGGAGTTTCTAAAAATGGAAAGAGCATTGTTTAAATGGTTTGCAAATCAAAGAGCAAAGAATTTACCAATCACATCTGATATGCTCAAGGAAAAGGCAAAATTATTCCATGCCAAAATTCAGGAAAAGTCGGGTGGCTTCCACGCTAGCAATGGTTGTGTTGCATACTTTAAAAAAAGACATGGAAGACTCAAAATATGTGGGGAAAAACTGTCAAATAAGAATGATTCTATTGACCCATTTTTGCAAACACTAAATGAAAAATTGCCGATCTAAATTTGGAAAAGGTGATGGTGAAATTTCGGTAATGTGCCTTCCTCCAAACTGTACTGCTCTTATACAGCCCATGGACCAGAATGCTATAAGGCTTACGAAGCTGAACTACAAAAAAAGCCTATTAAGTCACATTGTTCGTCGTGGAAAAACAATAGACGAGTCTTTGCGAAACATCACCTTAAAAGACGGAATATGTTTTTTAGCTAATGCGTGGAATGCCCTTAATGAGTTTTCAATTCGGTCATCATTTCAAAAATTGTTTAGTAAATCATCCGACTGGGATAATGAAGATGTCATTCCTTTTTCAGAGTTACGTTTACAGCTAGCTGGCGATGCATTCAATATTCAATCCATTCCAGTTTTGCTTCAAGAAGTAGAACCATTGTAGCAAATATCACATTCTGAAATTGAACAATGGATTGTTGAACCTAATTTTTCGCTCACCGCACAAAATTAAGAGCAGTGTACCGATGATGACCTTACTGATGGTGAAGGAACCGGTGACGTGGCACTCAATACGAAGCAAGTTACATCGGAGGAGACTATATCAGCGTTCAATATTTGCTTAGAATGGGGGGAGCAAAACAATGGTTCATTAGACGATATTATGATGCTCCAGAGACTAAGAAGCAGTGTAGTACTGAACAAGCGACTTTGTACAAAACAAACAAAAATTTTAAATTTCTTTAATTCCACATAAAATATGTATCTACTGTTATACGAATGCGTTGAACTTAAGTGTTTTGAATTGAAATATTAAACTTAGATTCTAAACAGATATATGTGCCTTTTATTTTGTATGGGAAATTAATACTCGGTACTTGCGACAACCTCGAAACTTGCACCGAGCCCGGTTTTCATTACGTGCAAGAATCGAGTTTCTACTGTATTTGTAAAATTCATAACTACTCTCTATTTTTAATCAGTTTCAGGCATTTCAGCCTTCATCAGTGATTTTATTGAACATTGCAATAATTGTTATGTTTTAATTGATTAAATTGTTTCTATATGACATATTTCTACTTAGTGTGGTCGTGAGGTGTGAACCTGTGTCTAGCTCACAAACACTCGTACTTGCACTTTTTGGTCATGCGCTTTAATACACTCACCAAAAGTCGCAGTCATGATCGAAATAATTCCTTATCGAAATTTATTTCGTTAGTGTAAATATTTCTAATTTCCTTGCTCGTCACGAAACGAAACGATTTATTGTTTCAGTATTGTAAAAGACGGAAATAATAAATATGTTTTACAACACTGCATAAATAAAGAGAAAATGTAAACTAAAAACATTTACATTTAAAACGTTTATTCTAAAATTGAAAAAAAAGTAAGAAATCTATAACATTAATAGGCAAGGCGATTTCTTGTGACCAATGTAACTTTGTCAGTATTACCCCGACTTTGACCAACCATACCTCATTTGAAAGGTGTTTCTTTTTAGCTGCCCACCAGATTTACAGATTTTTAAATTTTTAAATTTTTTTTCGGAGTAAAATGCATTTAAATTTGCTACTAAAACATATATAAAATTATACAATGCTATGTGTATGTTTATTAAATTTGTTAATGTTTTTGCAAAAAAAAAAAAAAAATTCCTTATCTTCATTCACAATAATATTGTGTTGAATTGAAAAATTATTTTGGACATAAACCAAAAAAGTGTTGAATTGTTAATTGGGTCAATAATTTATTAAATGAAAAAATAAAATATTCTAGAATTTGCACTCGAATTTCGAGGGCTGGGATATACTAGTAAAATATTAATAAAATGTATTCAACTTTGTTTTTTCGTCATCTTCCGAGGTTTCCAACATTCAACATAAATTTCTCAGAATATATATTTAATATTTATTTCTGCCCTAAAATAAATATTTTTATCCAATATATTACATTAATTTTCTTTATTTTCACTTAATTTGAGAAAACCTTCTTCTTGGTAACGAGTAAAATTTTGCAAGGTTGCCTTTGATTGATCACTCGTTATCGAATCCCAAAATCAGAAATTTCACCACATATTATTCGTTATCGTAGAAGAAAATCCCAAAAGTACAAAAATTCGCAGTGTGGTTAAGAATCAGTTTTCACACCATACAACTTTTACTTCGTATTAATCTCAGAAGATGCAACTCTGTCCAAACAAACAATCATTTGTTTTTGAATTTTTGAATATTTATGCATTTATACTTCTAATTTTTTTGAATATTTGTGCATTTATACTTCTAATTTCCGCTATTCTCGGTTTCGTAAGAGTTGTCACATGTGACGTATGGTTTGTACATTAGAGTGATTCGTCAAAAAAAAGTTGAGCTTGTGCTACACTAGGATTAAAGATTAGTTAGAGACGATTCGGAATTTGTTTTGCCACGCCCTGCATGTCGCCACTTTAGTTTTTTCTTCACTGCATCGCCATTTTTAGTCCTATCATAACATGTTGCATATCGTTGTGCATGGTTTCATTATGGCTACATTTCTTGAACTTTTGATTATTTTAACTTTTGGCGTGAAATATTTTTAATAAAATAACTAGAGGACCCGTGCTGCTCTGCAGCATTATATTATATTATATTATATTAATTTTTATAATATAATACCAAAATTTGCCAAGAGAAGTTACCGTACAGTAATGCCAAAATATGCCAAGAGAAGTTAACGTAAAGTAAAAGTAAAGTTGATTGTCCACGCATAACTTTCCTCAAACCCAACGAATTTAAGCAGTTAATAGCTCAAAAGAAGGAGCTTGAACCACTGAGTGTTCTTAGACCTATGCCTACGTTAATTAGAACTCTAGTTATAGAGGTTTGAGAGAAGAAAAATATTGTAAAAAATCTTGAATGCAAAGTTTATTCATAAATTCTTTTAATATATAAGATTATAAGCATTTTTTGTAATAATGGGATTTTTTTAATGTTTACACTCAAAAAAATTTTTACATAAAAAAAAGTAAAATCAAGAGGAAATTTTGCTATTACTACTGAAAAATTTTAAATTTTTTGCTGTCAAATTTATATACACTCAAAGAATATTTACACAAAAAAAAAAGACATTAGTAATAAAGGATCCGCCATCTAACGTTTTTTTTTTTTTTTCAACTAGTGCTTATTTCGTGAATGGTAACACTTAGCTCATGTCTGATTTGACAGATAATTAGTTTTATCCTTCCGCTGAACGAATATGGTTGTGTATACGCTTGAACAACGCTGGGAAATATTGCGACATTACTTTGAAAATCATGGTAATTTTGCAGAATGTGTGCGAAAATTGCGTACGGATTTTGGAAGAAGAGAAGCACCGTCAGCTCCGTATGTTCGTTATCTTGTGAAAAAAGTGAAAGAAACTTGCATCCTCATCGATAAACCAAAGCGTGAAAAGCCAAAAACAGTGCGTACACCCGAGAATATTGCTGCTGTGGCAGAAAATGTGCGTGAAGCGCCATCAACATCAATTCACCGTCGTTCTCAAGAATTGAACATTTTGGAGGCATCTTGGACCATACAAAGTCCAATTGGTTCAGGAGTTGAAGCCAACTGACCATCCAATGCGTTTTCGCTTCGCTAAGTGGGCCTGCGATCGACTTACAGAAGATGCCGATTTTGCCAAAAAAAAAAAAAATAATCTTTTCAGATGAAGCTCATTTTGATCTTGGCGGGTATGTAAACATGCAAAATTGTCACATTTAGGGCACAGAAAACTCGCAAGCATACATTGAAAAGCCGATACACCCAAAACGAGTCACTGTTTGGTGCGGATTTTGGTCCAGAGGCATAACTGGGCTATTTTTCTTCGAAAATGAGCAAGGAGTGGCCGTTACAGTCAATGGCGATCGTTATCGGGCCATGTTGAACGAATTTTTGAAGAAAATTGAAGAGGAGGATATTGGCAACATTTGGTTACAACAGGACGGCGCTACGTGCCACACAGCCGAAGCTACACTCGATGTTTTGCGCCCTGTTTTTGAAGATCGCATTATCAGCCGCAGAGCTGATGTCGTTTGGCCACCTCGGAGCTGCGATTTGACACCGTTGGACTATTATTTGTGGGGTGCCCTCAAAGATAAGTGTTACGCCAACAAGCCAGAGACAATTGACGCTTTAAAGGACAATATTCGTGAAGCCATTGGTGAAATACAGCTGCACACAATCGATAACGTGCTTAAAAACTGGACCGATCATGTAGGCTACTGCATGGCCAGCCGAGGCAGCCATTTGAATGAAATTATTTTCCATTATTACTTTCAAATAAAAAAAGAAATTTGAGATAATATTCAGTGTTTTTTTTATAGCATTTTCAATAAAAAAAAGTTATTTGGCGGACCCTTTATAAAAATAATATTCTCAATGCTATTCTGGGTAACTCCAAAAGCATTCTATTACTGATCCCATCGATGCCCGACCTAATTTTTTGGCTACCTTAGTCTGGAAATATTGGCTACAAAATTGCGTTAAGATTTTAAAAATCTGTAACAAAAAAAATAGGTTTTTGGTCAATAAAATCAAAATTTCAGCCAAAGTGAGACGGACAAACGGACGGACATCGCTAGAGCGACACAGAAAGTGATACTAAGTCGATCGGTATAATAAAAGGTCGAAGTCATTATACCCCAACCACATACTGGTATATGGTATAATAAAGTCATATTCAGTTAAAGAACATGTGATATAAGAGATTTCAGTGCATATAGAAATCAAGTCTTATAAAATATAGCCATTTCAATACACTGTGCCTTGGCGATTATAGCAAATCTATAACCCTTAACGACTTTCTTAAATGTTTGGCCATAAAAATTTGAATAAAAAGATTGTAACTTGCAGATGTCATCAATGAAGGTTTGAAAATCGCAAAGATAAATAAAGTTATTTTATTTTTATTTTTTGTTATCGTATGGCAGTTTCGTGTATTGGGTATTATGAATTTGTGTTGATGTTTGTATTAACTACAAAAACGTGATCTAGATACGAGTACACTTTTTATACAACACTTCGGACCCTTCTTTGTACTGCTGTGATCTGTCCTTTTAAGCAGTAGTGCCTCGTATAGTCGCACGATACCGTTTTTAACTTTTTTCCAACCATTATCGACAAACAAAAAACATTTGCAATTGTTAAAAGAATATAAACGAAAATATTTAATAATAAAAATACCACCACAAAATTAATACATAAATTATAATACACAATATCCTAGCGGCCCACCCCACCCATTTCAAACTGAGATATGTATACTGTAAATTAATTTATTAACATTTATGTCAAAATATTTCAAGCGGAAAATTACACTTTTGACTCGTATCTATTCAACATATCTATCTATATATTTATCATTTATTCTATCAAACAAGTAATTTTGTCAACCAAACCAAACCAAACGACACCATGCCACCCACCAACCACAACAGACGACCCACTTATTGACAATAAAGCGAACGGTTGATGTCAATGTTGTCATCAACACATCCCATTTATACCCAGACTCTCAGACCCCAGACCCCAGACCAGTTGAACAAAATATTTATATACTCGTATACAAATAATAAACTTAACGCACACCCACCCACCCACACTTTCTCGTCGAACAATACATCTCGAACTCTAACAAGTGACTAAGCGCAGTAGAACGACGACAATTCCTGGCTGCTTCTGCTATTTTCAAAGACTCTCACACAACAGCATCCCCCTTTTTCAGTTAATGGCAATAAAACAAGCTTGCAACATTAGCGTATCATTGACTGACTCCCCAAAACAAACGATGGCTGGAAAAAAAAAATGAACTGAAATCAAAAGACACATCACTTGAAGCGTGCAAATGTCTGCGGGTGACATTCCAAACACCAAACAAATTTTATTTGGTGTTTTTCAATAATTTCTACTAAACTCCCTGTGTAGCAACTAGATGGCTGAATGAGCGAATGAGTGGGTGGATGGGAGGTCGGGTTGATTGGTTTAGAATGAATTGAACGGCCAAATAAAAATTACTACACAATACAAGACACAAGGGTATTTGGTTAACCTGAGCAAACGGAAAGGTTAATAGAAACAAGTAATTGTACTGGGCCGGCCGAGCCGAATTTGGCGTACCCTATTTTGTTTTCTGTTAATTCTTAACATAATTTTAGTTACTAAAGAATTAAATTTATCTATAATATTAATAGGCTAGGCGATTTCTTGTGACTGATGTTTTGTTCTACCGCTTTAAACCGATTTTGACCAAACGTATATTATTTGAAAGGTATTTCTTTTTAGCCATTTTGCAGATTTACAGATTTTTAAATTTTTGCCTCTATTTTGTGTAAATTGCATTTAAAGTTGCTACTAACGCATACAAAAAATTACGGGTATACAATGCTTTGTGTGTGTTTATTAAATTTGTTAATATGTTTGTAATAAAAATGAGTTTGGTTTTTTGTGTTGATTTATGAATTGGCTATAATTGATTAGCATACTTTTAGGGTCTTTATTTAATGAAAAAAAAAAAAATTTACTAGAATTTGCGCTCGAATTTCGAGGGCTGGAATCTTCTAGTTATTTACTAAACTCCTTAAATACTTAAAACTTTTAATAGAGATGAGAATTGAATTGAATTTTTGAATTCATCTTTTTTTTCTGTTAGTGCCGATATGTTAACTTATTTAAAATTCAGAGTCCCCAAAGTATTTCAAATGACCTGACAAACTGATTACAACCCTCAGCCAATGGTAGAGGCCACAAAATGATACTGATGTTGTGAACATTTAGCAGTGAGGGCGGCTATAACCAAACATTTCTGGTTATAAGGAGTGAGGTATATTTAATTTAACGGGTGTGATAAACGCAATTTCATAATGACACAATGACGTTGTTTTTTTTTTCTTTTTAATATTAAGATCTGCTTTTTAATTTTAAACTCCTCATACCCGAACATACGAGTACTTCGAATGAAAGGACAAATTCAAACATTTGGGATGTATTTTATTAACTCTAAACCAGATTTTCTCAATCGGTGTTATGTCGAAGGGTGAGTTAAAATGAACAAGGGAGCACATATTCTGTTAACAAATTAGCGATGTGCTGAAAAAAGCACAGTGAGTGACACTACAACGGAAACTTTCAATAATCAAAATTGGATCATAAAATTAAACTCTTTTATAAATTTAAAAATTATAAATTTTTATGTGTTATTTATTTTAAAAAGAAATATAATTAATTATTTGATATTAAATTCAGAAAAAAAAATACCAAAACTTAATAATAATAAGATTTATGCTGCTGACAAATCAATGGAAACTTTTACTATACAATAATTAAAAACTTTCCCTCTATTTTTGGTTTCAATATTTTGTTGGATATCTACTATTTTTTAGTACTGTTTCACAACGTCGAGGAATGGAATCAAATAAATTGTTAATGATATCCACTGATATTTGCCACACTGAATTAAGAGAGATCTAAAGAAGTGCCCTTTTTTTAAAAAGTTTTTTTCTTAAGAAAGATTTCAGATTTTCTAAACTCTCTTGCTATTAAATTATCCTGGTTATGACTCGGTTTACGGGGCATGCTGCCTACATGTTGAGTCACAACATTACCAGTTTCACAAATTTACAAATTTAAAAAAAAAAATTGACTGCACTAATCTGGGTGCGCTGAATTCGAATCTGGCATATCTGGCATATTGGGCTATCACGTCTTGTTCATTTTTTATCGCATGCTGGCACTACTGTTAAACAGTCAATATTGACACCACAATTTCACAATTATTAATTTGACAGAAGCCCACATTCAATCTAAATCTTCATAATAGTAGCGTTTAAGCATGTCAGGGAGATCGTGTGTTACTGATTCAAGCTATTTTTGCTTTGTGTGTGGTGAATAATTGGTCGGAAAAAGAGGATATGCAATATCAGCATCATTAAAATATGCATATCTACAATATTTTGCAGAACTGTTTTATACAAGTGGTCAAATGGCAAGAAGATCTATTTCGATTTTTCAATTCCAGTACTTTGGAGATAGTCAAGTAACCACCAAACCGATTGTTATTTCTGTTTAACAAAAGTTGCTGGATTCAATATGAAAAATCGAAAAAATATTACTTACGAGAATGTCCCATCGGTTTCCAAACCAGTTCAACGTCAAACAAATGATCCATTACCAGTCATTCCCAGTGCCACGAGCAGTGAGTCCGAAACATCTTTCACCAGCAGTGGTAGTTTGCATGAGGCTAATGATGAATGATCTAGTCCGGGATTTACATTTAACGAAGCAAGACGCAGAATTACTAGCTTCACGCATGCAGCAGTGGAAACATCTTGCAGTTGGGACAAAAGTAACAATCTATAGAGATAGAAGCTTCGAACTGGCTGCATATTTTGAAAAGAAACACTCTCTTCTGTACTGTACTGATGTTGATGGTTTATTGCAAAAAATTAACCAGTCATATGACAAAACTGAATGGAGATTATTTATTGATGACTCTAAGTACAGTTTAAAGGCTCTTCTTTTGCATAATGAGAATGAAAAACCATCCATTCCAATTGCTCATGCCATTAATACGAAGGAAAATAACGAATCAATAACTGAAATTTTGACATTACTCAAATCCAACGATCATAAATGGAAGATCTGTGGTGACCTTAAGGCGTGTGATTTAAATTTATTTGTATATATAGTAGGCCGGGTCGATTTGTGGGGAGGCAAAAAAAATCGCCCCATTGATCAGTGAAAATCGTATTCTAGGGATCAAAATAAGAAACTTTGCCGAAGGAACCATACATCTAAAACGAATTCTGATATCCCAGAATTTGGGTCGAACTTTTGGGTAGGGGCAAATTTTGAAAAATGCCACTTTGACCCATTTAGAGTGCTCCAATCGAATCCAAATGTATGACCGACCCCCACTAACTTTTTCTCTTTAGAAATTTATTTAGTCAGAACATATGTAAATGAAACAAGTAAGAGTGTTAAATTCGGCTGTGCCGAATCTTTGATACCCTCCACCTCGGTTTGTGGCAATACTATTAACATAGCTCATGGTAGTTGTGTTCTTGTTATTGTTAATATGTATGAATCACATTTTTTTTGTGGCTTTTTTTATGTTGTTGTATGTTCAACCACTAAACTATTACAAGAAAACACTAGGTTTCATGTTTTTTTTAGAGGTATCTATAAACTTTTGTTCATTTCTCAGCGCAGAGGCTCCCGATTTACTCCGATTTCAATACCAACCTGGTGGGAATTACGGCAAATAATTTTTTCGTAACCTGACCTAAGTAAATGCTTTTTTTTTTGAATGAGCGTGATTTCAACAGACACACGGACAGACGGACAGACGGACAGACGGACAGACGGACAGACGGACATCGCTATATCGACTCGAGCTGTGATAAGGATCAAGAATATATATACTTTATTGGGTCGGAAATTAGTTTTTCGATGCGTTACAAACGGAATGACAAACCTATATATACCCTCTGCCACTGAGATGTGGAGGGTATAAAAATGAATTTAACTTAGTAATAGAAAAAAAATTAAAAAAATTTATTAGAAAATAGCGTTTTTTAAAACCCTTTTAAAACCAAGGCATCACTGTGATGCATTTGCATGTCGTAAACTTAGTTGTGTGGGTTTTTTATTCAACCCTTTTAAAAAATTAACGTATCACTGTGACACAATTGCAGGTCGTAAAATTGCTTGTGTGGGTTTTTTAAGCCACCACAAGACACAGCTGCATGTCGTAAACTTACTTGTGTAGTTTTTTTATACCACCTATTTAAGAAATGAAGGTTGTTTTTACAACCCTTTTTATGGGTTTTTTATGGCACCTTCTTAAGAAATGCGCGTTTTTTGCAACCATTTTAATATTTAAGGTATCACTGTAATGCACCGCAACCCTTTTAAAAAATTAACGTATCACTATGACACAATTGCAGGTCGTAAAATTGCTTGTGTGGGTTTTTAAGCCACCACAAGACACAGCAGGTAGAATTGAAATTACCATTTCATTCTTATTACCTCGTCTCGTAGACCATATATAACGTTCACAAAGTCGTTGTGAAGAACTCAAAGTGTGAAGTGCTAATTTCAGATAAAAAAATATTTAAAAAAAATAATAAGTGAAGTGACCATTCCAAATCAAAAAGTTTACAATGAATCCACCATCCTCTACACCGCAAGATGAAGCAACAACAACATCAACAACTATCGAAAATCCAATGAGTCATATACCCAAGCATGATGTTACTGTTTTTGGTGTGTCTACTGATTTGACTGATCTTAATTTACCAACCCATCTGGATATCTTGAGATATTATTTTTACTTAAGCGAACGTGCTAAAACAGAACAAAAAAAGTTTTCCTATAAATCATTCACTATTCAAGTACAAGATAAGTTGATTGGAATTTGGGAAAAACTTGGTATGGAAATAATGCTGAAAAAAAGTGTATGTAATAAATTGAATAGATTGCTTGATAAATATCAAGACCAAATCAAGAGAAGAAACAAAACCCAACAATTTACAGAGTATGTAAAATCTCTGGAAACAATTTTTTACATTGGAACATGTAAATGCGATTTGAAGGCAGCTCCATGTGCATGCGGCTTGGTTCCCGAACGCCTCAAAAAGTTTATGCACGATCAACATAATCAGAGAAGACTAACAATGGATGCATTTGTGATGGAAATTGAAGAGCAAGGAGCAACGTGTATGTCATCAATGCCAACATACCAAGATCCCGATGATTCAACATACGCACCGCCACCGGTTCAAGAAGATATGGATAGAAACACAAGTCCACAATACAATACACAGAGAGATACGATTGTTTTAACTTTGCCTTGGTATGTGACAGATTTAGTGTTCCTGATGGAGTAGCATCAGCATTGGGAACCGCTCTTTTTCAAGATTTTAAAATTAAAGATAAGCATGGGAAACCTCTCATCATGGATAAATCGAAAGTTCGCAGAGAAAAAGAGAAATGCAGACAAGAAGTGCCTCGCAAACGGTTAGATGATACCAATTTGTTAGCGTTTTCATTCGATGGCAGAAAAGATGATACTTTAACGATAGATAAAATTGATGAGAAGTATCATACTAGGATGGTAAAAGAACCTCATCTTGTTATTTTGAGAGAACCCAGTTCTGAATTGATTGGTTACGTAAGACTGGAACATGAAACCGCTGAATACAAAACAACCAAATTAAATGATTTTTTCAACGATAAAAATATATCACTGGATGCATTAATTGGAATATGCACTGACGGTGAGCCAACAAACACTGGCCCACACGGTGGAATTATACGACGATTCGAATTGTTGTTAAAAAGACCATTGCATTGGTTCGTTTGCCTTCTACACTTCAACGAACTTCCGTTTCGGCAGTTATTTGAAGCTTTCAATAAATCAACCAGTACTGGACCGAGATCGGCAACCGGAAAACTGAGCCGCCAAATCGAAACTTGTGAAACTCTTCCGGTAAGTTATTACTATCACTCATTTATTATAATTGTCAACCATTATTAATTATTTTATTATTATATATTTTCAGGTGGTGGACGGCTTCCAGAAAATTGAGTTGCAAAATATGCCCCCTGCTCCAGAAAAAAATTGAATTTTCCACCGATTCGAAGTACTTATACGACATGGCCCATGCAATTTCTAGCGGCGTGGTTTCGGTGGATCTGGCTAACATCAAACCAGGGAAAATTGTAAATTCTCGGTGGCTCACCAAGGCCGCTAGATTATTACGATTATAAGTGACAACGGAAAATCCAGAGGCAAATTTAAGAATTCTGGTTGATTTCATAATTAAATGTTATGTGCCAATGTACTTCAATATCAAGTATTACAGCTCTGTCGTGTACGGCAGTGCATTATTTTTCAAGTTCATTGGTTGGTCACGATTTCTACAACCTCGTTTACGCAAAATTATCAATCAAGTAATTAAAGATAATTCATATTATGCGTATTCGGAAAATATCTTGTTATCAATGTTGTTTGATGATAGCAAAGAAAAGCGCGACTGTGCTATCAAGAAAATTCTACGCTATCGAACCGATGTTGACGACCCAACGCAACTTAGAGTTTATAAAAAACCAGATATAAACTTTAATTGCACAAGTTACACGGAAATGATCAATATGAATGACATAAATAACGCATTTGAACCACCATTCACGCGAAGCATTCCGTACGATACATTGAAAGAATATTTAAATCAAGATGATCCACCGTTTAATGATTCAAAAATTCCATCACACATACAAGTAACGGAACGACATGTTCAATTGCTAGCTAGCGTTTCCAAACGGGCTATACCGGAAAATGTAGAGGCTGTTATGGCGACGACATTAGAGAGCCGTGCGAAATTTCCCAAACTTGAAAGTAAAAAAGACTTCAAACAATAATTTTTTTTTAGTTTCTTTTCTATAACTAACTTTAATTAATTTTTTCATTTACATATGTTCTGACTAAATAAATTTCTAAAGAGAAAAATAAACTCCAAAAAGAAAAAAACATAGGCATTTCGCTGATTTTTTCATGTAAAGTGTCAAAACTGGCGATTTTTTGAAATGTTTATATGGGGAACCCCACACGGGAGTTCCAGGGGGTGTGCCATTGGCATGGGTGGGTCGGGCCTCCAAAGTTAGTGGGGGTCGGTCATACACTTGGACTCGATTGGAGCACTTTAAATGGGTCAAAGTGGGATTTTTCAAAAATTGCCCCTACCCAAAAGTTCGACCCAAATTCTGGGACATCAGAATTCGTTTTAGAGGTATGGTTCCTTCGGCAAAGTTTCTTATTTTAATCCCTAGAATACGATTTTCACTGAGCAATGGGCGATTTTTAAATCGACCCGCCCTAATATATAGTATAGACTATCGTAAATAACTGTAAATTATTGTGTTTCAGGTCATTTCTTTGTTGAAGTAGGTATCACAAAATATTGTTGTTTCCTTTGTCTATGGGATAGTCGCGCTACATGTCATCATTACGTCAGAACAGAGGGGCCAAAACGAACTGAGTATTCACCAGGAAAACAAAACATTTCAAATAAACCATTAATTGATCCAAATGACGTTCTTCTTCCGCCGCTGCACATAAAATTGTGCCTTTTTAAGAACTTTGTCAAGGCTCTGGATAAAGATGGTGCTGCATTTAAATATTTGTTAGCGGTTTTTCCTAAAATTTCATATGCTAAAATCAAAGAAGGCATATTTGTTGTCCCTCAGTTCAGGAAGCTATTGAATGATGACAATTTTTCACAATGTTTATTGGAGAAAGCACATGCAGCCTGGAAATCTTTCAAGAGCATCGTGGACAGTTTTCGTGGAAACAATAAGAGTGAAAACTACAGACAAATTGTTGCAGAATTATTGAAAAATTATAACGAATTAGGTGCATGAAGATTTAATGAAAATTTAAAGAAATTATGAAAGATTTTGGGACAAAGGAATTCTGGGAGACCATTGCTGGACTCTTTCAAATGAAAGTATTGAATTAAGTATCGGTGAATAATGTTTTCAATGTTTACAAGTTCACTGAGATCGTAAAATTTTTAAGGCTTCAAAAGATATACTAAACAAAGTTGGGCCTTGAAACTTGAAACATATGTTTTATAATGTTACCACTTTTCATCAAAGTAATTTTTTTTAAACTAACCCGTATTTGCCATCTTTTAAAATTTAAAATTTGTTATAAAATTTTTCAGCATTTTACAATTTTTTCTTTTTTTTTTTTGCATATTTTAGCATTATATATATTCTTGATCCTTATATATAGTCTTGAGCCATGTCTGTCTGTCTAGCTGTCTGTCGGTCGGTATGTCTGTCTGTCGTTTAAATCGATTTTTATACCCTATACCACTCTGTGGTCTGGGTAAAATGTTTGTAACTGCCAAAAACATTAGATCCATAATTTTTAAAAATGAATGAAAATTCAAGTATTTTTTTTTTAAGTAATTTAGACCCATCTATTATTACAGTGATTTAGCGATGTCCGTCTGCCTGTCTTGAAATTTGGTATATATTAAGCTTTTATCGGCCATGAGACCAACGCTATTGAAATTGGTGAAAATCGGTGTATCGTCAGACCTAGTCTACATACAATTAACCCCTATGAGATCAACTGAAATTGCCATAATATGCCATAATCATATAAATCTCGGGAAATTTTTGATTGTGAGTGATTTTCCAAAAAATGAGTGACTTTAATAAATATTATCAGGATCGGTCCATTTTTCGACATAGTCTCCATATGAACTTTTTCATCCGATAAGACCTTTTTCATATCTGCAGGCAAAAATATTGATAACAATGACACTCAATTTTGGTTTATGCTTATTTTCTATATCAATTTAATTGGACCCAGGAGCCGTTCTCTAAGCTGATGGTATAAGGTATCGTATATCCGACTATAATTTTCTTACTTGTTTTATTTAAGAAGCTTTGTTTGCATTTTACGATGACACGAATTTAAAAAGTTGAGAAACCCTGCTATAACTTTCAAATAAGCGAGTGTATATTTTTTGGTAATAAACTCAAATCTTTATAATTAAATTAACAACAATAGTAACATTTGTTTTTGTTTTCAATTATAAACAATTCAATAAATACATTCCTCATAAAAAATGAGAATATATTGTATTTTAATTCATTAAATAGTTTCCCCCTTTTTGTTTAATGCAATCATGAAAGCAGATGTCTGGACAGACAGAAAAACAGACAGTCGCTTAGCAAAATACAAAACGTTTTTTCCAAATACTTTGTTTGTCATTCATGTACATATGGATGAGAGTAATATCCCTTTTTTTATACTTGGGATGTTTATAATTTTTAAGGATAACTGTCAAAGAGTTCATCTTTTGAATTTTAGTTTTCAGCTCGGTTTGCCAATGCCGTTATTGCTGGCAATTATTTATGGTTGCGATACTTTTTTTTTATTTAAGTTTGTTCAAACGGGGGTGCAAATCATAATTGAATTTAAATAAATTTGTAACGGATAAAAATAAAAGTAGTTTGATCTTTTAGCAACTCAAAAGAAATTTTTTTACTAATGCAATCCTTAAATGTCTTGATGAGATTTTATTGCATTTATTTATTCTTAATTTTTATTCCTAATTCTCTAATATATCCGAATTTCACTAAGATGTAACGTCCATGAAACTCCCCAATTAACAAAAATGAGAGCATAATTGACTGGGTTTTTTATCTTTCTTTATTGCATTTCAACATTATTGAGTGCCTTGACAAATGTTTACCCAAACAATTATGGATTAATTCAAGCATCAGTTTTAAATCCAACAAAGAAAAAGAAAGAAAAAAAACTTCCTTCAATTGTATTGAAAAGATAGATATTTATCATTGTTTACTTTTATTGTTGTTTCGATAATGATGTTGTGGCTGTTATTGTTATTCTCGAATAAAAATTCAAATAATTGGATCGAAAGATTTGTGAAACCATCACTAAAACATGTGTGTGTTTGTCTATTTCAAAAAAAAAGAAACTCATATAAATATTTTTATGTTTTGATAAATACAAGACTATATTGTGAATCCTTTTTTTTGTTTGCCAATTTTACCTTTAAAATTGTCTCTCATGATTTAAAAAGACACTACAGTGCGAAGGAGAAAGGAGAAAAATTCCCAAAGTGCGTTTATCTCAAATGTATTGAAAGATTTATTGAAATCGCCCCCTTAAGCAAAATATCCAGTCATCCAAGCAGACAAAAAGAAATGATGAACAATTTAACAATAAATTGTTCAAGAGCATTTATCAAAATATTTACAATTTAGGGGGAAAAATGCATAAAAATATCATATCAATTGTAATGTGAAATAAAATACTAATGAACAAGCAAGAAAATTATAGTTGAACTGGAACGACTATGCGATACCCTATACATTGAATTTAGAGAAAGGTTCTTGGGTCCAACTAAGTGGATATAGAAAATAATGGACATCTATAATATTAATAGGCTAGGCGATTTCTTGTGACCGATGTTTTGTTCTACCATTTTATCCCGATTTTGACCAAACGTATATTATTTCAAAGGTATTTCTTTTTAGATGTTCCCCAGATTTACAGATTTTTAAATTTTTTCTTCCATTTCGAGTAAATTGCATTTAAAGTTTCTACTAACACATACATATGCTATGTTTTTTTTTTGCTAAATTTGTTAATGTGTTTGTTAATAAGTTTGTTATCTTCATTCACAATAATAATAAACCAAAAAAGTGTTGGTTTGTGAATTGGCTAAGTTGAGAAATAAAGTTGCTTAGAAATTGCACTCGAATTTCGAGCGCTGGAATCTGCTAGTAATTATAAGTTTGTTGCCGCAATTAGAAAAAAGTTCATATTTCGAAAGCTATTTTTATATGAGGACTAGGTCGAAAAAGGGACCATATTTTTAGTAAAGCCACTTATTTTTCTCAAAAGCATACAGTGATAGTCTAAAGTGTACACACGATCTACTATTTTAAGATTTTGGAGAATTGGTAACGATATTTAAGGCATTAATAAATACTTTTATTTAAAAACAAAAAAATACAAAAACGTAAACAAATTAGAGGGCAAATGTGTACATTAGGGTGACAGCGGTTTGTATAAAAAAATTTTTTGGTCGAATTTTGAGGTGTGAGGGTCGTATTATTGTGACACTGGATCTAAAACTTTTATGGCGTAAAATTTCAGCCAAATCGGACAATGCTTTCGGGACGCGCATTGAGTTCAAATATGAATTTATATGTAAAAATGTAACGAGTGTTTTATCTTGCGGCTGGGGTAGTCAGTCGCGTCCAGGGTCTATTTAAGGACCCTCAAAACCTTAAATAATAATTCAGTTGTTTTCCTTCCTTAGGATTGAGTATAAACTGAGTTTTATTGATTAATTGTTATATATATATATATACTATATATAATGACACACTGACGGATGGCTCTTCGTCTCTTATTCGGATCTTCGAGGCTTCTTATCGGGGTTGAAATGGTTCGTTTATCCATAGATCGACAATATCGGCTGTGGTTGGTGGTATCGATAAGTCGGCTGCGTAATCGGTTGCAGTCGGTTGTGCTGGTGAATCGATTACTTAATCGGCAGCCGTCGGGTGTATCGGTAGATCGGCTGCTTAGCAATCGGTTGTATTGGTGACTCGGTTATTCAATCGGTAGCAATCGTTTGTATTGGTAACTCGGTTATCCAATCGGTAGCAATCGGTTATATTGGTAACTCGGTTATTCAATCGGTAGCAATCGGTTGTTTTGGTAGCTTGGTATTTCACTCGGTAGCCGTCGGTTGTATCGGGAGATCGGCTGTTCAATCGGGAGTAATCGGTTATAATGGCAGCTCGGTTGTTGAGTTGTCGGCTGGCGTGGCTGCTCGGTGCAGATCGGTTGTTGAATTGTCGGCTGGCGTGGCTGCTCGGTACAGATCGGTTGTTATGGTAGCTCGGCTGTTGGATCGTCGGCTGGCGTGACTGCTCGGTGCAGATCGGTTGTTATGGTAGCTCGGCTGTTGAATTGTCGGCTGGCGTGGCGGCTCGGTGCAGATCGGTTGTTATGGTAGCTCGGCTGTTGGATCGTCGGCTGGCGTGGCTGCTCGGTGCAGAATGGTAGCTCGGCTGCTGCGCTTAGTTGTCGGCTGACTTGTCTGTTCGGCAAGGGTCGGCTGTGATGGTAACGTAGGTTGATGGCAATCGCCGACCTGAAAGTAGAATAAAAAGAATTAGCGAGAGCAGTCAACCGAAGGTTGCTGGAGTAGCGAGAGCAGTCAACAGAAGTTGCTGGAGTAGCGAGAGCAGTCAACCGAAGGTTACTGGAGTAGCGGGAGCAGTCAACAGAAGTTGCTGGAGTAGCGAGAGCAGTCAACCCGAGGGTTGCTGGAGTAGCGAGAGCAGTCAACAGAAGTTGCTGGAGTAGCGAGAGCAGTCAACCCGAGGGTTGCTGGAGTAGCGGGAGCAGTCAACAGAAGTTGCTGGAGTAGCGAGAGCAGTCAACCCGAGGGTTGCTGGAGTAGCGAGAGCAGTCAACAGAAGTTGCTGGAGTAGCGAGAGCAGTCAACCCGAGGGTTGCTGGAGTAGCGAGAGCAGTCAACCGAAGGTTGCTGGAGTAGCGAGAGCAGTCAACCCGAGGGTTGCTGGAGTAGCGGGAGCAGTCAACAGAAGTTGCTGGAGTAGCGAGAGCAGTCAACCCGAGGGTTGCTGGAGTAGCGAGAGCAGTCAACCGAAGGTTGCTGGAGTAAAATTTATTGATGACGACCGAGGTCGATCGTCAGTATAAAGTATGTCCTTGGATATATCTACGTGGTGGCAGATTGTTCCGACACAAGGTTTTGTCATTAACTAGACTTAACCCAGAGTCTCGTCATTAACTCGGCTTGACTGACTTTGCCTATACCAACATTGTTTACTTATCTAAACTAATATATTGACTGAATGAGAATCAAAAAGATGGTGTTTAAGTGTAATGTGGTTGGTATAGGTTCAGTTAGTAAATGTGTTGTTAATGTATATGACGTCATGTACGATTAAGTATGGGTGGTCGTAGTCAGTAGTGTTATGTATATTATTGAGTTGTTATTGTCTGTGGTTATTAATTATGTACGTTGTATTTTGCGACGTTACAAAAATTATCAAAAAAAAATCATTTTTCACAAAAAATTTTGATATTAAAAGAGTAATCTATTATCGGTTGAAAAACAGCCAACTTATATCAAGTTCCCAGGCAATAAATGCGCCGCAGACCACTTGATTAAGAAAATCGAGCTCACATTTTTAAAGACATTGAAATAATTTACAACAACAATATTTTTGCATTCTCTTGATCCCAAAATGATCTTATAAAGGGTCCGCCATTTAACGTTTTTTTTTTTTTTCAACTAGTGCTTATTTCGTGAATGGTAACACTTAGCTCATTTCTGATTTGACAGATAATTAGTTTTATCCTTCCGCTGAACGAATATGGTTGTGTATACGCTTGAACAACGCTGGGAAATATTGCGACATTACTTTGAAAATCATGGTAATGTTGCAGAATGTGAGCGAAAATTGCGTACGGATTTTGGAAGAAGAGAAGCACCGTCAGCTCCGTATGTTCGTTATGGCATCCTCATCGATAAACCAAAGCGTGAAAAGCCAAAAACAGTGCGTACACCCGAGAATATTGCTGCTGTGGCAGAAAGTGTGCGTGAAGCGCCATCAATATCAATTCACCGTCGTTCTCAAGAATTGAACATTTCGGAGGCATCATTGAGACGAATTTTGCATAAAGACCTTGGTATGACGCCATACAAAGTCCAATTGGTTCAAGAGTTGAAGCCAACTGACCATCCAATGCGTTTTCGCTTCGCTAAGTGGGCCTGCGATCGACTTACAAAAGCTGCCGATTTTGCCCAAAAAAATCATCTTTACAGATGAAGCTCATTTTGATCGTGGCGGGTATGTAAACAAGGAAAATTGTCGCATTTGGGGCACAGAAAACCCGCACGCATACATTGAAAAGCCGATACACCCAAAACGAGTCACTGTTTGGTGCGGATTTTGGTCCAGAGGCATAATTGGGCCATTTTTCTTCGAAAATGAGCAAGGAGTGGCCGTTACAGTCAATGGCGATCGTTATCGGGCCATGCTGAACGAATTTTTGTTCACAAAAATTGAAGAGGAGGATATTGGCAACATTTGGTTACAACAGGACGGCGCTACGTGCCACACAGCCGAAGCTACAATCGATGTTTTGCGCCTTGTTTTTAAAGATCGCATTATCAGCCGCAGAGCTGATGTCGTTTGGCCACCTCGGAGCTGCGATTTGACACCGTTGGTCTATTATTTGTGGGGTGCCCTCAAAGATAAGTGTTACGCCAACAAGCCAGAGACAATTGACGCTTTAAAGGACAATATTCGTGAAGCCATTGGTGAAATACAGCTGCACACAATCGATAATGTGCTTAAAAATTGGACCGATCGTGCAGGCTACTGCATGGCCAACCGAGGCAGCCATTTGAATGAAATTATTTTCCATTATTAACCGGAAGGATTGTACTTTCAAATAAAAAAAGAAATTTGAGATAATATTCAGCAGTTTTTTTTATAGCATTTTCAAAAAAAAAAAGTTATTTGGCGGACCCTTTATAAAGTATTTTGTATCTCGTCTATTGTTATGTCGTTCTAAATTAATGTCAAAACGGTACGTATATTTTAGCACTATTTTAAAATCTCCAATTTTACTTTTTCAAAAATTTGTTTAAAAAAATTTTTCGAAATCAACGAATGGACTTTAAGGTCTTATTAACAATATATATGTGATTAAAAATGCCAAATATTGTAGGTATCATGTACTTAATTTGGCGAGGGCAGCGTTTTTATTTCAGCGGATTTGAAGAAAAATGTGATTTTTCATACTATTTCAACTGTTAGGCTACATCTTTTTGGTGTTTTCATATTTGAAATATATTTTGTCAAAATATTATACTACTTGATATAAGTTCTCAATCTTGTAAATTAAGGTTAAATTGAAACACTATAAATTGTCCCCCTTTAAGGTCAAAGGTCAAATTTAAGGATATCTACATTTTTTTTTAAACAAAATATCGAAATAACATGTATTTTTGGAAGGATTTCAATAAAACTTGTTGATAGTATTTTAATAATACTAAAAAATAATATTCTGGACTTATTTTCTGAAATTAACCCGTCGGGTACTCTTGATGTCAAATTGACTTTATATGAAATATGAGGCGCCACGCCCACCAATTTTATCCCGCTCATTTTTATAGCATATACCACTATGTGGTTCGGGTATAATGACTTTGTGCTGTTGTTTGTAACTACCAAAAATTTTTCACATAGACCCATCGACTCAGAATCACTTTCCGTCCGTCCGTCTGTCCCCTGTCCGTCTGTGTGTCCATGTAAACCTTGTAATAAAACTACAGGTCGCAAATATGTTCAGACCTAGTCCCTATACAAATGACCCCTATGAAATCGACTTAAATTGCCATAAGATCCAAATTATCATCTAGATCTCAGTCAAATCGGATTTGTATGTGTTTATGATCTATACTATTAATAGGCTAGGCGATTTTTTGTTACCGATGTAAGTTCCACAGTTTTACCCCGATTTTGACAAAAAATTTATCATTTGAAAGGTATTTCTTTTTAGCTGTTACCCAGATTTACAAATTTTCATCGTCTGGAATATTTTTTTGGAGTTATGATCGTTTAAAGTTGCTACTAACACATACATAAAACTATACAATGTTATGTGTGTGTTTATTAAATTTGTTAATGTGTTTGTGTTAATGTGTTGAGTTTGTTTTCTTCGTTTAAAATGAGTTGAATTGTGAAGCATACCCTTAGGGTCTTTATTAAAAGAAAAAAGAAAATTTCCTAGAATTTGCACTCGAATTTCGAGTGCTGGAATCTGCTAGAATTCATTAATCAGTAGTCTAAAAATAATCCCTATGGGGCAATTCTTAGTCATAGGCCCCTTATAGAGCTGCTTCCCGATCTTCACTTAAATCTATCTATAAAACAAAAATATTGGACAGGTTTTTTGCAAATTTGGTTCGTATATATTTTTTCAAAATATAAGTGACTTTACCAAATACGGTCAGGATCGGCCCATTTTTCGAACTAGTCCCCATATAAATTAACCGATATGAACTCTTTTCATAACAATGCCACTCAAATTTGATTTATGCTTTTTTTTATATCCAATTAGTTGGACGGAGGATATAGGGTCTCTAAACCATGGTATAGGGTATCGTATAATAATTTTCTTACTTGTTTTTTTCAAAATTATTTATTTATTTCAAAAAACTTCCGTAAGCCCTTTGGGCCAAAATTGGCCAACCTACAATACTATATTTCTTCAATATCTTAACTAATATTAAATAACAATAGTTTATATAAAAACCCCAGAAAATTCATTACACCCAACCTATTATTTGCACAAACCTAACATTATTCATTACTTAACCAAAAGAGTTGGTAGCTACAGCCTGTAATAGTGATATATAAAAAAAATAGATATGAAAATATTTTTAAAGCTAGAAAAACTTCGATCCTGGCAAGGAATCACAGAATTCCACAACAGGGTTATTTTTACACAAAAAGATCGAATCATGAAAAGGGAGGTGTGCCTAGGACAAATTAAAGTGTGCGTTCTACTTGAAGATCCGAAATTGAATTTTGGAAGCAAATATGGAGGAAAAGAGAATATCATCTGCCTTAAATCAATATATAGACCAAAATAACATCCCAATACGCTTTTGCGAAATTCAGTAACACTTTCTACAACATGGAGTCATAAATGTAACGAACAACTCTATTAAAGCACATTCTAAATCATTCAATTTTCCTGCCTGAAGTACATGAGTAAACTTAAATACAATATAGAAACAATGGGAGGCACAAGGCCAAAGCCACGCGGTATCTGACAGCTAATGATAAATAATAGGCAACATTATAAATTCTACACAAGGTCCAGGAAACTCTTGTTATTACAAAACTCAGCATTTTATATTGGGAACCAACTTCCAGTACCTCACTACCTAGCAAGATATTTAAATTTTGAAAAGGATTAAACTATAAGAAATTGTGACTAGACCATTCCACAATGTGCTCAAGATACCTATTAATAAGATCTTCAAAATTCTGAAAATTAGATAACTCCGAAGTTGCTGGAAGCTGTATATCAGCAGCATAAGTATAACATGTTAAGAATGATAAAACATTAGCGGCCCTAAAATTGTCCCTTGATGAATGCCTCTACTAGCTTTCAAAAAATTCGAACTCTGATCACCCAAATTGTACAGATTGACTACGATCAGATAGAAAAGACCAATCAGCTTGCTACCATAAGAGCTGAAACCAAAATAATTCTAAAGATTTTCTACTAAAATTTTGTGACTTATTGCATCAAACGCTTTGCGAAATTCCAAAAAAAAATTAGAGGACATACATTGCCTATGTGCCAAAGTTTCTTTACGATCAGCGTCTTCGTGCTAAAGTTCTCTCTGCTCCTCGGGGTAGCAAGAGCTATTGGTCATTGTTAAAAGTGTAAAGAACAATGCTAGTTCTGCTATACCAACTCTTTTAATGAATGACCAAATATTCACTGAACCGGTTGATAAGGCTGAACTTAGCTGAACTTTTTGCAAAAAACTCGTTTTTGCCGGATAGCGATCAACCTCTGCCCGAACTTGAAAGTGTATCTTGTACTATGCCTAAAATATTCTTTCGAGCACGTGCTGTTAAAAAGGTTCTTTCGGATCTCAACGTTAATAAGTCTTCGGGACCGAATGGTATATCAGTACTGGTGCTGAAACAGTGCTATTCGACGCCAGCCAGTCCATTGACCAACCTTTTCAGTCTTTCCTACCGTGCGGGAGTCTTTCCCTCTTGCTGGAAAGTTGCTAATGTCCAACCAATCCCTAAAAAGGGTGCGGCTAATAACCCTGAAAATTACCGTCCAATTGCAATCTGCTCTTCGCTCTCAAAGGTGATGGAGAGCATGATCAATTTCCATCTTGTGAACTACTTAGAGGCCAATTCACTTCTTAATGATCGACAGTATGGCTTCCGTAGAAATCATTCCACGGGAGACCTGTTAGCTCTATTTTCTGAGCGCTGGAGTCGATCCATTCGCAATTTTGGCGAAAGTGAAGTGGTTGTTCTGGATATTTCCAAGGCATTCGATCGCGTGTGGCACGGTGCATTGGTATCAAAGCTTATTGCATTTGGGGTCGATAACGACTTCTCTCGATTTATATCGAGTTTTCTCAGAGACCGAACAATACATGTTGTTATTGATGGGGTCTCATCTAATGAGTTTCAGCTTAATTCAGGGGTACCCCAAGGTTCCGTTCTTTCTCCTTCTCTTTTCCCTATCTTTTTGAAGGACCTTCTTGGTCAAACTTTTAACTCTATATACTCTTTCGCAGATGACAGCAGCATTTGTCATTCATTTTCCTTTATTTGTAGGCCAAGCCTCTTGGAGGTTGGGGTTCAAAAGACGGACAATGAATGACGCACTCAATCAAGACCTGTTAACAATCTCCGAGTAGGGTAAAGCGAATAGGATTGATTTTAATGCGCTCAAGACTCAATGTTGTATATTGACCCATAGGGCCATGGATTCAACAATGTCATCTGTATATATGGGTGGTATAGGTATTGAGGAATCGGATACTTTTGATCTTCTAGGCATGGGAATTCAATGTGATGTTCGCTGGAACGAGCGTGTTTTCCAAGTGTCGAAAGAAGCATTCAAGTGTCTTGGTTTTCTAAAACGGTGCAAAAATTACTTCACTCCTTCTGATCTCCTTAAAATCTATACCACTTACATCCGACCGAAAATGGAATACAACTCCCATATATAAGCAGGAGCTTCAAAGTCTATTTTGGAACTACTGAAGTGTGTGCAAAGGAGGAGCTCATCAATGGCAGTAGGGTATCCAACTCTATTGACTCATTGGAGCATCGTCGGAATGTGGGTTGTGTTGCACTGTTCTATAGATACTAGCTGGGGAAATGTTCTTCTGAGATTAGCAGACTTATTCCAAATGCCCGAGTTTCACTTCGCTCTACTCGCTACTCTGGTAGATCACATCCGTTTGTATTGTCCAGTTGACCACACAACGCATTGCAGAGAAAATTCGTTTATCAGTCGAACTAGTCGTATGTGGAATAAACTCCTCGCACAGGTCTTTCCTGACAGTTATAATATAATAAAATTTAAGTCAAAAATCCGCAAACATTACTCCCTCCTTCCTCCTTCCCATAACCTATTATCCTGAGAACAACACAATGCACTGCATCTGTAGGGGGCATCCCCTGAGTGTTGGTTAATAAATAAAAAAATAAAAAAATAAATGTCTTAAAAATTCTGAAAATTAGATAACTCCGAAGTTGCTAGAAGCTGTATACCATCAGCATAAGTATAGCATGTTAAGAATGATAAAACATTAGCGGCCCTAAAATTATCCCTTGATGAATGCCTCTACTAATTCCAATAAATTCGAACTCTGATCACCCACTTGTACAAATTGACTACGAACAGATAGAGAGGACCATATAAGCTTGCTACTATAAGAGCTGAAACCAAAATAATTCAAAAGTTTGTCTACTAAAATTTTGTGACTTATTGAATCAAACGCTCTACGAAATTCCAAAAAAAAAATTAGAGCACATACATTGCCTATATCTAAATTCAACCTTATAGTTTCAGTAATATCAATCAGATCTCCCATTGTATTTTAACCCATATATTACGCCTGAATTGTTCAAATATGATAACATGTGTTGCCTAAGTAAAATTTCCATAATTTTCGAAAACACTGGAAGCATACTTATTGGACGAAAACCAGAAATAACCCTAGGAGATTTAATTTTAGGGATAGGGACAATTTTGGCAATCTTCGAAACCCTTGGAACACTTGAAGTGGTGATAATTGAATTGATAAAAAAAATGTAAACTGAGCTGCAATTGCTGGGAATATTAACTTTAAAAACTTAAAATGAATACCATCTGGTCCAATAGCATTCGATTTTATCTGGGTCATTGCATCAAAAACTACCATTTGAGTCACATTACTAAAAAGAAAAACCATCAACATGGGATAAGGACATCGGGTTGAACGCAGTATTTTCCCACAGCAAACGCGACATACTAGAAAATTCATTAAATTCATTCAGATCCAGATCCATGCTACCATCAATAAGAACACGAACCGACCTTAACTTACTCCACAACTGTTTCAGATCACGACTACCAAAAAATCTTAAACACGTTTCCTTACGAACCTTTTGTATAATTGATTTCACTTTATTCTCTGTGAACGCAAAAAATTCTAAAATTCTCATCTGTTCCCATAAATAGATCTATAATATTAATAGGCTAGGCGATTTCTTGTGACCGATGTTTTGTTCTAACGTTTTATCCCGATTTTGACCAAGCACATATTATTTGAAAAGTATTTCTTTTTAGCCATTTTGCAGAATTACAGATTTTTAAATTTTTTACTTTATTTTGAGTAAATTGCATTTAAAGTTGCTACTAACACATACATAAGATTATACAATGCTATGTGTGTGTTTATTAAATTTGTTAATGTGTTTGTAATAAAAATGAGTTTGCTTTTTGTGTTGATATGTGAATTGGCTATAATTGATTAGCATAACTTTAGGGTCTTTATTTAATAAAAAATAAAATTTCCTAGAATTTGCACTCGAATTTCGAGGGCTGAAATCTGCTAGTAATAATAAAATACAAACCAGAGAAATTTTATATGTTGTTTATGAATTAATTTTATTTTTCTTTTATTATTTTTTTATTTTTATTATTTTTTTATTTTTATTTTTTTATAACTGCTAATGAATTATTTTAGATGTTTTTAATAAATTTGGTTGTCATTTTTATAGGGGTGTATCAGATTTTTCCGATCGCGAGTGGATAGCGTTTTAATTCTGTACAGTTCAAGAACACGAAATGAAAATAAAACGTTACTCGAACTTGTTTACTGTTCATGTTCTGTTTTTAAGCAGTACACTTGAAAAAACACGAACTTAAAATAAAGCTACACTCGAACCTGTGTGCTTTATGTGTGTTCGAAACAAAAAAATACGTGATAGAAACATGTTCGTGTACATAATGAAATATTAAAACGAAACACAGTCATGATTGTGTTCGTCACCGTACAAAATTTAGAAACACACATAATTGATATCAAAATAAAAATATGTGTTTGTTGGTCTGAGCTGTGTTTATTTACATATATGTACGAGTTTTTTTATTCAGTGTGTGTTTTTTCCTGAACTCTGCACCTAACAATACTGTTATGTTGTTATGCAGGAAAAATTCTACAAATAATGCTTCCACCCTTTTGTCATTCTGATCATTACTCACATTAATATCTGATGGACTCGTACAAAGTGTCAAGGCTTTCCCTTTTCTTACACTCCAGTTATATATTAGATATTTACTTTGTATGGGCGGTGCAACACCCACAGCCCCGATCACGCCCATATTTTGTTCGACTAATCACATGAATAACTTATGGCCTCACACAAATTCACAAGGCTCTCACTGTTACTGTATTGCAGATGTATGACAATTAATATTTACTTTGTATGGGGAATGCCACGCCCATTGGTCTGATTCTCCCCATTTCTTGTCCAACTATTCACATTAATAATTGATGACCTCAGACAAATCTGCAACGCTGTCTCTGTCATAGTACTCGAGATATATGATATTGCCGCCCATTTTCGGCATGTCTTCTAACATTAAAAATAGGTGACATCACACAAATTTTAAAAATCCTCCCCGTCATAGTACTCAATACATATGATATTAAAAATTCACTTTGTATGGGAGATGCCACGCCCACTAAAAATATTTAAAAAATTATATTAAAAGGCAGAGCCACCTTTAGGTAGTTACAAACATCAGCACAAACTCATTATACCCTCACCACATATATGGGCATAGGGTATAAAAAGTGAGAGTATTTGAAGATGTTTT
This sequence comes from Cordilura impudica, assembly GCA_963682025.1. Classification (NCBI taxonomy): domain Eukaryota; kingdom Metazoa; phylum Arthropoda; class Insecta; order Diptera; family Scathophagidae; genus Cordilura; species Cordilura impudica. The sequence goes on from OY821517.1 coordinate 54,885,051, forward strand.
CATAAGGATAAATAAACATTTGCTGTTCTTAAGACTCTCACAGAAATTACAATTTTTTTTTTTTTTTTTTGGGATGGCACAAATGTGTTTGCAATTTTGAATTTTTCCCAAAATTTCAAATGATAAGCAAGTGTCTTTAGTCTGTTTGTAGTTGTTATTTGTTTGCTCATAGACCACACTTGTGCACTTGCCAGACATTTAAGGGTAGTGAGAGAATAAATGAATTCTTTATGTTTTCCACTTGACTGACAATAATTGGGCAAATTTTATTTTAGCCCAAAAATAAAAGGATCTATTTATTTTAATGCTAAGAAATATGTTGCAACTGTTTGTTTATTTATTTATTATCCTCAATTTGATCTTTTAAAATAATGTTATTAGTACATATAATTGCCAACAATTTCAATCCAATTAATTTAATGATTTCGTGAAATCATTATTTCATTAGCAATGTGTGTGGTTTTCTAGAGATACAATTAAATTTAAACAAAAAAAAATTAAATAATGTAGAAAAAAAATCACACGTTTCTTATGATGTAATTCCATTGTTGAAAATGTTCTACAAATTTTTTACAATAGAATTTCCACAAAAAAAATTCTTATTATTAACAATAAATTTTCACACCCAACAAACAGAACCGAAAACTTGAAGTGTTCGTACTTTACGTCTTTGCAACCTATTAAGTATTTCCAAGCAACCAACAACTGTAAGAAAAATTTAAGTTTCTTAATTTAAGGTTAAAGTGCTTAGTATTTATTTTCACCTAAAAGCAGAGTTGGGATTTTTGACTATATGATAAACTGGGAAATGGATACAGATTCGTCATTAAAATCATGACTTCAGTCGCATTTCGGAGAATTTTATGTGGGGACTAGGTACAAAAAGGTACTATTATGTTTACTATACCATTCCATGAGTTCGCGCTGATGTTTGTAACTTCGTAATATATTTGATTTAGACTCACAGAAACACTTTGTGATTCATTGATATCCTGAGCAGGTTGCTATTTAAAATCATCAAAATCGGTTCAATAAGTGCCGAGATTTCAATGAAAATTTTCAAAACTCTTGAAGAAATATGATTTTTTTTTCTAAATTTTATAGTAGAAACTACTCCCTATTAAAGTGATCACAACTTGCACTCCAATGGATTCAGCTCTGAACCATTTTTGAGTCATATATTCCCTATAAGCTGGATCGGTGTCTGGTTAAAGGGTCAATGGCTCAATCTTAAACAATGTCTTGTTGACAGGCTTCACAACTTTGACCAAAATGTCGGATTGGTACACTAGGGTTTGCCTTAATAAAATAAGGTGTTCAAACTCTCGGTCTAACCCCCTAGAAATATACGAATAGCAAAAAACTGAGAAATACAAAGATTTGGGCCAATCAAGAAACATTTAGCCGTGCCTCAACGCGATTGAAAATTTAAGCAACGCTTTTAAAAATTCAGCAGCGCTTACAAAATATTTGATTTTTTTAAATAAATTGTCTTTTATTAGCTTGGGGTCATATGTGACCCCAATCCAAAAGGGTTAATCGGGTCATTTTATTTTTTTCACAAACCCTAGGCTATTAAGATGAAATATAACACTTAAAAGTAGAAAAGTAATGAATTTTTCATACAAAGTATTTAGAAAGAGTACATTTACAGAATATTTTACAAAAATCCAATTTTTCTCGAAATCAGCAAAAATAAACTCCTTGTCAGTTGTTTGTTGACACTCTCAACATACGGTCGTGTTATTAAAAATTCAACTTTTCTCACGTGTTAAATTTTTGTAAACAAACAATTAATTTTTTAATTTCAATTATTTGCAATAATTGAGAATGGTCCCCACACAAAAACGCAAAAAATTCTGGGGTAACAACCCTAGATTTAAAGTACCCAAACCTCTAGAAAATAACAGATTCCAAGTGCTATCTGATATGGATGACGACACCAGCGAAGAAGAAGGTGAAGTAAGTGGAAATGCAAACAATATTCCTCCAATTATTGTTGATAGTGGTCATAAGTTCACTGATATCATAAAGATATTGGGCTCGACCTCCAAGTATAAGAGAATGTCGATAGGTACAAAAGTGATGCCAAACACTTTGATTGACTTCAATGAAGCTTTAAAAAAACTTAAACACGAAGAAATTAAATTCTTTACGCATCCAGTTAAAGACAACAAGAAATTTAAACTTATGCTTTTTGGTCTACCACAATTCGAACTAAAAACGATTCTTGAGGAGTTCAAAAATACGTACAATATAGAACCAACAAACATAAATGAAATTAAAACCACACGATCCACATCTGACGATGCTTTGTATATGCTAGAATTTAACAGAAGTCATATTTCTAAAAGAGAAGTATTTAAGATAAAATACTTTTATGGTATAGTGGTCCACTGGAGAAATCCCCGGCGTCGTGCAAGAGGACCGACACAGTGTTCAAAATGTGCATTATATGGTCATGGCTCATCAAATTGTTTTAGAAAAAATGTATGTCTAGGTTGTTGAGGTCCACATGACTATTCGTGTTGCCAGTTAAATAAAGTTGCAAATGACGGCCCTGTGATATATAAATGTTTTAATTGTATTAAGAATAACTTTAAAAATGTTAATCATCGAGCAGATGACACAAACTGTCCATCGCGCCGCGAGTACCTAGAAATACGACAAAGAGTTTCCAGAAAACAACACATTCGTAAAATGCCACAACATTCGGAACCTGATCCTTTCATCTGGGATGACGACATCCCAAATAACCGTGATATATCATCAACTAATAAGGTGCGTATTTTTCCTCGCACCGATGAAATTCCATCAAGTAGTAGAGCACATAATGCTCTCAATAAAGTTTCCTACGCAGCAAAAGCTAAAGCAGCTCAAATAATAGATCATAATAACGATGATCTCTCTAATGAAAAGCTATTAGAAATTTTCTTTGATGCAGTCGATGCTCTAGAAAAATGTAAAAACAAATATGACAAGCTGCGAGTACTTGGAAATATGCTTAAACATGTCATATAAAGAAACAACAATGTATAGAATCAATGTTATGCTTTGGAATGCCCAAGGCTATATATCAATTGGAACACTTTTTAAATGAAAGAAAAGTCGATGTAGTTTTTATTAATGAAACTTTTTTAAAACAAAAACACAAATTCAAATTGCTTAATTATAAAATCTACCGTCAAGATCGATTAACCCATGGAGGAGGTGTATTAATAGCGATTAAAAATACAATTCCACACCAATATATATCAATAATGTCAACAACAATTATTGAAAATGTTTCCATTGTAATAAATATTAATAACCGGCCAATTAGATTTACAGCTGCATACTGCCCACGATACACTAACAGCTTCATTCAAGATTTAAACAAAATCACCACAACAACGTCTGAATTTTTTGTTTTCGGCGATTTTAACGCTCACCATACTAGTTGGAACTGCCAAGGAAACAACACTGCTGGTAGAAAACTATATAACCATCAAATGAATTCCAATTATTACATCCACTCGTCCAACACCTCTACTCGATTTGGGCAGCGTTCAACGTCCACACAAGCATCAGTTATTGACCTTCTTCTTACAAACTCGAACTTAAATATTTCGGCAATAGAAACTCATCCAGGTATGTTAAACTCTGATCACGTTCCAGTTACATGTCAAATTTATGGTTCCATTATTGAAAGAAAAATACTTATTCCACTGTATCAGTATCAATGGGTAGACCAAGAGATTCGAAAAAATAATTTACTATCTGCAATTATAACCGAGTCAAACATTGAACAAATTATAAATAAAATTACTCACATAATCCAAGAGGCTTCCAAAAGAATTCCAGTTAAGGAGAAACAACTTAGGCAGAAAAAAATTTCTGAATTAACTTTATACTTAACTAGCTGGACCCGGCAAACGTTGTTTTGCCCTCAATGAATTTTTATTTTAGTTAGAATCTGTATATACCTATATAAAATGTGTGACGAAGATCTCCAGATAATAAAATGAGAGCTTCACCAAAAAATCTTTCATTGCCTTTCAAATCTTTTATCAAATCAAATCACAATGTTTGTGAGCCATGGTACATTCATCCCAAATAAAAATACTGCATTTTTGCAGAACTTTTGCCATACCGGAATGTTTTTTGATATTACAGACGGCATTCTCATTTTTTTGTACGTTTAACGGTGATTTGAGTGCTGAATGAGCTGTGCGGCCACCATGCAATAATGTAGCGGCTTTTTCCTTCTTTTTCGTTAGAATATTTATATATAAAAACGTTTGTGAGTTTATTTATTAAAATTTATATAAATTTGACAACTCATTATTTTTCGAACGACAGCGCCATCTACCGGGTCCAATAAAAAAATGTTTCTAACATACATATATGTACATTCTTAGTTTCATTAAAATCACACCATAAATAAGAATATTCGAAATAACTTTACCCAGCGCCACCTATCGGGTCCATTTATACATACAAAAATTTCTTATGACGAAACATACGTTCATTCTGAATTGCAGTCAAATCGCGCTGAAAGTAAAAATTTTTGTTTTTAACTTGACCCCAACGCCAGCTAGAGGGTTAAAACTAAAAAAAAAAAAACACAGAAGAGCTCGAACCGAACCTATGCTGGAAATCCTACCTCGACAGCTCTTATGGTTCCGGAGATCATTCGTTACAATCAAATGCATCAACGTTTTTATATATACGCCACGCCCCTTTGCCCACTAACAACTTTATATAGCTAAGGTCTTATTATTTCGCAAAAATATCCTTTTGTGAAAATTTCATGACAATCCTTCCAGTAGTTTAGAAGATATTACGATTTTTTATTTTTCTAAAAAGGGGCGTGGCCCCGCCCACTTTTCTTCTTGTATGTATTTCTATTCATGCTAATACCATATGTACCAAATATGACTGCTGTAGGTAAAAAAATTCCCGTGATATGACTTTTTCAAATTTTGGGTTATATGGGCGTGGCACCGCCCCTTTGTCCAATCAAAAATTTATATAGCATATTATTCCTTCCAGAGTCACAGTAACACGCTCTGAAAATTTCAGGAAGATCGGTTCTTTGGTTTGGCCTCCTATAAAGCACAAACAAACACACATTCATTTTTATATATATAGATAGATTGAAAGCAGATTAATTATGATTTAAGGTAAAATGGGGCGAAAAAGGGGGACTTGGTAATAAAAAAATGTATGGCTACCTTACCTGTAGATAAAAAGTGTATAAAACTTTAGATAAATACATATTACAAAAAAATTATTTTGTATAGCAAACATTGTTAGTGGTATAAGTAAAAAAAAAGGGGGCGGTGAAATGGGCGTGGTTCATAGTTATATGGCGACGTTAACAGTATTAAGAGCAATATACTACCAAATAAAAAAATCCGTTGGAAGGAACAAATTTGTACAGAGAAAAAAAAGTTTAAAACTTTCAAACAAAATTTGGCGTGAAAAGGGGCGTGAAAGGGGGCGTGGCGTAAGAAATGTTTATTTCTACCTCGCCTGGAGTATAATGTGTATACAATTTGAAGTAAATCTGTTAAAAACTATATGGGAGCAATTACATAATTTTAAAAAAGTGGGCGTAAAAGTGGGCGTGGTCAAAAAAAAAGTACCCTATTAATCATGCCAGAGTCCCAGTTAAATGCTGTGAAAATTTCAGGAAGATCGGTCCAGAGGTTTGGTCTCCTATAAGGTACACACAAACAAACAAATAAACAAACACACATTCAATTTTATATATATAGATTGGCCAAAGAAAAAGGTTTGTACGTAAATTACAAAGAGCAACCAATATTTCGGAGAGACATTATTTATCATCTGTTGTTAAACAGCTGAATATTTTAATCAACTTTCACGTATCAAATGACAGAAATGACAACTGGAATAATTTTATTAAAAAATTGCCACCTGGCAACAAAAAGTTCTGGCAGCTGAACAGAGCAATAAGAGGGAATAAAGAAACTGTAGAAAATTTGACAATAGATGGCGCTGATGTATTCAATAATGAAAGAAAGGCAAATATTATAGCGGATGTTTTTGAAAATTCACACCAAATAACTTATAATCAACAATCGACAGTTGAACGTATGGTATCGAAACACATTCAATGGTTAGACTTACAATCTGTGCCTACCAATGTAACTGATATGTTGACAACCGTGGACGAAGTAAAATTTTTAATTTTTAAGCAAAAAAAATTCAAAAGCACCTGGTATAGATGGAATAAAACCAATAGTTCTAAAACGGATGTCAACTGTATTTTTCAATTTTGTTACAAAAATTTTCAATTGGTGCTTAAAAAACTTCTATTTCCCGAAGCAATTCAAAATTGTCAACGTAATACCAATACTTAAACCAGGAAAAGATAAAAAATCACCCAAAAGCTATCGTCCCATAAGTATGAATGGTTTAGACAAAATTTTTGAAAAAATCATACTAACGCGACTAAATGAATATACAGAACAAAACAATATTTTGAGTAATGAGCAGTTTGGTTTTAGAAGAGAACATTCAACGATACATCAGGTGAAGAGAATTGTAAATTTAATAAATAGCAACAAAAATCAACGTAAAAGCACAGGAATAGCTTTTCTTGATATTGAGAAAGCTTTTGACTCCATATGGCACAATGGAATTATTTTTAAACTCAATAAATTTGGTTACCCTATATATTTACAAAAAATTATAAAAAGTTTTTTATCAGACAGATACTTTGCAGTCAATTTGGATAACGAAAAATCTACACAAAGGCACATTCCTGCAGGAGTTCCGCAAGGATCAATCTTATCACCAACGCTGTACTCTATATATACTTCAGACTTTAAAGCCCTAAGAAACCAAACAGCGGCCTTCTATGCAGATGACACCGCATTAATAACGAGTGGAAAACTTTCAAATGCAATAGTGAAGAACATGAAAAAAGCTTTAAGCCATGCTGAAAAATACTTCAACAAATGGAAAATAAAGTTAAATCATGGGAAAACACAAGCAATTATTTTCCCTTTTAACAAGTCACCAAAAAGAATTCCGCAAATAACACTTTGTATGCAAGGGACTGAAATTCCAATACTTGATTCAGTCAAATATTTGGGAGTTGTTTTCGATAAAAAACTAACATTCAAAAATCATGTCACACAAGCGGGTGATAAGGCACTAAAGTGCGGAAGAGCGCTTTTCCCTCTGCTTAACCGAAAATCTAAACTAAATTGCAAAAATAAGCTGTTATTATATAATATGTGTATACGACCAATAATGACATATGGCTGCCAGGTATGGTCAACGAGATGTGCCAACACTTATCTTAAAAAGCTACAATAATCCAAAATAAAAACTTGAAGATTATATACAACCTGCCTAGAAGATACTCAACTGCACTGCTACACAGAAATTCTAAACAAGATCTGTTTAAAACTCTCATTAGTAAAATAACAACAAGATTCGAAGACAGAAACAGGTCTTCAAGTTTTGATTTAATAAGAAATTTGTAAAATTAACTTTTTCTGTAACTTCTGAATAGAAGATGCAAGAAGGGGTTAAAGAAAGAATTTCTTAGAAAACTTAAAGGTTTTTTCCCTATCTTTTTACCTACATGTAATATTTCCAAATGTTTTTTCACTTATTAAAAAAAAGAAAGTAAATTATTTGTTGCAATACTTTCAGTAAAATCTCAAAAACTGTAGATATTAAATATATGTATAAATTATTTTAATTGTAATGATGATAGTTTTTTTTTTAAATAAAAAAAAAATAAAAAATAAAAAAAAAAAACTCCTTGTCAAAAAAATTCTGACATAGGGATTTACTTAAAAATTCACACAGTTAATTTGTAACATGTTCTTAACAAAACCTTAAAGTGCCAGATCCATTTTTTTAAATTTTGTTTAAGAAATTTTTTAAAACTTGAAAAAGGAGTTTTCAAAATTTTATCAAAAAAATTTCCCATTTTTGGTCTCAATGCGCAATAGGTTAACAACGTGGTAGTAAAACAATACTTCATATCTGAGTCCTTACAAGTATAGAGACCAAACAAAAAATTTTGGCTTTAATCAATTTCTCAAAGTTGAAAAAAATGCCATCAAATTTCATGAACTAGTTTTTTTTTTTGGCACAAAAGTGGTCTGGGGCATTTCCTATTTCTTGGCGAGGTTTCACTCTATTTTGAAGTTTTATAGCTTTTTGAAAAGCTAATTTAATACTGATCTCGATTCTTACAACAACTTTTCGGAAAAATTAAACTATAAAACGAAATTTTCGTAAAATCTGAAAAAAAAAAGTCATATTTTCCCCACATAAACACACTTGAAATTTTCAATCGCGTTGAGGCACGACTAAATGTTTTTTGATTGGCCCAAAACTTTGTATTTCTCATTTTTTGTGCTATTCGCATATTTCTAGGGGGTGAGACCGTGAATTTTAACGCTTTTTTTTCCTCAATATAATGAAGGGCTGCCCCCATTGGTACACATTTAGCGAAGATTTGACCATTTTTCATCTCATAAGCTGGGTCGTGCCCAGATGACCGATAATATATCCCAGGATTTTTGTCCTTAAACAGAATTCGTCTAAATGAGTTAATCGTATACTGGCCAAGCAATATTTTTGCTTGTGTTCCTGCTTCAACGCTGTTGTAAATAGATGACCCGGTATAACTATGAATACCCGAAGACCCAAGAATTTTTTTTTTTGGCGAAAGATTTTTGCATTTCTCATGACAGTATTTTCTCTTTAAAGAAAGGATTTCGAAAAATTATGTTATTTGTTTGCCTTAAAAATTCACCACCAGCAGCCTCAAACAATTTAACAATTTAATTTAAGAATTCCCCAAAAATGGCGGTCGTTGCTAAGTCTCATGACAATTCAGTTGTCGATAGCTTTCTACTTCATAATTTTTTAGCAACAAACGCCATTAAATTTCGTCACATGTCTAAATTCTGTCAAGATTTTCTAATAAAAGGGGGGAGGGTTAAATCGTGTATCAGAACTTATGAAAGTGGTAGATGGGCAATTCCATATGTGACGGAATGACATTTTGAGTTGTAGAATTGAAGTTAAGGTTATTCTACAAAGCTATTTTGAATTGAAAATTCATTCTACAGTTTGAAAATAATTTTTAATGATTAAGAGATTTAAAAAAAACTCAGAAACAATTTTTACACTATTTTATTCTTTTATTTTTGAGTAATTTCTCATTGTGTGACGGAATGACATTTTTGCTACCATGACTCTGTCCTGATATTAAAACCTGGGAACTTTTGTAAATTAAGAAGCAAGTCAGATTTTAAACTAATGCATATTTTACATATGATACACAAGCAATATAAAATTATAATTTAGAGCAACTGGCCTGTAATAGTATCGAATTTATTAACTGTCATTTGACGTGACGGAATGACTAAAGTTTTTTAAACATGTATTAAAAGAAAATTGAGTAAAGAAATAAATTTTATATTTATTTTATTATTTAGAATGCTTGTAAGGAATTACATTATGTAACTTGGAACATATTTTAATATATTTTTAAACTTACTTCATATGAATGAAAAAATATTTTTTTTCATAAAAGTTGACATTTTTATGGAATTGCCCAGATACAAAATTAATAAATTATCCGTCAAAATATGAATAAATATGACCATTTTACGAGAGTATAAGATAATTGGCATTTATTTTTCTTATTTTCATTTATAAATTACTTAAAATTTTTATTCGATTCGATTGTAATGATGGAAGGCCATCTCTGTCCATATTGGTTAAAGTAAATTATTCATAACGAATTTAATTTAATACATATTATGATTTATGTCTGCTATAGATTTCTTGTTCGTTGCTAAATGTAATTATTATTTCATCATAAAAGGGTTATTGAAAATGCGTTTTTCACATATTTTCACGTATTCTTGAACAGAGGCGTCTTTACAATATTACAATATTGAGAAATGTTCCTCTATAAATCTGAACTAAATAAAATTTGTGGAATATACAATAGGCTTAAGCAAGTAGATCCTCACATTATTTATCGTTATCTCGACATAATAAAAAACATCGCCAGTGTGATAGAAAAAACACAATTGCTAAAAAAAATTTATTTTTAATGGGTTTTTTTTTTTTAAAAAAGTACTTTTATAAAAAAAGCAGTTTTCTAAAAGATTACCCTTTTTCTAAAACAGCCTTTTTATTAAAAAATATCCGATAACCCAAAAGTAAAATGTTTTTTTAAAATTTTAATTCTTTTAAAAAAAAATTTCCTTGTCTTAAAAAGTACCCCTTTTTTAAAAAATTACTTTTAAAAATACTTTTAACAAGTACCTTTTTTAAAAAAAATTAACATTTGTTTTTAAATAATTTTTTTAAATTACCTTTTTTTTAAATTCCCTTTTTAAATAAATACCTTTTTTAAAATCCCCGCTTTTTTAAATTTCCCTTTTTTAAAAACGTAAAATTTTTTAAAACAGTATCCTTGAAAAACCTTTTAAAATATTCTTTTTTAAAAAAGTACCCTTATTAAAAAGTACCCTTATTAAAAAGTACCCTTATTAAAAAGTACCCTCACTAAAAAGTAGCCTTATTAAAAAGTACCCTTATTAAAAAGTAACCTTTTTAAAAAAGTACTTTTTTGGAATCCTTTTCTTCAAAATTTACCCTTTATTCAAAAAACTACAATTTCTTTATAAAATTACCCTTTTTATAAAAGTACCGTTTTTAAAGACGAAATTTTTTTATAACTACACTTTTTTTTAAAGTACCGTTTTTTTAAAGTACCCTTTTATTTAAAAATGCCCTTTGTAAAAAGTACCCTTTTTAATAAAATACCCTTTAAAAAAATACCTTTTTTCTAGAGTACCTTTTGCAAAATTACCTTTTTTGTAAAAGTATCATTTTTTAAAAAATTATCCTTTCTTAATAAAGTAACTTTTATTTAGAAATGTACCTTTTTTAAAACAACCATATTTATAAGAAATACCCTATTTATAAAAAATTTACCCTATTGTTAAAAAAAAGTACCCTTTTTCAAAAAGTAAACTTTTAAAAAAAAATTATAAATTTTTTAAAAAACTGCCCTTTTAACCTTTAAACCTTTTAAAAAATTATTCTTTTTAAAACAGTACCCTTTCTAAAAAAAAGTACCCTTACTAAAAAGTACCCTTCTTAAAAAGTAACATTTTTAGTATATTTTCTTAAAAATTTACCCTTTTTTTAAAAAAGTACAATTTCTTTATAAAAGTACCCTTTTTATTAAAGTACCGTTTTTTAAAGTATACTTTTTATAAAAGGAAATTTTTTTTCTAATTAAACTTTTTTTTTTAAAGTACAATTTTTTTGAAAGTACCCTTTTATTTAAAAATGTCCTTTTTAAAAAGTATCCTTCTTAAAAAAGTACCCTTTTTAAAAAATTACCCTTTTTAAAAAATTACCCTTTTTAAAAATACCTTTTTTCTGGAGTACCTTTTGCAAAATTACGTTTTTTGTAAAAGTTATCATTTTTTAAAAAATTCTCATTCCTTAATAAAGTACCTTTTATTTAGAAATGTACCTTTTTTAGAACGACTATATATATAAAAAATATCCTATTTATAAAAAAAGTACCCTATTGTAAAAAAAAAGTACCCTTTTAAATAACTGCCCTTATTTAAAACGTATCCTCTTTAAGAACCTTTTTTTCAAAAAGTAAAAGTTTTTTAGAACAGTATTCTTAAAAAAATACCTTTTTTTAAAAATTGCCCTTTTTAAAAAAATTATTCTTTTTTAAAAAAGTACCCTTTTTATACAAGTACCGTTTTTTAAAGTACCCTTTTCAAAAAAGGAAATTTTTTTCTAAGTAAACTTTTTTTAAAAGCACCGTTTTTGAAAGTACCCTTTTATTTAAAAATGTCCTTTTTAAAAAGTATCCTACTTAAAAAAGTATCCTTTTTAAAAAATTACACATTTTAAAAATACCTTTTTGCTGGAGTACCTTTTGCAATATTACATTTTTTTGTAAAAGTTATCACTTTTTAAAAAATTATCCTTTCTTAATAAAGTCCTTTTATTTAGAAATGTACCTTTTTAAAAACGACTATATTTATAAAAAATATCCTATTTATAAAAAATGTATCCTATTGTAAAAAAGTACCCTTTTAAATAACTGCCCTTATTTAAAACGTATCCTTTTTAAGTACCTCTTTTTTCAAAAAGTAAAAGTTTTTTAGAACAGTATCCTTAAAAAATACCTTTTTTTAAAAAATTGCCCTTTTTAAAAAAATTATCCTTTTTTACAAAAGTACCCTTTTTAAAAAAGTACACTTTTTTAAGTACACTTTTTCAAGTACCCTTTTTTAAAAACTTAAAAAAGGACCCTTTTTTAAAAAGTACATTTTTTCAAATAGTAAATTTTTTTCAAAAAGTAAATTTTTTTCATTAAAGTACCCTTTTCATAAGAGTACCGATTTTTTAGAGTACCATTTTTTAAACATTAATTTTTTTTCTAAGTACATTTTTTTTTTAAGTAATGTTTGTTTTTAATTACCTTTTTTAAAAAAGTATCTTTTTGAAGAAAAAAGTACTTTTTTCTGGAGTAACTTTTTTTGTAGTAGTACCTTTTTTACAATAGTACCTTTTTTGTAATAGTACCTTTTTTAAAAAGTACCCTTTTTAAGGAACTCCCGAAAGGAGGAGATTGCAAACTTACCCAAAAGGGGCAGACTTGAAATCGTTTGGATCCCAGGACACAGTGGTATAATGGGAAAGGAGATTGCTGACGAACTGGCTAGGAAGTGTTCATTCCTGTAGGGAGTCAATTTCGAAAACCCAATTCCTTTCAAGTCTCTCAAATTGGTACTTTCGGACTGGACGGCCAGTTCGCATACATCATTTTACGAGGGCACTAACGTGGGTAGGGTTTCGAAGATGGGGCACTCCCAACATTTCGAAGACTAGGGAAATACTTAGTCTTAGTAGAAGGAAACTTAGGAACTGAGGGCTCACCTCACCATATAGGACGGGCGGAATCGGCCACATGCGGAGCTTGCTGAGAGGATGACGTAACCTTAGAACACTACCTTTCTTACTGTCGTGCATTTGCGAGAACAAGGGTCAGACATCTATCCAGCGACATCTTTCCAGGCCTGGCAGGTCTTAGAGGGATAAGCTGGAAAACACTCAGGAAATTTGCTGACGAAACCGAATTTCTAAGTTAATATAGGGGTAGATAACCGAATGTATATGGAGATGTAGAGAGCACAACCAGCCGACTTTCTGGCTTAAGTGTATATGTGAGTACAATGGATATGAGCTATGTGTATACATAGCTTCTCTTCACAACCTAACCTAACCTAAAGTCTCGAAACATTCATATAGAGATCAAAATATGGATATTATAACGCCGGCTGCGTTAAATAATGAATTTCATTGGTGTTCGATGAAATACTTAGGGAACTTATAGGTTTTCCACTCTAGTAAGTGAAAAATAATGAAATTTAAATTTAAAATTCAGCACAGCACTATTTCTTGTTTATTATTAATTTTCTTTCATAATGGCAATTTTTTTATCATGTGGCAATAGCAACCAGTCTAAACTAATATGACACATAGAGTATAACGATACATACAACGATTACAAGAACAACCGCATGTACAGCTACCACGCATTAAATGCACAATTTGGAATAACAACAATAACAAGAACAACTTAAAAAGATCATATTTTTCCTGAATTTTATTACATTTTAATTGAAATCTTGGGACCTATTGAATCGATTTTGATGATTTTAAATAGCGACCTGCTCAGGATGTCTCTGAATCATTTTCTTTTAAAATGAGGAACCCAGCTGTACTATTGAGGGCGTGATCGTGATTTCCATAAACGGACAGACGGACATCACTATATAAACTTCGAATTATTACAATGAGAGCGACAGACGTATACATAAGTATATACCCTTTGCACACTGGCGTGGAGGGTATAAAAAGTGAACGTGGCCATGAACTTAAGGATCAAACATCTATTTTCAAAAAAAAAAAAATCGATAGCGACCTTGGCTCTCGATATTTTCCCCAAGAGAGAATTTAAAAAAAAAATATGCAAAGGAATGTAATCGCATTTTTATGCCGGGCAGTGCAATGACTTCGATATTAAATGTCTAAAATTAAAAAGCCCCGAACAGAGCAACAGCAAAAAGAATAACAAAAATAATTTTTAAAAAACCCCTATTACCGTGTAAGACGAAACCGGCACTGTTCGGCCACAACTTCGTTGAAATATGTAAGTATTAATTATACAAATTACATATAAAACAGTAAATTTAATCTAAAGGTAAATTCAACTTTTTAATTACAATTCAAATTGTTGAAATGCTGCTGAAACATGTTTAGAATTTCATTAACATTTCTCAATCAAGAAAACTTTCAGGCATAATCTTAATATGCAAAAAAAAATACTTGTATGTAAGAAAGAATTCATTAATAGACAATGGAAAAATTATAGCATATGCTTAGCTCTTACTTAAATTCGAACTTCATTTTATGAATGACGATTAAAATGAACCTTCTTAAAGGATAACATATTTTTCATATGTTAAACGAACAATTCATAAATACTCGTATACTCTAGCACACTTCACTTTACTTTTTACCCTTCCCCCGCACCACTACACACGCTAGTAACAATAAAAAAATTTAAATACAATTTAAATCTCTTGGAAAATTTGTTACTTATTAAAAAATCTACCACAGCGCACGTGTCAATTACAATTTGCCAGACAACAATAGAACAACCAACAAAAATTTTTACACAAATAAATCCGTTTGTTTGGTTTTAGTAACCAAGCCTACACACACACACACAACATTACACTCCTCTTGTTGGTTCGTTTCTAAACTTTTTTCAAAAATTTTCATTGACTCCGTTGGCGAACGAACTCGGTTAATCCTGTTTTCAAAAGATTACTGTCACCAAAACATATTTATTATTATTTTATATTTCGTTTTTAGTTTTTCATTTCGTTTTTTGTGAGATGACACTAAAAAAGGATATTATTTATAATCAAATTTGACCTGGCAAATTGTCATTGTCTTTTTTTCCCAACTGCTTGCATCAAGAGGGTGGTACAAGCAGTGTATGTCTTTGGGTGTATGTGAGAATATTGTAACTCGGTATGTGTGTATTCTATTGTACCATTATAAAGGATGTTGATCAAATGTTTGTATTTAATGGTCAAAAAGTTAACTGTATTTCAAAGCAAATATTGCCATAAATTATTTGGAAGCAACTGTTTTTGATTCGATTTGTTTGTTCGTTTAGAAGATGATGAGAATCGGTAATAAAATTTGAATTTCAAGTTGTAAAACTTTGATATCTTTAATATCGTATGAAGCAATGAGATATTTCTTTCTTATTGATTAAATGCATTTGTTATAGATTTCATTTTTGTTTTCAACTTATATCTTAAAAAAAAATTTTATTTTCCTTAAATGGGATAATTTCATTGCCATTTTTTTTTTTTTAATTTATAAATGTGAGTTAAATAAAATTTAAGTTATTCTGAAAGAAAAATAATAGAAACTCTAGTTTTATGGTTTTATGGCTCACAAATCTGTGCTGATGGTTGTTTAAAATGAAATTTATTATTAGGATTAATTACACCGCGTTACACACATACTGTCCTATGAACCAAATATACTTTTTCGGAAAGGGGAGAAAAAATAAAAATACACGTGTATCGGCGATTTTCATGTACTCGTCAGAATTTTTTTTTTATGTATCTTCTTCTCCTATATACATATATAAAATGGAATGTGTGTTTGTTTATTTGTTTATTTGTTTGTTTTTTTGTTTGTACCTTATAGGACACCAAACCTCTGGACCGATCTTCCTGAAATTTTCACAGCATTTAACTGGGACTCTGGCATGATTAATAGGGTACTTTTTTTCGACCACGCCCACTTTTACGCCCACTTTTTTAAAATTACGTAATTGCTCTCATATAGTTTTTAACAGATTTACTTCAAATTGTATACACATTATTCTCCAGGCGAGGTAGAAATAAACATTTCATACGCCACGCCCCCTTTCACGCCCCTTTTCACGCCAATTTTTGTTTGAAAGTTTTAAACTTTTTGTCCTCTGTACAAATTTGTACCTTCCAACGGATTTTTTTATTTGGTAGTATATTGCTCTTAATACTGTTAACGTCGCCATATAACTATGAACCACGCCCACTTCACCGCCCCCTTTTTTTAATTCAGATACATACTTATACAACTAACAATGTTTGCTATACAAAATACTTTTTTTGTAATATGTATTTACCTGAAGTTTTATACACTTTTTATCTCCAAGTAAGGTAGCCATACATTTTTTTATTACCAAATCCCCCTTTTTCGCCCCATTTTACCTTAAATTATAATTGATCTGCTTTCAATCTTCTATATATATAAAAATGAATGTGATTTGTTTGTGCTTTATAGGAGGCCAAACCCCTGAACCGATCTTCCTGAAATTTTTACAGCGTATTACTGTGGCTCTGGAAGGAATAAAAGGCTATATAAATTTTTTATTGTACAAAGGGGCGGTACCACGCCATTATAACCCAAAATTTGAAATCGTCATATCTCGGGAATTTTTTGACCTACGCCGGTCATTTTGGTACATATAGTATTGGCATGAATAGAAATACATACCAGAAGAAAAGTGGGCAGGACCACGCCCCTTTTTAGAAAAATAAAATATCGTAAAATCTTCTAACTACTGGAAGGATCGTCATGAAATTTTCACAGAAGGATATTTTTGCGAAATAATAAGTCATTAACTATATAAAGTTGTTAGTGGGCAAAGGGGCGTGGTCCCGCCCATATAACCCAAAATTGAAAACCGTCATATCTCGGCCATTTTTTAACCTACGGCGATGATATTTGGTATATATCGTATTGAAATTAATAGAAATAGTACTACAAGAACACTGGGCGGGACCACGCCCTTTTTAGAAAAATTAAAATCCATAATAAATTCTATTAAGCCCTTGACTATATAAAGTTGTTAGTGCAATAATTAATTCTAAATTAAATAAATAATATTGTGTTAATGTATAAATATTTTTTTTTATTTTATTTCATTGTATAACGATGAGGGGTAGCGAAGCACACCGGGTTCAGCTAGTAAAGTATAAAGCTCGTAGTGTCCGTCTGTCCGCCTGTGTGAAAGACTTTGGATAGATTTTTAACCCTTTTTCCGTGATCCAATCTAGCTTAATTTTTGCAGGCAACCTCAAGGAAATGTCTCTATCACGTCAAAAAATTAAAAATAGATTTTTAATCAATTCTCAGATTTTCCTGAATTTTTTTTTTTTTTTTTTTTTTTTTGAAAAAAAATCTTTTTTTTTTCACTTTTCTCAGCATAACTTGAAGGGACTCCAAATTTTTAAACTATTAAAGCGTTCTGAAAAATGCAGGGCCCGACTCGAAATAACTTTTGTTACGTTTGTGGCTTATTCGCACCATGTAAAAATTTGAAAAATATTACGAAAACAGTGGTTAATTCGTTTCAGAAAATATTCAAGACTGCTTATGTTCCTTACTTGTGGTATATTGCGAAAGTCGTGTGCGACTATTGCTATAGAATGAATTTTTGCTACTTTTGCGTAACTTTTACTCAAACTAAATGTACCAATACTTTCGCCGCAACAAAATTCGCTACGATAATGTAGAATCGGTTATTCCAGCGGTTCTGTACTCACCAGAAATTTATCGAGGAGAATAGCGGAACTCTTTGCATCACGCTTTAAGCAGTGGAATATAGTGGCGGCTGATTTTAAAATAACAGCCGCTCGTGATCGACGTAGCACTATTCCATATGACGAATTTTTTAAATTGCACGAAGATCGGGAAAAAAAACCTGGCTTATCTTATATATTAAAAGAATTTATGAATAAACTTTGCATTCAAGATTTTTTTCAATATTTTTCTTCTCTCAAACCTCTATAACTTGAGTTCTAATTAACGTGGGCTGTTGACTTAGGTCTAAGAACACTCAGTGGATCAAGCTCTTCTTTTGAGCTATTACTGCTTAAATTCGTTGGGTTTGAGGAAAGTTATGCATGGAGAATCAACTTTACTTTTACTGTACGTTAACTTATCTTGGAATATTTTGGCATTACTGTACGTTAACTTCTCTTGGCAAATTCGTTGGGTTTGAGGAAAGTTAGGCGTGGACAATCAACTTTACTTTTACTGTACGTTAACTTCTCTTGGCATATTTTGGCATTACTGTACGTTAACTTCTCTTGGCAAATTTTGGTATTATATTATAAAAATTAATATAATATAATATAATATAATGCTGCGGAGCAGCAGGGGTCTTCTAGTTGTTATGATATTGATTCGATGTTTGCAAAAATTGGTTACCCTCATATTTCAGAGGAGTAGCGACTTTTCATCGATGCATCGGTCAACAGCCTTAAAAGTCGTGGTGCTTCATATCGGTAACAAACATCCATCTGTCCCGTCGCATATGCCACAAATCTCAAAGAAACATACGAAGGCATGGAATTAATATTACAGCTGATAAAGTACCAAGAGCATAATTGGAAAATATGCTGCGATCTGAAAGTGGTCGGATTACTCATGGGTGTTAAGCGTGGATTTCCAACCCACCAGTGCTTTTTGTGTACATGGGAAAGTCGCAAAAGAGATCAGCATTACACTGAATTTAAGTGGAAGCCGCGAAATGCTAAAAGTAGGCGTAGAAAGTATAGAGAATCTACCATTGGTGCAGCCATTTCAAATCATTTTGCCACCACTACACATTAAGCTCGGTCTCATATCAAATTTTGTTAAAAAACTGGATCGTGAGGGCGAGGCGATTGCAAGTTTGCGCAAAATTTTTCCGAAATTGAGCGGCGCAAATATTCATGCAGGTATTTTTTTAAGAAGTCATTCAGTAACTTTATTTTTTTTAATGATGTGTATGATTTAAGGTGTTTTCAATGGTCCGCAGATAAAAAAAATAGTTGCAAGTTATGAATTTTCATCAAAATTGAATGCCTGCGAACAACGTGCATGGAAAGGCACAGTTGCCGTTATTGAGAAGTTTCTTGGCAACAAACGAGCTGCCAATTATAAAAATATTGTCGCAGAAATGATTTTGGTATATGGCGAAATGCGCATATTAATGTCGCTAAAGATCTATTTCCTTCAAAATCATTTAGATTTTTTCCCTGATGATTTAGGAGCTTGTAGCGATGAGCATGGCTAAAGGTTCCATCAGGAACCTTTAAAGGACAAGACATTACGAATATGCATGGCGAATACTGTTGGTCTATTTGTCGCGATACTGACACAAATGCTTACAAACGCAAAAATAAAAGGCCTAAGTTTCTTTAAAAGCATTGAAATTTTTAATGTAACACCAATTTTTAATTTTAATATAACAAAATTAATAAAAAAAATTCGGTTTTTTAACAAACTGAAACCGTTACGAAAAAACCGATAACCATTTTTTCAAAACAAAAAAAAAAAAAAATCAGGGAAATCTGAGAATTGATAAAAATCAATTTTTTAAAAAATTTGACGTGATACAGACATTTCCACGAGTCTGCCTGCAAAAACTCAGCTCGATTGGATCACGGGAAAAGGGTTAAAAATCGATCCAAAGTCTTTCACACAGGCGGACAGACGGACACTACGATTTTTTTACTTTATACATAAAAAAAAAAAAATTCTGACGTGTACATAAAAATCGCCGATACACGTGTGTTTTTATTTTTTCTCCCCTTTCCGAAAAAGTATATATGGTTCATAGGACAGAACAAAAGCTCGTTTTTGTAACGCGGTGTTATATAATCGTTTAAGATCGTCTTTAATATGGCGTATTCAATGACTTTTTTTTGCCAAAGGTGAAACGGTATTATCACATAATTCAAGCATTGGGAATCAAAATATATATTCTCAGTTGTGGCAAATTTGATTGATTATATGTATAAAATTCAAATTCAAGTAAAAAAATTTTAATTAGGAAACATACGACTATACGATACCCTAAAACATACTTTTAAAGACCGTCTCTCTTCGGTCCAACTAATTGGATACACAAAATAAGCATAAACAAAATTTGAGTGGCATTGCTATTTTTTTGGCTGCAGCTATGAAAAAGTTCATAAACATGGACCGATCCTGAGCATATTTAGTAAGGTAACTTATTTTTTTCAAAAACAAATACAAACCAAATTTGAGAAAAATCTGTGCAATATTTTTGTTGTTTGATAGATTGCAGTGAAGATCGGGAAGCAGCTTTACATGGGGCCTATGACTAAGAATTGTCCTATAGGGTTTATATTTGGACTACTGATTAATGGGTGTAATAAACACACACAAACCCAATTTGACCGAGATCTATATGATAATTTGGATCATATGGCAATTTAAGTCGATTTCATAGGGGTCATTTGTATGGGGACTAAGTCTGAACATGGACCGAATTTCACCAATTTCAACAGCATTCATCCTATAGCCACTAAAAGCTTATATACCAAATTTCATCAAAATATATTTATATTTGCGACCCGTAGTTTGATTACAAGGTATATATGGACACACGGACGGCTGGACGGACATCGCTAAATCGACTTAGAAAGTGATCCTGAGTAGATCGGTATAATAAAAGATGGGTCTAGGTGAAATATTTTTGGTAGTTACAAACAGCAGAACAAAGTCATTATACCCAAACCACGAGCCAACAACGAGTCGAAATTATTAAAATTTATTACCGAAATTCGGCGTCAGTGGTCTCAACGTTAAGAGCGCTACGTCCAATTTATGGTCGTCATAATCATCCTAGCAGATCAACAATTGAGCGTCTAGTGGAAAAATTTGAATCCACAGGCACAGTACAAAATGTGCCCGTGCCAGTGAGACAAAGAAATACCCGTAATGTCGAGAATATTGTTGCCGCTGTGGCTTAAGTTGAAGAAAGCCCAAATGTGTCTCTCACACGTCGTTCTCAAGCGTTGGGCAGCTCTGTGACGTCGTTGTGGCGAATTTTGCAAAAAGATCTTGGCCTACATCCTTACAAGATCAAGTTTACGCAAGAACTGAAGCCGCTTGACCACCAGAAGCGTCGTATGTTCGTGAATTGGGCTGAGCAACAACTTGAAAATGATTCGGATTTTCATCGAAAAATCATCTTCAGCGATTAGGCTCATTTCTGGCTGAATGGCTTCGTCAATAAACAAAATATGCGTTATTGGTCAGACAGCAATCCACACGTACTCCATGAGTCATCATTGCATCCCGAAAAAAATACGGTTTGGTGCGGTTTATGGGCCGGCGGCGTCATTGGGCCGTACTTCTTCCGTGATGATCAAGACCGGCACGTTACTATGAATGGGAATCGCTACCGTTCAATGATAACCGAATATTTTTGGCCCCAATTGGATGATATGGATTTGGAGGACATGTGGTTCCAACAGGACGGCGCCACAAGCCACACAGCGAATGTCACAATCAATTTATTGGAAACCAAGTTTGGAGAACGTGTTATCTCACGAAATGGTCCAGTCGATTGGCCGCCTCGGTCGTGCGATTTGACGCCGTTGGACTATTGCCTGTGGGGCTACGTCAAGTCTATGGTCTATGCCAACAAGCCAGCGACGATTGATGAACTTCGTACGAATATCGAACGTGAAATTGCAGCAGTATCGGCCGATTTATGCTTCAAAACCATCGAAAATTGGGTTCAGCGTCTGGACTTCTGCAAGCGTGCCCGTGGTGGCCATGCAAAAGAGATCGATTTCCATACATAATGGCATCGAACGTACTTTCACAGGAATAAAGAATTTCATTGATATCCAAAACCGTTTTTGTTTTATTTAAAAAAAAAACTTTTGTAGCGCTCTTATTGAAAAACCCTTTACTAAACGAAATCTCACAAAAATTTGTTCAACTATTTGTACTTTTTTAATGGGGAATTTATTTATTAGAAACCAATACCAAGTCATAAATGAAATTTACCACCCGAATGGACAAGATACTCAGCGATAACTGACACTTTTTTTTTAATTTTTTAAATTGGATTTTTTACGAAGCAAAAAGCGCAAAATAGTACCACAAAAAGCGCTAAAAGGCGTTCAATTTTAATGAAACGAAATGCGCTAAATAGCTCTGGTCACTTTTAAAATTTATATCAACAACAAATATAAAATACGTGAAATGATTTTAATGCAACTGTTCATTTCGAAATAGAAACGTAACATTTTCATCCTCATGCTGAGGCCTAGTATTGTTTTTATATAAAATTTAGATTTTTTTTATTGTCCGAAGTGTATAAATTTTAGTATAAATATTTTATGGAACTTGATAATATGCATTTTTAAAATGTATTACAGAATTAACGAAATTATGTATTGGAGAATACTAAAAAAATCATTGCACTGATACCTATTAAATATATCCGTAACAAACCTCGATAATTAAAAACAAGTCAAAATGTTAAATTCGGCTGTGCTGAATCTACAGTCCACATGGGTTTTACGTCTACATTAATATGTGGACTATTTATAATAAATGTAAACAAAATATTTGAAAAAGAAAACAATTTGATAAACTTAGTACTAAGTTCTGAAATTTTAACATTTATACCCTATACCACTTTGTGCTGCTGTTTGTAACTACCAAAAAAATTCGCTTAAAAATTCTTCTCTAAAATTAATGGCATAGTAATTTTTTTATTTTTTTTTTTCATATGAACTGTATTAGTTAAAAAACGCTTATAACAATAAAAATTAAAAAAGAAAAGCTCCTATTTTTAGCTTTCTCAACAAAGGCGCTAAATACAAGAAAAGGGATTTTTGGGTCGTCAAAACGCGGTAAATGTAGCTCGAAAAGCACTTAGTTGACAACGCACAGAGTCGTATTTGCACGATCTACGCGGCGAAAAATATTTTTATGCTGAATTGGTATCTAAATAATGTAAATAAATTAAAAACCAATTTTTCACAATAAATATATATATATTTAAGTTTATATACATTATATATTTACAAAAAAGCAAAATAATACAATCTTCGGTCTGTACAAGGGGAAAAAATCATGTGAGTCCGATCACAGGGAAGATGTGTAAACATCTAGTAATTAAAGATTTTTGTATGTCATTTTTTTAAAATCAAACAGAAAGCGTCATCTATGTATCACTTATAGCAAAAACTGTTTCAGCTTATTCAACAACCCTTTGCTGTAAAACGTTAAAAATATCCCAATATAAACGTATATAAGTGATACATAGATGACGCTTTAAAAAAGTGGCATAAAAAAAACAATGTTATATCATAATTTTTTCACCAATCCAATCATAAGTCACACAGCGTTATCTGCTTCAGCTCACACCGATATGAGTTACGCTGTTTTTGTGATTGTATTGTGAAATAGAAATAGAAATAGAAATAGAATACCCCCCTGCGCGTATAGATGTTTACACATCAATAACGTAAAAGTGCTAGTTTATCGCCATTCTTCATCACTCTCCGATGAACTTTCTGATATATTGCGGTCTGCATTATAAATATCCTGATTACAGCTTTCCCTTGAAAATTTTCTCGCATAATCGTGGCGGTAACATCTAAAATATTTGTTGCGAGCCTCAGCTGCTTCCCCTGAAAGCTGTCCGATTGGTAATAATGCCGAAATTGGATTTAGGCATATCTATTATTAGGCCTGTTTCATTGCGAAACCTTCTTTGTATCTATTTCTTGGTTTGCTCTTCTAGATCTTTTTCCTCTTTAGATTTCCGTTCCCTGTAGCTATGGTCTGTAACTCTCACATCGGAAAGTTTTCACATGGAACGTATAAAAATGAAACAAAAACGTTGCGAACTGACACAAAATATTGTTTCTCGCATTCGACTGGTTCTGTAACTTTATTTTGTGAGAACTATCTGTCACGTAACGTTTTTTCTCACATTTATTGGAAAAATTAGAAAAAAGTGTTTCTGTAAAGTTGGCATGTGAAAAGATTTGAAATTGAACTATCAAATTCACTCACAACTCAAATCTATGCGAGATAAGTTTTTAAATTCAGTTGCTTTAAGAAAAAAAATATACACACAGAAAATGGATTTGTTGTGGCAACTAAATTTGTTGCCAACCGAATTTTGATAGTCCCACGTACTATCACATTATTCTGTAGTGATTACTGAATAATAGTATTGAAATAACCGTACGTAGTTTAGGGGCAACTGATGTTTTATGTAAATTCGATGGCATGAACTGTTAAATTTAGTTCATACAATGGAATTTAGATTTTATTTATTGGTGGTTACAGCCATTTATTGGGGTTGCCCAATGCATACTTACAGTAATTATAACTACACTTTAAAATAATTTTATACATAATTTATATCAGTCTACTCACAACTGTCAGCTGTGAACGACGTGTCTTATTCTCCGCTTAAGTGTATAATTTATTTATTTAAAAAAAAAAAAAAAAACAATCACCAAAATTAATAAACGAAGAGCCCAAGATAAACCTGAGGACTTAATGTCCTCAGTAAATTCTTCCGGTAGTAAAATGAGGAAGGTTAACTATTGGACTCCTTTGCAAGCATTGGATGAAGATGAAGATGCTAATATTGCAATAAATACAGACACTCAAGTGCAAAACACCAATAAAGAATTTATTTCGCCCATAAAAGTTCTTTCTCATTAATTACTAAATACTGCATCAAAAAGATTTCAATTGGAATTAAAATAATTTGTGAAACAAAAGACACTTTTAACATGATTATTACTATTCTTAAAGAACATAATTGTCAATTTTTTGTTCATGAATCAAAACTTGATAAACCATTTAAGTTTGTCTTATTCGGCCTTGATGGAAAATCAACTGATGAAGTTAAAAAACAACTTATTTCTCTTAAGTATAATTGCACAGATGTTAAAAAAGTTGAAAAAAAATATAATGAATATGTGGATACTCTCTATATTGTTTACTTTCAAAACGGAACAGTTAAACTTCGTGATCTAAAACAAAATGTCAAATCTCTCTTCCATATGATAATCAAATGGGACTATCAAAGAAAAATCAAAAACAAACCAATTCAATGCCATAATTGTCAAATGTTTGGACATGGAGAAAAAGGGTGCTCTATTAAAACAAAATGTGCTCACTGCTCTGGTAGACACAAAACCACTGATTGCAAAAACAAAGACAAGGCTAAGTGTGCAAATTGCAACAACACTCATGCAGCAACTGACATCTCATGTCCATTAAGAGAAAAATTTCTTCAAATAAGAGAAAATATTCAACGAAAAAACAACCGTTATCCAACTCATTATAAAAGAATAAACCAAAGCCGAAAAAACAACTTTGTTCCTAATTTTAATAAGTTGGAGAATAATGATTTCCCTCATCTCCCAAACTATAACACTAGAGATGACAACAATAAAATGGTTTGGCCTAGTACTCAAATTCAAAATAATTTTAAGAGAAATACAACTCAAGTAACAGAAGAACTATTTACAGTAGAGGAAATAAGTCAACTGACTTTGGATATAGTAAGCAAATTAAAGTCATGTAAAACTAAAGATGAACAATTTTATGTTATCACACAATTAGCAACCAAATATTTGTATAATATATAAGTTATAATGGCAGTTACACAATTAAATATAATCTTTTGGAATTGTAGAAGCCTAAGAAATAAATATTTAGAACTTTATGATTTTTTAGATACTAATAGTATAGATTTATGTTTTCTTACAGAAACTTGGTTATCAAGCAATGTAAATATTCCCCAAATGGGCTATTATTGTTTACGTTGTGATCGAGAAGACCGTAATGGTGGAGGAGTAGCAATACTTATAAATAAAAATATAAAAAATTTTAAGCCCATATATGTTAAAACAAATAAAATTGAGAATGTTGGAGTTTGCTTAAAAACGTCTGAAGCGATAGAGATAAACTTGTTTGCAGTTTATTTTCCAGGAGGCGAGTCGAATTCTCAATCTCAGGGCCTTTTCAGAAAAGATATTAGAAAACTCCTTAAAACCGATAGCAATGTTATAGTCTGTGGAGATCTAAATAGCAGACATAGAAATTGGATGTGTAATCGTGCAAACGTCTGGGGAAATATTTTGTCCGATACAGTAACTATGCTACCTTATACCATCTTACACCCTAGTTCACCGACATATGTACCTGTCTCAAGAAACAAAACGCCCTCTATTTTAGACATAATTGTCTCAAATATTCCTCAATACATTACAAATCCCACAACTGTTAATTCTTTAAGTTCCGATCACTTACCAGTGTCATACAAACTAAACTTGAAAGCATCACTAAATGAACGTCTATTCCTCAATTACAAAAAAGCAAATTGGGCACTTTTCAAATCTTTGATAAATAAATCAATTTCACATTTACCATGTAATATAGAAAATATAACAAATCATAACTCAATTGACCTCAGTGTAAATATTTTAACAAACAGCATATTAGAAGCAGCTGATATCGCAGTTCCAAAAATTAAATCAGACTTTAAATGCAACATAATTACACCCCATATCAAACAACTTATTAATACTCGAAATTTCTACCGAAGGCAATGGATGAGGTATCGAAACACAGCAGATCTTATAATTATGAAAAAATATTGCACAACAATTCGATATGAAATATCTAAACTGAGAAATAAAACATGGAACAATAAAATAAAAGATTTAGATAAATCATCCAAACCGTTTTGGAATATAGCGAAGTGCCTAAGAAAGAAAAAAATATTTGTACCTCCTATAATTGGAAATACGACTATACATTATAGTGACGAAGACAAGGCAAACCAACTTGCTTATAATTTTTTCAAAAACCACAAGCTTTCGGAGGACTTGGGGGAAAAATCACATGCCTCAATGGTTAATACTATTAATGACCAATTTTCTACTATTGATATTATAACAGACCCAACAGATTATGTAACAACTGATGAAATAAGGTTAATAATTAAGGAACTAAAACCCCGAAAAGCAGCCGGCACAGATGGCATTAAAAATTTGATGTTACAACAATTACCTAATTGTGCTATTATTTATTTTTGCTTCATAATAAATTGCTGTTTAAAATTACAACATTTCCCAAAAATCTGGAAAACTGCGAAAGTAGTTCCCATTTTAAAGCCAAACAAACCACCAAATTTAGTAAATAGTTACCGTCCAATTAGTTTACTGAGCAGCCTTAGTAAAATCCTAGAAAAGGTTCTAAAAACTAGAATTTCAAAATTTATTGATCAGCATAGTATTGTTCCATTACATCAGTTTGGCTTTAGACCATATCATAGCACCACCCATCAAATTAAACGGTTATATAACCATATTTATACGGGTTTCAAACACGGCAATTCCACAATTTTGGTTACCTTGGACATAGAAAAAGCGTTCGATTCTGTATGGCACAATGGTTTATTGTATAAGATGATTCAATTTAATTTTCCGCTTTATCTTATTAGAGCTGTTGAATCATTCTTAAAAAATAGGTATTTTTGTGTTTGCCTAAATGATAAATATTCTGATCTCTTAGAGATTCCAGCCGGAGTTCCACAAGGTTCAGTTTTAGGACCAATCTTGTACATTTTATATTGTTCTGATATGCCAGATCTTAATGGTTGTAACTGCGCTACCTATGCTGATGATACCTGCTTATTTTTTTCTCATGAATTTGGTCAAAATATAGTGACCATATTACAATGCGCACTAGACGAATTAACAAATTATTTTCAAAAGTGGAAAATTAAGATTAATGAGGAGAAAACTCAAGGTATTTTTTACTCGAAAACGCAAATCTTGTTTCTATCCCTCTAATCAATTGAACATTAATGGGACAAAAATTCCATGGAGTGACAATGTTAAGTACTTAGGAGTGTATATGGATCGGAAATTAATATTTGAGCTACACATAAAAAGACAAATTGAAAAATTCAACATGGCTAGAATTATGCTGTATCCACTTATAAGACGTGGATCACACTTAAGCCATGAGAACAAAATAATTTTATCTAAAATAGTTTTCCAATCTATTTTGCTCTACGCATGCCCAGTTTGGGGCGTGTGTGCTGCGTCGCACATTAAAAAATTACAAATATGTCAAAACAAGCTGTTAAAAATGATGCTAAACCTACCATGGCACTTTTCCACCCGAATCCTTCACAACGGCAACAATATAAAGCTAATTCGGGACAGAATAAACACTGTCACGGAACGCTTTAAATTTTTCAGTAGTATTTCTGAAAATTCACTTATTTCTAACCTGTATAACTAAATAGTGTCCCTATACCTGCATACATATAGCCCTAGGCTGTAGGTATGCATGCATATGGAATTTATTTATTATTAATTATTTATTTATTTTTTTATTTTTTTTCTACCATGAAATGTTTTATTTCAACTTATAACTAATATAAGTAATATAACAAACTAATAATAATAGACAAATACTTTTGTCCCAATGTATTAAATCAAAGGCTTTAAATAAAATATCCTCTGAAATATAAAAATTTTATTCATTCAAAAATATTGTTATCTTTGTAATATAAAATGTTTATATCTTAGATGAAAAGTTTAGTAATAACTAAAACTCTGTAAATTGTGTG
This sequence comes from Cordilura impudica, assembly GCA_963682025.1. NCBI lineage: Eukaryota > Metazoa > Arthropoda > Insecta > Diptera > Scathophagidae > Cordilura > Cordilura impudica. The sequence goes on from OY821517.1 coordinate 54,913,666, forward strand.
ATAACAGTAGGTTAAGCAATTATTTTTAATAAATTTTAAATAAAAAAAAAAAAAAATACATAATTTATGTCTTTTATAGTTATAAATTAAGGATTAATACGTATGTATGTGAAAAATTATGTTATAGGGAATATGAAAAACCTTAGAAAATGGTATTAGTACGAAAAAGCAGAATTATTTTTTATAAATGTTGAAGTATCTAATTAAACTCTCATCATCACTAAAACCAGCTTGTGGAGGTTTGGGGCCGCCAGCACGTTTGGCCATAACAATTTGATCAATCTACAAGATTGTGTTGGAAGCACTAAGAGCATATTTCATAGTCCAGTATTTTGGAAGAGATCGAACGCCTGCATGGTGGGAACATCAATAGTGTCGGGCTTATCAGCTTCAATATTGAAACCAATATTTTTACCAGACCCTCTTTATGAACAAAATATATCTGGTTCACCACTACAGTACCATTGAGACCGGAATTTTCAGCTAAAGCTTCAGGGAATGCTTCTAAAGCAGTGGTAAATTGTCTAAATACACACTGTTCCAAACCATGTCAGGTATCGACAAAATCAGCAATTTGTATCGCCAATTCAATTTCAGTAGCACCAGCTATGGCCACATAATGGACGTCACGTGACAAACCTTTGTTTTAGGTTATTGACAGTGTTATCGTTCAATATCGTCCAAATAATTATAAGTGACACCGGCTATTCACAATATTTTGTCACAATGACCCAATTTTTCCTGGCTGGGTATGGTGATGCGTGGCAAAGCAGTACCATTGACAGCTCTAGCCAAATTTAAACTATCGCAAATTTTGCCACCGCCAAACACAAATTTAGCGCCATTTTAACTCTCCAGCAAATTCTCTTCACCAGCCGAGAAATTTATTAACTCATCTACGGGGCAGGAGGAGATAGCAATCTTAGCCTCCTCAGCAGAAGAAACATCACCTTCAACAAAACCATGACATGTACCACCTCAGAATTGGATAAACTACTGCCCAAGATTTTGCATACACGAATATTGCCAACATTGAAGGTCCCCTTATCTGGCAAGAAAGTAGCACAGGCTGTAGCAACTAAATACGTAAGGAAATCCTCTTGGCCATATTGTTTGGACATAATGATGGCGTATAAGCTTTCCTTACTTGGGCAACATCAGGATAATCTTTAATTAATAGACATAGCAATTTTGGCAGAATATCTATCTCTTTCCATAACCGTCAGCTATATCCGAGGTAAATGTTCGTCGGCTCTCACGAGCAGAGAACCGGCAAATAGCACTACGAAATTGGCGCATCTTCAACTTCAGTATCTTGCCATGGCCATGAGCTTAGCAGGCGCATTATGGAGCATCAGTGGTTACAAATTGTTTTTCAAGATGTTTAATAATCATTTACTTGATGCCATTTGGACCGTTGGCTGAGCGCATGATTTTGGCAAACTCTTTGCAGGCAGTAATATTACCATAAACTGCCTCTTACAAACCGCTATACATTTGGCCTCCTTCCTTCATTATTTAAGCCATGCCGGGTGCTTTAGGTACAGATGGAGCCGTTTTTATGCACAGATTTTTTTTTATCTACTTTTAAAAATTAATAACCGAGAAAATGAAAACTCTCAAACAAACAATTTTTTTAGTTGGTCTTTTTTATATTTAATTTTTCAAAAATGACAAATAAATTAAATTATTTGGTTGGGCTTATTATCTGATTATATTTTTTGGTACCTACAATAGAATTTGATTCATGCAATTTCATTTCGGTTAAATCTACAAAACCAAATTCAATGAGTGGTTTTCTTTTGTTATAACCGAATTACATAATTCTAATGACTAATTTGTTTCTATAATATATACCGATAATTGGTTACAACATCTGTAAATACATTTTCGGTTTAAAATATAATGTGTTAACAAAATTAGATGTTGTAATTACCAACATTTCAGAACGAGTCTTATTATAATAGGTTTAATTTAGTTCCCTCAATTGAATTAGCATAATAATTTTCATAACAACTTTGATTGGAAAATGGAACAAATTTTGTCTATTGAAGGTACATAAATTTTCTGAGAATTATTATTCTATGGTAGATAACGAAAAAAATCTATTGCATTTGAAAATATTTATGAATTGCAATAAAAATTATTATTACCTGATTAAATTTTTTTATTGCTAATGGAATTCCAACAAATCTTTTTTCTGTGTGTATATATATAAGATGACATCGAATATTGGAGAAAAGGTAAAAAATATATTAATTTTTTATTTATATTTTACTTTTAGTATTTACATTTAAATTTTTTTTTTTGCAATTATTCAGAAAGTGCAACGAATTTCCCAAATTCAAAAAAAAGCTTTGGAATTTGCCAGAGGACATTTTGTATGATTCAACGGATCACACTTAAACTGATCCTTTTTAAGGTTGATTCTTGATCTTTTCCTAACAGATAATAAAAGCAAAACAGATAAAGCGCATGTGTAGTAAAAGTTTTGTTACAATCACAAATTTTATTGTATCAATTTGGAAAATATGTATTTATTTTTTTAGTTGTTCGAATGATTTTGTAGTAAATGTTGTATAATTTTAATAACAAAAAAAAAATAGTAATTCAAGAACTAAAAAAAATCGTAAAAGTAGTAATTAATTTAAGGCAGAAGTAAGCCTTTTCTCTTTTACTACATTTCTACTACAAAAAGCTGAAAAAATAAATAAAATTTGTTTAAAAAAAATATTTAATGAATAAATTTATTAATAAAATGATAAATTGTTTAAATAAATGATTAATTTTAGTATTATCTAATATTATTAATAAATTTATGTATTTATTTATTTCATTAATAAGCTAATTTTGTAAATTCACATACATATACGTAAAAGTTTAAACAAAACTGTATAAACTGTATAATCTTATATATATTTACGCTGATCCCTGACTCACTGACTGACTGACTGATTCTGTAACGCTGAAAATAATACACACACATAACACTACTAAGCTATGGGAAATACACAAACAAAATTTAATCTTTCTCATTTTATACAAACCCACACACAATTTTCTCTCTTCTTTGTTACCGACCAGTGCTGCTAATAAAATCTTTTGAAAATCTACAATTTTGGAAACTAAATCGCCAAAATTGTCATTTTTAAAACAAGAAATGAACAAGAAAATTTTACCGCTTGTAAAACTCGAAAAAATATTACAAAAGAAAGCAATAAAATTTATTTATATTATTCATATTACGAATATTATTACAGCATTGGTTATTTCTATATATAAAAATGTATTAGTGATGAAATTTCAACGAAAAAAATTTAACACAGCAATCAACTAAATAATTTTATTGATATGTATCTATAGCTGAAACATATAATATAGGTTTAAAGTATCGCCGTAATTAAAACTTAAATCTTAAATGGAGATGCTAATCAAGGTGTTTCCGTTTTGAAACGACTTGACCCAGAATTAAATCTATACATATTTTGTAATTTACATTTACACTGAACAAAAACTATCAATTTTCGATAAACAACCCATTAATTGTTAACCCTTGAAATCCCAATTTTTATACTACTGAAAATTTAAAATCTTCAATCATCATTTTGACAAATTTAATAAATCATTTTAACAAATTGAAAAATCGTCGAAATTAAAATAATCTGTCAAAATTAGCAGCACTGCTAACGACAATAGAACTACATATGCAGATTTCGTGTTACATATGGAATAAGATGAACGCAAAAATGCATCAAAAAACTAATATCTATTCAAATTCTTCTTTAAATTCCCTTTGTTGGTCAATGAAAAAATTCTGCAAAAAAAAAGTAATGAAGGAAATTTTAAACATTTTTATTTTTCTCATTTAACGTCGTCCGATATGCATACATACTTTTTTTTTATCAAACTAAACTTTACCGTTTGTCTGTTTTGTTTTTCATCTCAAAATTGTTTTGAATTGTTAGGAGTGCTTTCGCTCAGGTTCTCTGATGGCCAGCACTTACCAAAGGGTATGCTTTTTTGATATATATTTGAGAAAAAAGAGATCTTCAATGTGGATTTTGTTGTTGTCCAACGTATGATTTCGTTTAAAGCTCTGTATTGAAAAGCACTTGAAAAAATAGTGCAATATTAAGTTTAAAATTTAAATTATTCTGTCTTTGCTTAATTAAATTACACTGTTATTTCAGAAGAGAAGTGGGAAAATAATTTTTTTTCAATCATAATATTAATTTTTGCATAATTTGCTTTCAAAAAATTTAGACAAACATGAATTACGAAAATAGGTAAATTTAAGATTTTAATTTGAATAATTTATTGAAATTATCATAGAAGAATTAAAGGCGATTTGGAATAATAATTTTGTTTTTTAAGTTAAACTAATACGCCCTTATTTTTTTTTTTTTTTTTTTTTTTTGGATTTATAGATAACTGGAAAAAATGTTCGCTTTTTACAGTTCACATTTATGATGACATATGAAATATTGTTTTCTCTTTTTTGTAGGTGTATTAGTGTTTGACTTCGTTAAGGGGTGGTAGGTTCTAAAACCTTTTTTTGCATTTCTCTTTCTGAATGCACAACATATCGAGAGTGTTGTGACAAAATTTTAAATAAATCAGAGCAAAACTTAAGAAGATACAGCGTTTTCAGCGACCGGCCTCACATGACCCGGTAACGAGTTATGATGTTCACCGCAACACAACAACGCCTCCGGAGATTCGCTGTCACGGACTTATTTATTAAAATTTTGAATTGAAATTTTTTCAAAGATTCTTCAAATATAATGCTATAACGTATATATGAAATAAATAATTCAACATTATTCATATCTTCAAAAAGGAATTATGAAAATGCGACTTTTTTTTAACTTTTAAAACCTTACCCCCCTTAAGAAACTTTTAGGAACCTTGCTCTAAAACGTTTTTTTTTTTTTTTCTATGCTATTCTATTTTTCTACAAAAAATGGAGTAAGGTTATAGCGAACTCGGCGGGACCGGCCAAATTAGTTCCTTATAGACTAAGTTCGTTATAACCGTAGTATTTTTTTGATTTGTCCAAAAGGTTTAAAAATTTTTTTTAGTTGAATAAGTTTATTTATTTTGGGGCATTTTATACAGTTATAAAACATAAATTAAATTACTAAAAAGATACATATTAATTGTTTGTCTTAATACGACTAAAATTACCGAGTTTCTTTCAAAAATATTTTTTTTAAAATCCTTATGTATAGAAGCAGAAAGTACAAATCAAAGGTTGGCTACTGTCAAACTTTTACGAAAATATACATAAAAGGACCTTTCACAAAACTTCATTTGAAAATCGAAATTTTTGTTTTGTATTAAAATTAAATGAAAATAAAATTAAATTAAATTGAAATTAATTTTTTTTAAATATATAAAATATACGAAAATTCTGAAATGTCAAAAGTTTGATATAACCACTGTTCGCTATAAGAGAAGCAATTTGTATGAAAAATGTGATTAAAACTCTTGGGACCGAAGAAATTCTTCGCTATAAACAAACATTTATTACAACCAGGGTTCGTTATAAGCGAACTCCATTGTATTAAATTTTAATAATTTTGGAAATCTCCAATCTCCTCACTTTACCCGGCCTTCCCATGTTCAAGTCAAAATGATCACACATCCAATAGTCAAAATTTGTTAAGCAACTGTCCCATTGAAAAATTGAAAGAGAGAATTGAAACGTATGATTGTTTAGTAAAAAAGAGTAAAAAAGTGTGAGCGCATTAAAACCTGAAAGCCAAAAATTTAACGTGTGAAGGCCGGGTAATATCTTAAATATATTTACGCTGATCCCTGACTCAGTGACTGACAAATTCTGTAACGCTGACCAAAATGATACGGTTCTAATTCATAGGATTGATCTCGCCCCAACCGACACCGCATTACCTTTCATATTAAAACGCCGCCAGTTTCCAGTAATTCCTGCATACGCAATTACCATAAACAAGGCTCAAGGCCAGTCATTTGATTACGTTGGCATTAATTTGGAGACCGCGGTATTTTCACACGGCCAACTATGTGGCTTTGTCACGATCAAAAGTTGCAAGCCAAGTTAAGATACGTATTCAATCGAACCAACAGCAAGGAAAACTATTAAATGACCAACGATATTTCACACGAAATATAGTTTTTCAAGAGATTCTAAATTGAAAAACTTTTTTGCCAAATATTTCTTATCTGTTTTGATACTTATGTATATAATTTCCGTAGACACAATCTTTTTTCACATGTACATATGTAATAATCAGGTATGTGATGGAAATCGATTTAGACACTAAAACGATTTAAATTCAATTAAAGTTGTGATGCGATATTTTTCATTTTATAGTGTCGATTTCAAATTCCATTTTGTTCTGTGGATCCGAGTTGTCACGTAAATGTTTCCTCTTTATGTTTTCTTTTTCATTATCCTCTTCTAACAACAAATAGAATGCTGCCAAAATAATCGACATTTTATGATTTTGTAAATATTTACTTATAAATTTCATAAATTTTTGATTGTTATTTTACAATTTTCACTACAACTTGTCAATACATTGTTGTATTTTTCAAAAGAAATGATACGGAATGATACAAAAATGGAAAATGAAATCGATCGAATTTCATCACACCGTTGTCGATTTTAAAATCGTTTTCACTTTTGAAATCGATCGATTTCCATCACATACCTGAATATAATTTTCAATTTACTACTATATTAAAATAAATATAATTTATTATAAATTTTTCGTGTATTTAAATTTAAACTGTTTTATTCATAATTTTTAAACGGGCGCCTAGGCGCCACACAATCAACTAGTATAGTATATTATACTATAGAAATATAATTTCATAAATCCATTTTTTGATAAAGTTAAAAATTATTTCTATGTGATCCATAGGTTCTTTACGCGGGGTAAAATTAATTAACATGTTTTCTTGATATATAATTTAATTTTTGAATTATTGAAGATATATTGATTTTAATTAATCTTTATTTCATAAATAGATTATTATTTAAATTAAATTATTAATTTTTAATTTTATTAATTTTATTAATTTTTAAATTAAATTGTTTTTTTAATTAAACAATCAATTGTTTATTTGAATCAATAAAGTTATTTTTTTAAATAATATAACAGCCATTCTGGGAGGGGAGAACTTTTTTGGAGGATTTTCTATACTGACTTAGTACTTTTACAATGCCCACGAACATGTTCGACAGTATAATAAAGGAATAAATTAATTTATTAATCAGATAATCAGTTGATTGATTAATAAATTAATTTATAAATCAGATAATCAGTTGATTAATTAATAAAAAAAATCAACCAAAATTCGGTGGGGGCCTTTTGTGCTCAAATGACTTAAAAATGGTTGATTTTAAATTAATTGTTTATTAAATTCATTTAATTAAGTTATTATTATTTAATTAAAAGTATAAATTTATTAACTTATTTAATTATTTGTATTTTAATTAATCGAATTAATATTTAATGAATAAATTAATTTTTTAACAAATCAATCATTATAATTTAACTCTAATGGCTTTTTAATTATAAATTGTTTGGTTTTTTAATTAACCAATTAATTGTTTTATCAATTAATAAAATGTTTTTTTAACTAATCAATTTTTTTAAGTTAAACAATTGCATTATTAATTTAACATTTAATTGATGTTTTTATTAATCAATCAACTGACTATCTGAAGCGATTAATAGCTTTAATACCATAGCGTTGATACCACCACACACCTTAAACTTGAATGATACTGAAACTGTAACAATATGGGACTATGATGATAAGGATAAAGAAAAATCATTCTGAGACAATATTCACTTATATGGGCACTTTTTAAGTACTTACATATGCACTTTTTAAGTACTTATATATGCACTTTTTAGGCACTTATATATGTACTTTTTAAGTACTTATATGCACTTTTTAAATAATTTTATTAAAGTTTCAGACAGCTTCATAACGAGCTCTTGCGTCTTCTGGATTTTTCACATTTGATCTAAATCAGGTGGCAAATTGTGTTCCAATACCGCCGCTATAGCTTCTTCACTAGAAGCACGCCGAGATGAAAGTCATCTAATAAAACCAGTGCCCAATCCAATATCATAGCAATTTCTAACTCAACATCTCTCTTCGCAGGGTTTTTAGTGTTTTTTTTTTTTTTGTAACCTTTTCTTTCAGCTCAATTTTAGGATGGATCCGTTTTGATGGTCTTAGCATTCGTATCAATAATTACTTGATGTGTTATTAGATTTTGTAAATCATTTATGGTTTCCATCGTAGCATTTTTATAACCTTGTACTATAACGTTGGCTTTAATAGAATCTCTAGAAAACAAATATATTTAGATATGATTTTTTAAAATTTATAATGCATACTCACAAATAACTGCAAGCTTGCTTTAATATTTCTATATCTAAACCCACGGAATAATGACGTTCATAATCGACCACAACAGTTTGCTCCGACAAACATTCGGTTAATAAGGCAATGTATTCTTCGGAAGGTATTAAAATTTAATTCTCTATAAGATAACATGTTTCTTAAAAGTTTTTCGAAACTTTTAGCAAAGTACTTACGGTTTTGATAAGACCGTTTCGATATATGAGTAGGCAATAATACGAAACACTTTCAAAAACTGCAAACGAGCATAATTTAACCATAGTAAACTTTTAGCCCGCTCATTAAAAATATTCTTGCATAAAAAAGGCAGCGTGTTATCATTCAGTTATCATATCATCATTATCGTATCAGTTAATAGAAATATATTGAACATTTTTCACAAATTTAAATTAAAATTATTTCAAGTTCTTAAATTTTTATACACATAATTTTATGTTTACTTTTATTTGCTTTGTTTGTTTTTATTTTTTGACAGCTGACTTGGAATATTCCAATAACAACGTAACCAGTGTTGTAACTTTTCACATTAAGATACAGACACAGTTTTTACTCACAAATCGAGAAACAGTGGAATTTTTTGTTTCATACTTTTTCGATGTGAGAACTTTTCACATAAAATACAGAACACGGGTACTGTATTTTTGCACTTGGAGTTTATAGGCTAAATGTAGGATACATCCAGAAATTCGAATTCTGGCGTACAACACCGATATGCCGAATTCAAGGGCTGCAAAATTCACTTCTCTTGTGTAGTCCAATTTATTGAAATATTTCGAGGTTGCTGCACATATATAGCACCTACTTGTGGACTTTGTACCTGTGGCGGCACTGCAGACCTTTCCGTCTACCATGGTCAGTACAAATGTGTGCTTTATTAAGAATATTTTCTCCGCAATATTGACCTCTGTTGGGACTAACGAGTTAATAGCGCTTTTAACATGTCTTATTTCCTCTTCAGTAACATCTGTTGTTTCCTTGACAAAACGGAATCTTATTGGTCGACAAAAGCGCGGTGAAGGGGGCGTTGGATTGTTCCATAAAACTTTATTATCTCCACAAACTAAGTGCACAGGTACAAAGCTGCTTTGAAATATATTTGAATCCGAATCGGTATCATTTTGTAGTTTTTACTTAAACTGTGATTCTTGGGACCCATCGCAACCCCATTTACTTATGAAAGTTAGGCATTCACGCTCTTGCTCATTTGAAGTCTCCAATAGCTCTTCTAGGTACTCCGATAAACGCCTAGCGGTAACATCCATTAGAGGCTGCAATTGAGCCTCGGCACTAGTACTTGTCACCGTAATCGATTCTTTAGGTGGGTAAATTGTTTGCTTGGCTTTTATTAAGCGGCTATAGCATGGAAAAAACTTTTTTTTGGTCTTTCTTATAATTTCGTACTGTCCAGGTGTCAAATCGGCATCTATAAACATTTGCAAAGCTTGCATTGGTGTTAAGGAGGATGCTTACTTTTTACTTGATTTCGTACAGTAAAGTGCCTTTTTATATTTAGTTGCTCGTGTCGGAGTACTGGTGATATCTTTTAAGGCATTTGATGCATCTTTTTTTACCAGATTTTCCCAGTTCCACTGTCGCAGCATGGATTATGATATCCTTTTCAAAATTAGAACGAAGTTGTTCAGTCTTTCGCCTTTTGCTCCTCTCACTTAAGTCTTCGAACGACTTGGATGGCCGACCTGGCCGTTTTTGTGTCTCAACAACAGGTATTTCGAAAGTACCTTCTTACCAAGTTTGGTTGTATTTTAGAAAATTAGTTTCCTTACAGTGAGGTTTGACCCACCTTTGTTTCAGTTCTGATTTGAAAAGGGCAAAACCATGTTTCAATTTAATAATTTGGTCTTCATTATAATTTTCACATGCCAAAAGTTTATCTTTTAGATAGTTTAGTTTTGCATCTAAACCAGGCAAATTTTCCTTCTTCATGCGGTCGAATAAGTATTGCCGAGTCACGATCTTTACTCCTGATGTATCCTCTGAAACTACGACAAACATAAATTACGTTAAAAGACACTAACAAACATTTCTAATTTTATACGAAATTTCGCTACATATCTTTAACCCCTCAAAACTATATTTATCCGAAAGTTTCCGGACACGATTTTGATACTAGTTATAAGGAAAAGGATCATATAACAACCTGTAATAATAACCATAGCCCGACCTACCCCGATACATGAACAAAAACACTAGTAAAGAAAAGTACTGAAGGAAATCAGGGTACGAAAAAGACATTTTTTGTAAGTTGAAATAATAATGTTGTTTTGCAGTTTACCATGACTTTATTAATGTAATTTGTAAGTTTCTTACCTTCTTCATTAGAATCCATCACTTTTAATTTGTAACAAGAACCCTTTAATATAAACAAGTAAGAAAATTATAGTCGGTCGAGGCCGACTATACGATACCCTATACCATGCGTTTAGAGACCCTATCTCTTAGGCCCAACTAACTGGACATAGAAAATAAGCAAAAACCAAATTTGAGTGGGATTTTTATTAATTTTTTTGGCTGCAGATATGAAAAAGTTCATATCGGATGCTATATCTATATAGGGACTTGGTCCAAAAATGGACCGACCCTGATCATGTTTGGTAAAGTCTCTTGTATTTTGCAAAAATATGTACAAACAAAATTTGAGAAGAATCAGTGCAATATTTTTGTTTTTTAATAGATTTAAGTGAAGATCGGGAAGCAGCTCTATATGGGGTCAAAGGGATCATTTTTGGACTACTCATTAATGGATGTAATGAACGCATACAAACCCAATTTGAGTAAGATCTATATGACAATTTGGATCTTATGGCAATTTATGTCGATTTCATAGGGGTAATTTGTATGGGGGCTAGGTCTGAACATGGACCGATTCTCACCAATTTCAATAGCGTTCATCCCATGGCCGATAAAAGCTTATGTACCAAATTTCATCAAAATATATTCATATTTGCGACCTGCAGTTTGATTACAAGCTTTACATGGACACACAGACGGACGGACGGACGGACATTGTTAAATCAACTCAGAAAGTGATTCTGATTCGATCGGTATAATTAAAGATGGGTCTAGGTCAAATATTTTTGGTTGTTACAAACAGCAGCACAAAGTCATTATACCCAAACCACATAGTGGTATAGGGTATAAAAATAACTTGGGAAGTTCGTTTAATAAAGCGCGTAGACGAGAACAGATACGTACACTCGCTGAAACGGTTGAATTCCGACTAACGCCACGGGTGCGCGGTGCGCATTAGCAGGTAGAAAAGGGACGGGTTCAATTCACGGGTTAGTCCTTTATTCGGGGAACCGGTTTTTATACCCTATACCACTATGTGGTTTGGGTATAATGACTTTGTGCTGCTGTTTGTAACAACCAAAAATATTTGACCTAGACCCATCTCTAATTATACCGATCGAATCAGAATCACTTTCTGAGTTGATTTAACAATGTCCGTCCGTCCGTCCGTCTGTGTGTCCATGTAAAGCTTGTAATCAAACTGCAGGTCGCAAATATGAATATATTTTGACAAAATTTGGTACATAAGCTTTTATCGGCCATGGGATGAACGCTATTGAAATTGGTGAGAATCGGTCCATGTTCAGACCTAGCCCCCATACAAATTACCCCTATGAAATCGACATAAATTGCCATAAGATCCAAATTGTCATATAGATCTTACTCAAATTGGGTTTGTATGCGTTCATTACATCCACTAATGAGTAGTCCAAAAATGATCCCTTTGACCCCATATAGAGCTGCTTCCCGATCTTCACTTAAATCTATGAAAAAACAAAAATATTGCACTGATTCTTCTCAAATTTTGTTTGTACATATTTTTGCAAAATACAAGAGACTTTACCAAACATGATCAGGATCGGTCCATTTTTGGACCTAGTCCCTTTATAGATATAGCATCCGATATGAACTTTTTCATATCTGCAGCCAAAAAAATTAATAAAAATCCCACTCAAATTTGGTTTTTGCTTATTTTCAATGTTCAGTTAGTTGGGCCTATGAGATAAGGTTTCTAAACCCATGGTATAGGGTATCGTATAGTCGGTCTAGACCGACTATAATTTTCTTACTTGTTATGAATAGTATTATTTTGAGATTGGGACTTTTGGCCGCGTAGATCAAGCAAATACGACACTGTGCATCGCTGCATGTGATAATAACCTCTGATCTTTTGCAAATAATATCTAACTAAATAACATTTTAAGGAGTGTCTTAGTAGCTTGTAAATGGAAATGTTTCGTTTACAATTCGTAAAATTCAAGGAAGGGTATGTGTTTTTCCCTAATAGTTTTTAAGGATTGGTTTAGAAAACCGAAATTGTTTTTAGGTTTTAAAAATGGTGGACAACTTGAAAAATGTAAATTGGAAAAAACTCCGCTAATAAAATATGCTACACACTCGGTCTAGATTTTTCACAAGAGTAATTCATTTATTATTTTCAAAATGGATCCTTAATCTAGCTTAACATAACAGTTTTAAAATTTTCCAAGTTTTTCGACAATTAGAATTTTACGTTAATGAACAGTTGGAAAAAGAAAGTGTGAGCATTTACGTTAAACAACGAAATTAAAACAAAAAAGTAGTTAAAGTTAAAAATTCAAAATCAAACAAAAATTAAGGAAAGAGAAGAAATAATAAAGGATCTAGAAATGACGAAACAGTATGGACCAACTAAGATGTCATTTAAAATTATTTTTCATTTAATTTTATACATACAGTGAATTCATAAAATTATATTTCACCAGATGTACAAAATATCTATTAAATTTTTGTGTCCATCCTGTTCTCATCTTTTTATGTCCTGCAGCAAGCTATTCACAGTGTTGCTTGTAATTTATTATGTGATAATGACCTTTGACCCTTTGCACTTCGTTTTAAATGAGACTGCTGTCACAATTGTAGGTAACAACTTTTGAAGAAAATGCCATTAATCTATACCACTTCAGTTCTTTATTTTATTTGTTTATTTATGTCTATGGATTTAATCCTTCCCGACTATTTAGAAAAACTAGCAGATTTCAGCGCTCGAAATTCGAGTGCAAATTCTAGGAAATTTTATTTTGTCATTTAAAAGGACCCTAAAGGTGTGCTTCATAATTCATCTCATTTTAAATGAAAAAAACTTTAATAAACACACACATAGCATTGTAAAGGGTCCGCCAAATAACATTTTTTTTTTTTGAAAATGCTATAAAAAAAAACTACTGAATATTATCTCAAATTTCTTTTTTTATTTGAAAGTACAATCCTTCCGGTTAATAATGGAAAATAATTTCATTCAAATGGCTGACTCGGCTGGCCATGCAGTAGCCTACACGATCGGTCCAATTTTTAAGCACATTATCGATTGTGTGCAGCTGTATTTCACCAATGGCTTCACGAATATTGTCCTTTAAAGAGGGACTTTAAGCTTCAATTTGCCTGTTCAAACGTAAAAATCGACTGATAGGAACGTAAGTAATTTGGAGTTAAAAATACATTTAAATTTTTTGTTCAGTTTCCATGTAAAAGTTGAATATTTTGACATTTTAAATAGGTATTTTTTTTTATAATTTCTTATTTTCTTCAATCGTATTTTACAACCAATACTTATTTATTATTCCTAAACTTAATTTTGGTAGAAAATGCCAACATTTGGCCCCTGACATTTAATTAGTCTCAATATTCACAGGGGCCAAAGGTTGGTTTTTTTTGGAAGAAAGCTAATTCTTGTGAGGATTCAACTGAAAAATAACACTGAAATTCCCAACAATATCAATACCATTTGGATATATTATATACAGAACACAACATCGATAAAATTTTAAGTAAACTTTTACTATTGATTTAAAGTGCACATATATTTTATTTAAATGTATTAATAAAAATTTATACTAAAATTAGAAACAAATTATAATTTTTAAACTAGTATTAATTAAACAATATTAGTAAAAACTTCTTCCAAATAGCTTTGATTTTCATTTTGCAGTAGTTGTTTAGCTTCTTCATCTAACTCTAATGAGGTTGATTTCCATTTTTGTCGAATACTGGACATATATGGGTCTGATGTGCACAACAAAATATTAATAAGATCTTCATTAGTACAATATCTGGAAATTTTTATTGTATTGTGCTCGCGAAAGAATCTGTAGTCTTTGTTCCTTTTTTCTTGGGCTTCTTCTGAGAGATCTCCAATTGGAAGCATATTGTGCTGAATTATTTGTTCCCCATGGAACAAAATTTTGTGAACTGTGGTTGGCATATGTCTCCAAGAATATTTTTTGTTATAAAGGGTTGCTGTCTCATTAGCATACTGACCAAATTTTTTTGCATCTATCTTTTTGCTACATGCTATAACTTGTAATATGATTTGGAATTGTCGTATTAAATCATAATCTACTCCAGTTATAGAAGCTGCAGTTTCTGGATCGGAAAAAAATCTCCTTGCTGTGTTTCCATCATTAGAATTTCCTTCTCCTTGCTTTGGCTGGTCAATTATAAGGCCTATCTCACGGTATTTTTCTTGAATATTTTTTTTTTTTTTGCTTTCTTTTTTCCAAATTTTCTTTGTTGTTTCTCACTGTTTCGCCTAACGGGCCAAATTCCAAATCGTATCCCAATTTAAGAATATGCTCCATAAAACGAATTCTAGCATGAAGAGGTGACATTCCAAATTCATATGCTTCATTAAAACTATCGTCTTGTGTTGGTGGTTGGCTAAATTGACTTGATGTTTTTTGGCATATGGTGCAGCTTGACGATGACTTTGTTTTGGTTAAAGCTTGTGCAACTTTTCCGTCAATCATTGTGAGACACATTTTAAAATTTACTTCAATGTCTTGGTCATCAAATTTAAATGTTACTGGTTGAAGTTCTTTAATTTGATCATTTATTTTTCGATCTTCTTCATCTATGACATCTTGAGTCTCCTTTTTGTAAGGAAACTTTATTGGTCTACAAAATTTTGTTGACGAGGGAATTTCATTCTTCCATACATCTATCTCTGCAGCTCTACTAGTTGACGGCTCTGAACCAATATAAGTTTTTGTTAAACGTAATGGAATGAAAGAAATCATGAATAAATTGGCATCTGATGAATTTTCCGCATTACATTGTTTGTATTGTTTCTGGCCAGAGGACCCATCACATCCCCATTTAGAAATTAAAGTCATGCTGCAATTTTTAAACTGCTTTAAATAGTCAGCATCAAATGTCTTTAATAATCGTTCTGCAGTGTGTTCAAGAAGATCCTGCAATTTTATTTCTGCTGAACTTGAAGTTACACTAATACAAGTTGGTGAAGGTAAGCAATCTTTTTTGGCAGAAACTATCAGGCATGTCACAGAACAAAATCGAAATCGATTTGATTCCGTATTGCCAAATCGATCGATTTCGTTTTAGCTTCTTCAGAAATTTGTCGCTTTCATTAAATCGAAAAAAAATTAAAAAGTTATTTTTGTGTATTAAATATGGCAACGTAACGAAAAATACACAGCTGATTGTTGGAAAGAAAAAGAATATAAAGCGAAATTTTAAGATTGTGTTGTGTTAAATAAATAAATAAATAAAAAATATAAAAATGCCCGGCATACCCATTGTTGCAGTAATAGAGGAACGAAACCAACATTCCGTTGAGAAATTGCGTCGACGTCAATTAAGGGATGCATCAGATACTTTATCATGTCCAAGTGAAATGTAAGTTACATGTACATACATATATGTACATTTACTTGCAAACAAAAATCATTCATGTACCTCTTTTAGCTTTATTATGTATTATCGTCTGAACAAGGATGCGTTGGCACTCTATATATTCAAGGAAAATTTTCTCTTGTGCCGAAATGCGATGTTTTCCCCTTTAATAATAAAAAAAATTAAAAAATTTTAAATATAAATTTTCTAATACATGTTTCCTTTTTGCTTCGCCATTTTGCTGTCAGCGTTGTATTTTGTTAGAAAAAACAAATATTTTGCACTAAACAAAAAGTGGTTTGTATGAAATAAAAAGGTGGCAATAATAAGTTTACGACGTTTTGTATTTTTCGTCATATAAAAATCATTTTCTTTTAAATTGGTAATAAAATTTATTTTAAAGATTGAAATGTCTATATTTTGCTAAAATAAATAAACCAATAGTTTTTTTTTTATTAATTTTAAGTTGTTCTGGATAGTTTTTTGGTATCTATGCTACTTAAAATATCAATTCCACTTAAGAAATTAAAAGTGGTTTCATATCGATAACATTTGTCGGTTTACGTTTTCTGAAGAAGCCAAATACGGTTTCAATTCCACTTTCGATCGGAATTTGTTTCTGTGACATGCCTGTATATCTCGATATGATGGAAAAATTCCACAATTTTTTTCATTGGTTCGCTTCCGCAATTCTGTATATTGGTTTTTAGTCATTTTCAAATCCAAAAATAGTGCAAATGCTTCTTCTGGAGTAAATTTATTTTCTTCAGTTGGTGTCGGCATACTTTCTAAAATCCTTTTTGTGCGTCTGGGGCTTGCTTCCACTATTTTTTCAATGATAGCAATTTTACCCTTTTTAGTTTTCGATGGTTGAATTTGATGCAGAAATGAATCCTTTATGATGCTACAAGAAACTTCTTCATTGATATGTTTAAGCTTGCGTATTCGTGATCTTTCACTACAATTATCAATTGGCTTTGCTGGTCGACCACCTTTTCCAGTTTCCGTGGTAGTTACTGATGGCTTTTTAAAAATAAGTTTATTTCTTAGCCATTCTTGGTTGCGTGAGTAAGACAATTTCTTGTTTCTGGAACATTGATTGTACCGTTTTCTTAAAGTATTTAAAAAGTTTTTTATTTTTATGTTATGAATTTTAATTTCTTGTTTGTCGCATATTTTGAAGAATGGATTATTCATTATATGTAAAATAATGTCGTTTTCATCTTTCCGTTCAAAATATATATCAGATAGAACACTATAACTGAATTTAGCCATTGTTTAAACAATAATGAAGAAAAAAAATGAATGCATGGATTAATATACTATTGCTCGAAGTTTCAACATGATCTTTTTTACCTCTTTGAAACATAATATAAAAGGTACTTGGTTTTACCAGTTATTTCCATTGGTTTTAAATTTATTTGCAATTTTCACGTATTTAAGTTGTGTAATATTAGAAGGCAATAAAATCTTTTTTACCTTTTCCAAATGAATTGCCAGATACCACATAATTTGAGAGTTCTATTGTCATTTTTGTCAAAATTTTGATACACCCTTCTATTTGGACTAGGTCCAAATATGGGCCAACTTCTCCTAATTTCAACAGAATTATTTTTTGGGTCAATAAGAACTCTTATACAAAATTTCATCAAAATATATGCATAATAGCCACTTTCACATACAAATAACTTCTCAAAAAATATGACGTGCATTTGTACCGAATATCTTACCTTGGGTCAGAAAAATTGCTGTAGCTCAAAAAGTGCACTCCCGATTCATGGACATGTATATATAGGAATGTAGGGGAGAGTTAGGACTACAAAATAGTAAATTTGTGTTTTGACTCAGCTTGACTCACAGGAGTTGTGTTCTATGAAGTAGGAAATTTCCGAGAAATTTGACCTTTTTTAAAAAAAAAATTTAAATTGTTCTGAAAACAGTAGAGCTTCAATTTTTTTACCAGTAATAGGAAATAAGTTAAGTTACAACACAAAATTCATTTCGACCAAAAATCTTGAAAAAAAGTTATGATCATTTAAACTTTAAAAATTAACTAAAAATATCATAAATTTACTAAATTCTGAAAAAGCCCATTTTGGACCACCCTGTTCTCAGTGAAATAGTTGAAATAGAGTTCTAATTTTTTGGCTACCGAGGTTTACTACTGTCTACTTTCATATGAGTCTAATAACTTTAAAATCGGAGAACAAAAACCAAAAGGAGTTTTGGCCGCTATCTCAAAATATTGACCACAGTGCGCCGTCCTGTTGAAACCAAATGTTGCCAATATCCTCCTCTTTAATTTTTGTGAACAAAAATTCGTCCAACATGGCCCGATAACGATCGCCATTGACAGTAACGGCCACTCCTTGCTCATTTTCGAAGAAAAATGGACCAATTATGCCTCTAGACGAAAATCCGTACCAAACAATGACTCGTTTTGGGTGTATCGGCTTTTCAATGTATGCGTGCGGGTTTTCTGTGCCCCAAATGCGGCAATTTTGCTTGTTTACATACCCGCCAAGATCAAAATGAGCTTCATCTAAAAGGATGATTTTTTTTGGCAAAATCGGCATCTTCTGTAAGTCGATCGCAGGCCCACTTAGCGAAGCGAAAACGCATTGGATGGTCAGTTGGCTTCAACTCCTGAAACAATTGGACTTTGTATGGCGTCATACCAAGGTCTTTATGCAAAATTCGTCTCAATGATGCCTTCGAAATGTTCAATTCTTGAGAACGACGGTGAATTGATGTTGATGGCGTTTCACGCACACTTTCTGCCACAGCAGCAATATTCTCGGGTGTACGCACTGTTTTTGGCCTTTCACGCTTTGGTTTATTTATGAGGATGCCAGTTTCTTTCACTTTTTTCACAAGATAACGAACATACGGAGCTGACGGTGCTTCTCTTCTTCCAAAATCCGTAAGCAATTTTCGCACACATTCTGCAACATTACCATGATTTTCAAAATAATGTCGCAATATTTCCCAGCGTTGTTCAAGCGTATACACAACCATATTCGTTCAGCGGAAGGATAAAACTAATTATCTGTCAAATCAGACATGAGCTAAGTGTTACCATTCACGAAATAAGCACTAGTTGAAAAAAAAAACGTTAGATGTCGGACCCTTTATAATCGTATGTATGTGTTAGTAGCAACTTTAAACGATCATAACTCCAAAATATGGAAATCTGGTTAACATTTAGAAAGAAAAACCTTTCCAATGATAAATTTTTTGTTAAAATCGGGGTAAAACTGTAAAACTTACATCGTCACGAGAAATCGCCTAGCCTATTAATATTACAGATACCAATCTATACAAACATGGTATAATAAAGAGGTAATGTGTGTTTGTTTGTTTGTGTGTTTGTTTTTAGGAGATAATCTCCGTAACTACTCATCTTATCTTCCTGAAATTTGGTCAGAGTCTTACTGCGGATATGGGAAGTGCTATGGGCTATAATTTTTTTATTATAATTTGAATGGGCGTGGCACCTCTCATACAAAGTAAATTTTCATATATTGAGTACTATGATAGGGAGAGCTTTGCAAATTTGGATGCCAATGTAGACTATGCAAACAGAAAAGAAGAAACTATTTCTGAACAGACTCGATGTAATTTATGTGGATATTCTATTGAGGATCCCAAATAACGTAACCATGTTCAAGAATTGGTCTCACAAGCAGAGTGTACAATTGCTATGTTGCATATGGATTAGTAAATTACTTAGACCATCGTTTAAGTGATGACATAAAGAGTTTGTGCTGATGTTTGTACCTAGAAAAAATATTGTTCCATATTTTATTTAATAACACTAGCCAACAAGGTTTTGGACTGGAGCCACAATTTGGTGGGCTGAATTCGAATCTGTAATTGGTTTTTCTCTATCACGTCAGGTTTCAAGATACAAGAAAATGTTTTTATTCGTTTTTAATATAAAAAATCATTAGTTTATTTTAAAATCAATGAATTTTCAAAGGCGTTATTTGAACGTCGTTTGTATTTTGTTGGTTCGGTTTCACGTATTAGAGTCCAGCAATTGTCTCCCAGCATGCTTTTGTTCATTAATCCGTGATAATTTCTTTCAATTTTCATTAAATCTTGGTGAGCCCGCTCCCCTCGTTCGTCGCTCACCGCACCTAGGTTTTGTGCGAAAAAAATCTAGATGCGAATAAAGCAAATGAATGACATTCGTGTACCTAATTCGTGATAATTTTTCAATAATTCAGCAACAATTTGTCTGTAGTTTTCACTCTTATTGTTTCCAACAAAAATGTCCACGATGCTCTTGAAAGATTTCCAGGCTGCATATTCTTTCTCCAATAAACATTGTGAAAAATTGTCATCATGCAATAGCCTTCAAATATGCCTTCTTTGATTTTAGCATATGAAATTTTAGGAAAAATCGCTAACAGATATTTAAATGCTGCACCATCTTTGTCCAGAGCTTTGACAAATTCTTAAAAGGGCTAAATTTTATGTGCTGCGGCGGAAGAAGAACGTCATTTTGATCAATTAATGGTTAATTTGAAATGTTTTGTTTTCCTGGTGAATACTCACTTCTTTTTGGCTACTCTCTTCTGACGTAATGGTGACATGTAGCGCGATTATCCCATAGACAAAGGAAACAACAATATTTTGTGAAACCTCCTTGCATACCAGTCAACAAACCAATGACCTGAAACAGATTAATTTACAGTTATTTACGATGGTCTATACTATATATACAAATAAATTAAATCACACACCCTAAGGTTACCACAGATCTTCCATTTATGATCGTTGTATTTGAGTAATGTCAAAATTTCAGTCATTGATTCGTAATTTTCCTTTGTATTAATGGCATGAGCAATTGGCATGTCTGGTTTTTCATTCCCATTATGCAAAAGAAGAAGAGCCTTTAAACTGTACTTAGAGCCATCAATAAATAACCTCCATTCAGTTTTGTCATATGGCTGGTTCATTTTTTGAAATATACCATCAACGTCAGTACATAAAGAACAGAGTGTTTCTTTTTAAAATATGCAGCCAATTCCAAGCTTCTATATCTATAGATTGTTACTTTTGTCCCCACTGCAACATGTTTCCACTGCTGCATGCGTGAAGCTAGTAATTCTGCGTCTTGCTTTGTTACATGTAAATCCCGGATTAGCTAATTCAGCTCAGCTTGAGCCACTAAATGGCGTTCATCGTCAGCCTCATACAAACTACCACTGCTGGTGAAAGATGTTTCGGACTCATTGCTCGTAGCGCTAGGAATGGCTGGTAATGGATCATTTGATGGACGTTGAACTGGTTTGGAAACCGATGGGACATTATTCATGTCGAATCCATCAACAATCGGTTTGGTGGTTACTTGACTCTCTCCAAAGTACTGGAATTGAAAAATCGAAATAGATCTTCTTGCCATTTGACCACTTGTATAAACAGTTCTGCAACTATCGCAAAACATTGTCGGTGCCCACGGTTTGTCCAAGTTTCTGACAGCAAAACCAAAATAATGTAAATATGCATATTTTAATGATTCGGATACTGCATATCCTTTTTTCGAACCATATATTCACCACACACAAAGCAAAAATAGCTTGAATCAGTAACACACGGTCTCCCTGACATGCTTAAACGCTACTATTTCGAAGATTTAGAATGAATGTGGGCTTCTGTCAAATTAATAATTGTGAAATTGTAGTGTCAGTATTGACTGATTTACAGTATTGCCAGCATGTGATAAAAAAAAACGAACAAGCCCAATTTTTATGCCAGATTCGAATTCAGCGCACCCAGATTAGTTAAAAAACATGCTTCGTTTCTGCAGTCGATTTTTAGTTTTTTTTTAATTTTTAGACCAGTGTAATTTTCTAAGTCAATTTAGCGACGCCCGTACGTCCGTCTGACTGTCTGTGTGTCCACATAACCTTACAATCAAACATATTAATGAAATTTTTGTATATAAGCTTTTGTCGACAATAGAACGAACACTATTGAAACTGGTAAAAATCGGTGCATGATCAGACCTATCCCCCCTTACAAATAACCGCTATCAGACCGACTAAAGTTGTCATAAGATCCAGATTATCATATTACATATCGATCAAATTCAGTGTTTGTGTGTGTTTTATACCCACTATTCAGTATTCCATAAATAAACCCAGTAGGACCTTTTTTAGTCATAGTCCCCATATAAAGCTGTTTCCCGATCTTCTCTTAATTCTATGGAAAAAGCAAAAATATTGCATAAATTTTTTAAAATTGGGTTTATAAATGTTTTTGAGAAAAGTAAGTGACTTTTCTAAAGACGATCATGATCGGGCCATTTTTATTTTGACCTAGTCCTCATATAAAAATAACATCAGATATGGACTTTTTCATATCTGCACGCCACAAATTAATAACAGCTATCAGATTCCAACGCTGGAAATTCGAGTGCAATTTCTAGACAGCTTTATTTTTCAACTTAGCCAATTCGCAAACCAACACTTTTATGTGAACTCTTTTTGTGAATGAAGATAACAAACTAATTAACAAACACATTAATTAAATAATTTAATTTAATAAAACACACATAGCGTATGTATAATTTTATGTATGTGTTAGTAGCAACTTTAAATGCAATTTACTCAAAATAAAGGAAAAAAATTAAAAATCTATAAATCTGGTGAACAGCTTAAAAGAAATATCTTTCAAATAATATACGTTTGGTCAAAATCGGGATAAAACGGTGGAACAAAACATCTGTCACAAGAAATCGCCCAGCCTATTAATATTATATATATCACTAAACTTTGGTTTATTCTTATATTCTATATCCAGTTATTCTCTTTCGAAACGCATGGCCTAGGGCTAGGCCGACTATAATTTTGTTAAGATTGTGCATTTCTTAGTTTAGAAAGAAGTTTTATAAAATCGAAAGAGGATGTTCAGTTTTTCGAGTTCCCTTATTCCAAAATATTTGCAAAATTAAAAGCCTTTAGTAAATACTCGATTCTTGAAATTTTAAATTGCTATTTTTATTGATATTTTAATCATTCCCTGGCATTTCTAAAGATACTAAAAAATTAATTTTCTTTGCATGGTTGAAATAAAAAAAAAATGATTTAATTCGATAACAAGACTAAACATTCTGTTAAAGAAAGTTGTGCCGGTTGTTTTAATTTTGCGTAATTAAAAAACTATTTGCAAGACGATGAAATGCCTGCATTTAAAAGCAAAACTTTGGTAATTTACTGCAACATAAAATATGCGACAGTAGAAAACTTTTTCTTTCTATTCCTTTTCCTACATCCTATGCAATTCAGAGAGCAGCTATAGGGTGACCAATTTCACTACAAGTAAACACAAAATATTGAAGAAAATTTAAGTTTTTAGAGGGTTTGAAAAATAGTTTCACAGTAAAGCCGTAGAGTTTTTCTAAAAGTATAAAAAAAATACTGATGGTCACCCTAGCACTTTTAAAAGCAACCTTTTTTTCGTTGCGGCTAAATAAAACATATTGCATATGTAGTGTTACAAAATGGAAAAAAACTAAATTAATATAACTCCTTTACTCGTCTCTAGAAAGGAATAACTACACTTAAAAAAAACATATATAAATTGTCCACAAATTTAAAAAGTTTGCTAGTTTTAATAGTGATAAGTCTAGTTTATTAAATAAATAGTTATATAAATAACATACGATTTTGGTTTAGTTAGAAATGATTATAACATACTTAAATAAGCATGGGTTTTTTTTCAGTGTAGCAACTAAGACTTGTCGTAGTTACCACAGTTGAATGTTTTCTTGCTTGCTAAATAAAGAAAAATGCTAAAACAGTCGATAAGATGAAAGTTATGAAACATTTTTTAAATTTTTGTTCTTATTTTTTCTTCCCTTTTTTTTTTGTATTTCAACTTCATCTTAGTTCTTGGCAGTACCAACCAACAGCTACAACGCCCCTATAAGAATAAATCCATGCTATTTATATGGCTGTGTGTTGGGGGTTTTAGAAGATGAAAAAAATAAATGGAAATAAAAAAAACTATAACGAAACTTTACACAATTTCATTTCATGGTTGGCAAACTAAACTAAATTATGGAAAATTACCAAAACTATGTACAGTGGGTGACAATACGTTGGAAGCTTTTACAAAATTATAAATTTGTCAATTTTGGTTTTTAATAATTTCACGTCCTAAAATAATATTTTTTTTTTTTTTTTGGCGAAATCACTTTTTAGTGTTTTCTCTATCGAAAGATAACAAAATTTGTTAAAAAAAAATTAGTATTTTTTAGTGATGTCAAAACAATGGAAACTTTTAAACTTCTGCACCAGAGTTAATTAAAACAATAAAAATAGAAGATGTTATGAAAGGAAATGTATTAAATTATAACCGTAATTTAAATATTTATAGTTTCAACTGTGTTTTAAACACGGTTATGTTTTTCAATGTTTTCATCTTATAACTAGAAGAGCCTGTCACTCGAAATTCGAGTGTAATTATCTTTTGTTTTAAATTATGCTGCAAAAGACACAATCATGACTGTGTTTCTTTTTAATATTTCGTTATCTACACGAACATTTTTCTATCACGTATTTTTTGTATCGAACACAAATATACAACACAAATTCGAGTGTGGCTTTATTTTATGTTCGTGTTCCTGCACGTGTACTGCTAAAAAAAAAAACAGAACATGTCCTTCAACGCGTACATCTAAAAATTAAAACATTATCCACTCGCGATCGGAAAAATCTGATACACCCCTATAAAAATGACAACAATTGTTCCAACCAAATTTATTAAAAAATTCGAAAATAATTCATTGGCAGTTATAAAAAAATAAAAATAAAAAGATAATAATAAAAATAAATAAATAAAAATAAAAAGATAGTAATAACAAAGAAAACAGAGAAATTTTATATGTTGTTTATGACTTAATTTCCTTTTTTCCCGATCGCGAATGGATAATGTTTTAATTTTTAGATGTACGCGTTCAAGAACATGTTCTGTTTTTTAACAGTACACGTACAAGAACACGAACTTAAAATAAAGCTACACTCGAATTTGTGTTGTATATTTGTGTTCGATACAAAAAATACGTGATAGAAAAATGTTCGTGTAGAATATTAAAACGAAACACAGTCAGATTTGTTCGGCACCATACAAAATTTAGAAACACACATAACTGATATGAAAATAAAAATATGTGTTTGTTGGTCTGAGCTATGTTTGTTTACATATATGTACGATTTTTTTATTCAATGTGTTTTTTTTTCTGAACTGATTAATAAATAATTTTATTAGAGCCTAAAGGTATGCTAATTAATTTTAGCCAATTCACAATTCAAAATAATAAATTTAATAAACACACACACAACATTGTATAGCTTAAATATGTGTTTTGTGTATGTGGTAGCAGCAACCAAAAACTGACCCAGAAGGTGCATATCTGTAAAGAATTACGTTTCAAATGGTATATTTTTCGTCAAAATCGGTTGCTAACTGAGAGTGTAGAAGATGTCACAAGAAATCGCCTTGCCTATCAATTATTATTATTATAAAATAATGGCAACAATGAAGTTTTGTGAAAGGTTAAAAACTAGAATGATTGTAATGCTGATCTTTAGCAAAAGAAAATTTGTGAGAAATATTCTATGCATAAATTCATAATTTCAAATTTCGATCTATTTCCCGATGAGGCTAATCTTGGTTGTTATGTTCCTATGAAGAACCCACTGATATCAGAAAAAAATCGTCTGGCTCGAATAAATTTTGCTAAAGAACACATGAACTGGTCAAGACGTGATTGGAATACGGTTCTCTTTTCAGATTATTCCAAGCATAATTTAAGGGGCATTGATGGAAGAACGTTTGTACGAAAAATACCAGACCCAAAATAAAGGGTGTCCCAACAAGAACGCAATTTTTAAATTTTAAATAAAACACAGATATTTTAAAAAAAATCGTGAAACTTTATTATATCGTAAAGTAGAGAGAATGAGGTTAAGTATGGAACAATATATCGTGCAGATGGCCGCCGCGGCTTTGCTGCCATGCACGCAATCTTTTAATGAAATTTACAATGACCGTTTTGCATAAATGCTGCGGTATTTCATTAATGCAGCGTCCAATTTCCTCTTTTAAGGCTTGAGTCGTCGTCGGCTTATTCGCGTAAACCATCGACTTCAAAAAACCCCAAATAAAAAAATCTAATGGTGTTAAATCGCACGATCTAGGCGGCCAATTCTGATCTCCAAAACGCGAAATAACACGACCGGGAAATGACTGATGCAGCAATTGAATTGTTTCTCTGGCTGTATGACATGTGGCGCCGTCTTGTTGGAACCACATGCCCTCCACATTCATTTCTTCAATTCGAGGCAAGAAAAAACTGGTTATCATTTCAGGATACCGAACACCATTGATTGTTTGTGCTTGACCTGCCTCATTTTCATAAAAAAAAGGTCCAATGATTCCTCCAGCCCAAAAACCACACCACACAGTGACACGTTGAGGATGCATTTGCTTCTCGTGAATCACTCGAGGATTTTCCTCACCCCAAATGTGACAATTCTGCCTATTGACGAAGCCATCAAGATGGAAATAGGCCTCGTCATTGAAGATGATTTTAGCGGCAAAATCAGCATTTTCATGTTGTCTCTCCAATACCCAATTAACGAACTCCCTTCGCTGTCCATGGTCAGCTGGCTTCAGTTCCTGAGTCAATTGAGCTTTGTATGCATGAAGATGCAAATCTTTCGTCAAAATTCGCTGCATAGTGGATTTGGAGACACCAATTTGCTGAGCTCGGTGTCGAATTGAGGTGGATGGAGTTTGAGTGACATCATCACGTACAGCTGCGACATTTTCGGTCGATCGACCTGGTAGATGGCGCGTTGTTGTCTTTACATCACTAACAGACCCAGTTTCATCAATATTGTGACCCCAAATTGATCGCAATTTGCGAACTGTAGCCGCAAAACTTTCACCATTTTGGTAAAACAATTTCACAATGAGAATGCGTTGTTCATTCGTGTAGCGCTCCATTTTTACTAACCTCGTACCTTCTACTATCAAACAATAACAATTGTTCAAATGTCAAACAATGACACTTCGAATGTTGCCAGATTTAAAAATTGCGTTCTTGTTGGGACACCCTTTATAAAAATAAGACTGTTAAGTTTGGTGTTGGCCATTTTATGGTATGGGGTTCCTTCTTGGGCCAAGCAATAGGTCCAATTCATGAAGTAAAATATACTCTAACTGGGATTGGATACAGGAAAATTCTAAATGGCGTAATGTATCCATAAGTGGAGGAAATATGCCCCGTTCTGGAAATTCCAACATGACGATGACCCAAAACACATCGCCAAACTTGTAAGCAAATGGCTACAATCTAATTCTGTTAGTGTTTTGGAATGGTTAGCCCAACCAGCAGATTCCA